>OY365757.1:6209652-6809652 GCA_959347395.1 Mechanitis mazaeus
GAGAAACTTAGGCCTATTTCTGTGCGCTTTTCTAGTATGAAATATAAGAATATGGTCTGGAATGCAAAAACAACCTTGAAAGGCTCGGGCACCTCAATTTCTGAGTTCCTTACGAAGCCTAGACAAGAGGCATTTGTAGCAGCAAGAAAACACTTCGGCATGAAGAGCTGTTGGACTTCGGATGGTGTAATTGTGCTGGTTTTGCCGGACAAAACCAGAAGAAAACTTACATCTTTATCTGAACTCCAACCCTTGGTAAACAGATTTCCTCAAACACAATTGCCACAAGAACCTAAGTCCATAAGACCTCGTCACTTTAATAAAATACCTGGTAAATAAGTTCACTTACAACACTTTTATATACTTATTATATTCCTTACTTAGTATTCTCACCGTTTTTGAATCAATATTTAACGCCAATTGTAATTTATAATAATTATAATTGATAACCGATATTGTTATGAATTTACATTTAAAACATATATATTATAATTTGTCTTTATTCTAATTCACAAATAATAAGCAGTCAGACTTTGTCATAATTGTCACTTGTATCTAGTCACAACAGCTGTCAATTGTCTCATTTGTTTTGTCAGTTGTTGTTGTTTTTTAAGTGTTAGGCAAAGGTTGTAAGTCTTACAGCCATGAGTCGTTGTTATTTTTTTTAAATTTTTTAAAATTTTTAAATTTATTTTGTTTTTATTTTTTTTACTTTATTTTGTATTTTCACTGTTTAATATTTTTTGTGTTTTTAGCTTAATTGATAGTAGTCACTTGTAAGCCTGGTAGTGTGGGATAATTGTATAGTAATAATTCAAGTTAATTATTATTTTATTATTAATATTATTTTTGGTTCGATAAATTATATTATAGTAACTTTATTTATAACTATATAAAGAATTTTATTTATATAATGTGTGTATTAATATATTTATCATATGTATTATGTCGAATTTATCTATTCTTAATACTTTACATGATAGTTATTTTTCATGCTCCTCCTCCGAAGATTTTCATAGCGCTGACAGTACTCCATCTACAGATGACAACTTTTCTCCTCTTGATTGTAAGCTCCGATCTATTTTTGTTACTAGTAATAAATCTCTGAACTTCATTCATATCAATGCACAAAGCATTCCGGCACACTTTACTGACTTTCTTGTATCTTTTAGCAACGCCTTAGTCGATGGTATATTGGTGTCAGAGACCTGGTTGAAACCTTCTCTTTCCTCCACACCCTATTCTATTCCTGGCTTTACACTAATACGGAACGATCGCCTTAATAAGAGGGGCGGTGGTGTTTGTATTTACCTCGGACGGGATTCCCTTCAGTGTCATAAGCCAGTCCTTAAATACCTCTTCTGACAAACTTGAATACATGTTTCTCGAAATTTCCACGTTACATTCTAAACTTCTTCTTGGTGTTATGTACAGTCCTTCTCTTAATTTTAATTATTTCAATGATTTTGAGGTTCTGTTAGAGAAATTTTCTCCCCTTTATGACCATACTATAATAATGGGAGATCTTAATACTTGTCTCATAAAAAATGACACCAGATCCAAAACATTAAAATCTCTTGTTACTTCTTATAATATGTCTATTCTTCCAATTTCTGCAACACATTTTTCTCCTAACTTTGACGCATCTCTTCTTGATGTCATCATTGTCCTTAAAATTGACAATGTACTTGAACATGGTCAACTTAATGCACCCTTCTCATATCACGATCTTCTTTTACTTCGTTACAATTTTTCAATCCCTAAACGTAACAGGAAGGTAATTTTGCGCCGTAACCTCAAGAACATTAATTGTGAGGCTCTAACCCGTGACGTTCTTCACTTAGACTGGTCACCTGTCTCTGTTGCCGCCACTGTTGATGACAAAGTAGTTTCTTTTAACTCAATCCATACTAAATTATACGACTTACATGCACCATTAAAACCTGTGAAGACAAAACATCTCCCTGTACCTTGGCTTAATCCTCTGATTAAGAAAACAATGGTTAAACGCAACAAGGCAAAAACTAATTGCAAAAGATATCCCAGTGTTGAAACTATCGCTACTTATAAAAAGCTGCGTAATCTCTGTAATAGGATGTGTAGGGACGCAAAGCGCCGTTATATTTTTTCTGCACCTTAAAATTTCTCTCCTTCTCAGAAATGGAGACTATTTAATTCACTAGGTGTGGGTTAAACTTCTGCCAAAATAAATAAACATATTGACTTAAACTTATTGAATTCTCACTTTTGCACTTCTTCAATTAAAATTGATAACACTCTTAAACTTTCAACTATTCAAAAACTTACAAATGCCTCCCCACCTATCTGTGATACTTTTAGCTTCCAAGACATTACGGAGACAGATATTAAGAAGGGCATCTTGTCAATCTCCACGAAAGCAGTCGGTAGTGATAATATAAGCCGTGATATGCTTATTCCTATTATAGATTCCTTAACCCCGTTAATTACCCACATTTAAATTTCTTGCTCAAAACTACCTATCCTCATGCCTGGAAACTGGCTCATGTCATTCCTTTGCCTAAACCCAATAACCCTAAATAACCTCCTTCTCACATTTTTGTCCTATTTCCATATTACCTGTTCTATCTAAACTTTTAGAATATGCGATTTAAAAACAATTGACATATTTAAGTAGCCATAATTTGCTTAACCCTTTACAATCTGGTTTTCGTCCTTTACATAGTACCACAACAGCTTTACTCAAAGTAACTGATGATATCAGATATGCTATGGACAATAAAAAGGTACCAATTTTTATTCTTTTAGATTTTAGCAACGCGTTCAACGCTGTGGACATTGTGGAGCTTAATACACCTAGTAAGGTGTATTACGCTCTCTTAATATCTCATCTTCAGTAATTGATTGGTTTAGTTCCTACCTTTATGGACGCCGGCAGAAAATTTGTACAGATGAGGATAACTCAGAGTGGGCAGATATCTCTACTGGTGTTCCTCAAGGTGGCGTATTATCTCCTCTTTTATTATCATTGTTTATTGACAAAATCACAAAAGTAATTTCTTGTCGCTACCATCTATATGCAGACGATCTGCAAATTTATCAACATACAACGACAGGCGACCTGATTGATATTATAGATGTACTCAACAGTGATCTTCGTAACATTAAAAAATGGGCTGATGAGTAAGTACGGTCTATTTGTTAAGCCTAATAAATCACAGGCTTTAGTAATAGGTAGCAAGCCACTGCAAAAAAGAATCAATACTTCTTCTTTACCTACTCTGACATATAATGCCAGATATACCTTTCACTCAAAAATCAAAAAATCTTGATGTTATATTTGATTGTCATCTCTCTTGGTCAACACAAATAGAAGAAGTTAGCAGGAAACTCTAATACTCACTTCACTCTCTTAGACGGTTGCAGAATTTCCTTCCTCTACGAACGAAAATAATGCTTGTACAAAGTTTTCTACTTCCAATTCTCGACTACGCCGACGTCTGCTACTTAGATGCCTCTGAGGAGCTACTTAACAAACTTGATCGACTTCAAAATTTGTGCATCCGATTTATTTACGGTTTGCGCAAATTCGACCATGTGGCCGATTTTTGTCGTCAGTTAAAGTGGCTCACTATCCGCCTTCGCCGGAATGTTCATATTCTCTCCTTACTTTATAAGATTTTGTAAACATCCTCTCCCACATATTTAATGGAAAGTTTTCAAGCGCCACCTCCAAGGAGAAGGCCACCTCGGACTTGTGTCTCGTTTAATTCTTTGGAAGTGCCTAGTTATAATACCACATTCTACGCAAAATCTTTTACTGTCATTGCAGCTCGCTTATGAAACTCTCTTCCTAATGATATCTTTGATGGAAATCCATCTCTTCACTCTTTTAAATTAAGACCTCACGAGTACTACCGTACTACTCTCTACCGTAGATTAATTATTATTATTAGTATGTAAGTATGTAAATGTATATAGTATGTATTTTTATGTGATGTATATATATATATTTTTACGTATGTGCAAGGATATATATGTTATTTTGAAATATTATATATAATTAATAAAATTGTCCCTAAGTATTTTTTTTATATACTTATTTTATTTAATTTTTTTTTTATTTTTTTTATTTTAGCATTTCCTTTTTTTTTTTATCTATTGTTGAACGTACCGCACATATTTAATTTAATTCTCTCTCCCACTCAAGGGCAACTGGCAGAGATCTCTTAAAGAGATAAGTTGATCCTTTGTACATTTTGTTTTATTTTCTGTTTATTAATTTCTATTATTCTTGGTACATAAATAAATAAATAAATAAAAATAAATACGACTTCATGTGTTGAATTGGTAACACAGAGTGAATGATTTATTACAAATTATAAAATAATGTTATATCTAAACTTAAGCAATAAGACACACAGAGTTTCTGGAAACTATGAATGGATGTGGTCCGATAAAGGGTTGCCGGAACGAGCCGCAGTAGGTGGCCTCGGCGAACGCGGTGTCGTAATATCGTAATGTAGGGTTGTCACGTACGTAACAAGTTTACCTGTATTTGACTGCATTGAAATTATCAAGAGAAGGTTAGAGGATATCAACATGCCTATAGAATATGCAGAACCACTTAAGCATTGCCTAACATCTGGTTATTTGATGTGGAATGATGAATTCTACGTGCAAAATGATGGAATAGCAATGGGATCACCTGTGTCTCCCGTTGTTTACATTTACATGGAGGACTTCGAGGCAAGGGCTCTTCGCTCTGCACCGGTCTCACCTAAGATCTATAAACGGTACGTAGATGACACTTTCACAATACTACCTAACAATCAAACAACTGCTTTTCTAGAACACTTTAATTCCATTAATACAAAAATACAGTTTACAATGGAATTGCAGGCTAATAATTCTCTGACTTTCCTTGATGTCTGAGTTATCAAGAATCCTGACATTTAGGTCACACTGTGTATAGGAAACCCACACACACTGATAGGTATCTTA
Source organism: Mechanitis mazaeus (assembly GCA_959347395.1). NCBI lineage: Eukaryota > Metazoa > Arthropoda > Insecta > Lepidoptera > Nymphalidae > Mechanitis > Mechanitis mazaeus. The sequence continues at coordinate 6,214,636 of OY365757.1, forward strand.
ATGGTCAATCCCACCACCACCCTTGTCAGTTAGCTACCGTTGGAAAATCTTTGTTTTAGAGAGCGCGTAACCTCTGCGACGCTGAACATCTAGAGGACGAGCTGCAGCATGTCAAGCATGCTCTTATCAACAACAAGCTGCCCGTGCCTCGCCAGCGTCGCAGGAAACATACGAAGCCACCCACAGTTGAGCAGCAACCAGCACTTCTAACATATGTGAAGGGGGTTACTGACAGAATAGGCAAAATCTTGAAGAAGGTTTCAATAAGGACATTTTACAAACCACATAAAAAAGTGAGCGAATTCTTGAGACCAGTTAAGAGTAATATTCCCTTGTAATTTGCCGGTGTATGCAAACTTGATTGTGATTGTGACTTATCATACATTGGTCAAACAAAGAGGAGCATCGGTACTAGAATCAAGGAACACATCTCAGATTTAAAAAATAGGCGTACGTCGAAGTCGGCAGTGTGTGAACACACAATAGACAAGCCCAACCAATTTCTCCGTTTTGATAAACCAAAGATCGTCGCTCGTGAACACAGATATATACTAAGAATGATTCGCGAGGCTATAGAAATTAAAAAACATCCTAATTTTAATAGAGAAGATGGTTGGAATCTATCGAACACCTGGGATCCTATCATGAAAAATATTAAATCCCATGTCCGTGAACAGACTGGCAAGCCCATAGACACAGTTAGTGCGTTTTGTGTGCATCTTGAACTCTATGCCCGTAAACTCACGAACGGTTGGAGGTAGGTGACAAATAAACTGACTTACTGACAGACCATCATCTCGTCTTACCGCGAACACGTTTGCTGCAAAGCATCCGAAACGTCGGGTTAAATATTAAAATGTAATAATAAACGCGAGTTATATCCGAAAAATAGTTTTATTGAAATGTGTAGTACTCGTGTAAATCTTAGAAAACGATGACGAATGATTTAAAATTTGTTGAATTTTTATATAATTTAAACATTCCTACTGATGGGATAATTACCAAGCGAAGTATATTATCCTTTATGCAAAAACTTTTTGACCCTTTAGGTTGGATTGCACCTTATATAGTTTTATCAGATATTAATCCAAAAATTATGGCTACAAAATATTGGATGGGATGATGAAATTAATTCCATATTGGAAGAACAATGGCTTAAAATATGTTTAGATCTACAGAATATTAATAAAATTAAAATTATTCGTTGGCTTGGAATAGTAATTAAAGATAAACAAAATATACAAATTTATGGGTTTTGTGATGCATCCATCAAGGCATATGCAGCAACTGTTTACAGCAGGGTTATTAGATCGGACGGTAGTATACAAGTGACGCACATTGCTGCTAGAAGAAGAATCGCTCCGTTGAAAGTTATATCTACCCCGATTGGAATTATGTGGAGCTTTGATGCTGTTAAGATTGTTAAAGCAAGTTAGTAATGCAATGAAAATACCTACATCGCAAGTCTATGCTTGGACCGATTCGTCTATTGTTTTGGCATGGTTGTCAGGTGAACCTACTCGATGGAAACCATTTGTATCGCGTAGTTGAAATAATAAGTAATGTAAAAAATGACCACTGGAACCATATACCATCAAATGAAAATCCAGCAGACATTGCTTCGAGAGGAATGTTCTTAGAAGAACTAGCTATATGTAATCTTTGGTGGAAGGGTCCAAAATGGTTAGCAGAAAAGAATTTAAAATTTGACAAAACTAAGATTATATATACACATTTGGAAAAGAAAGAGACTATAAAAATGTTTAACATAAATGAAATTGAACAATGTACAATTATGCATAAATTTAATGAATTTAATACTCTTTTGGAACTTACAAGAACTATAGCTTAGTGTCACAGATTTTTAAACCATAAGAAAATTAATTTTGAAAAATATATAACACCAGAAGAATTAGAACATGCATTACACATATGTATTAAAATCATACAAGATACGGAATTTAAAGAAGAGATAGAATCTATAAGAAATATTACACAAGTGAGAAAGACAAGTAAATTAAAATCACTAGCACCTTATTTGGATGACAATGATAATTTTACGAGTAGGAGGTATACTGAGACATGCTTCTATTGATGAACAGACAAAGCATCCAATAATTTTAGGTAATAAAGATGATCTTACTGCATTGATAGTTGCTGAGGCGCATATGAAAACACTACATGGTGGAATACATTTAATGCTGTGTTACTTGAATAGTGCATATTGGATACTTAAAGCCAAAAATTTGGTTAAGAGAAAAATACATAATAGCCTTAATTGTGCACATAAAAGAGCAATAGTTTAGTCACAAATAATGGGAGATCTACCTAAGCAATTGGTCACACCATCTCGTTTTTACTTGCAGGTGTGGATTTTACAGGCCCGTTTCCGATATTGATGACAAGATATCGCAGTGCGAAATCTACGAAAAGTTATATAGCAATCCTTATTTGAATGGCTACTAAAGCTATCCATTTGGAACTACTAGGAGACCTCACTGCAGAAGGATTTATAGGGGCTTTTAAAAGGTTTTGTGCACGACGTGGAAAATGTGTACATTTATGGAGTGACCAAGGAAGGAACTTCATTAGTGCTAATAAAGACTTGGTTAAGGCGTGGAAAGAAGCCAAGCTAGAATTTTCAAGTTCCATTTCCGAAACCTTAGCATCTGACGGCGCACACTGGCACTTCATACCGGCATATAGTCCCAATTTCGGAGGTCTGTGGGAAGCCGGTGTGAAGTCAATAAAATATCATCTCAAAAGGATTTTGAATACTACTATTACTTTTGAAGAGATGGCCACGGTTCTTGTGTGAAATAGAAGCATGCCTAATTTCAAGACCCCTCGCGCCAATAAATTATGAAGATCCTGAGAGAATTGAACCTCTAACACCAGGACACTTTTTAATCGGCGAAACGCCTATTGTTCCCAGTCCCAGCTTAAAATTGATTAAAGCCAATAATTTTAGCAATATATACAAAATTTATTACATGATTTTTGGCAAAGATGGAGTTGTGAATATTTGTCTAGATTACAGCAAAGGAATAAATGGTTAAAGAAAGAAAAGTAATTGGAAGTTGGAAATATAGTACTTATTAAAATGGATAATTTCCCACCAAGCAAGTGGAATCTAGGCCGGGTAATATTAACACATCCAGGACCCGATGGTATTACTCGCGTCTATAGTATTAAGAGTGGTGAAAATATTGTAAAGCGTTCTGTCACTATATTATGTTTGTTATCTATTGCATGTAATGATTAAGTTAGAATAATTTTAAGAAAATGACGCAAATCGTCCTTTTGGTGGGGAGATATGTTAAAGGGAACCCTAATGCTTCATTTATATAATTGTAATGTTTAATATCCGTTCAGTTGTCCAGTAAAAATCATTGAGAGAACACGTTGTTTTTTAATATAAACCCTCAAGCAAAAATAGATCTTTTACTATTAACAATATCTAATATAACAATATTTGACAATGTTTCCCCTAATTAGACCGTTGGTAACAAATAACCAACACGGAATTTTAAACAAGCGATAAACTGAATCAAATCTTTGTGAATTCGTATATATCGTACTTAGAGCCATGAAGGAGGGCTACCAGGTTGATGTAGTGTACCCCGATTATTCGAAAGCATTTGACAAAATTTGCCACAATCTTTTACTGGAAAAACTTAAACACATGGAGATTTGCGTCGGTGGCTGACATCATACCTTAGGGAAAGATCGCAAGCGGTAGCAGTAAATAGATTTTCTTCCACATTTGTACCAATTACTTCAGGAGTACCCCAGGGATCTCATCTTGGTCCCTTACTATTGAATATATTTATTAATGATATCACCACCTGCTTTAAGAACTTACATACCCTTATGTATGCAGATGACATGAAAATTTTCAAAATCATTAAAAATAATCAGGATTCCATTGATCTTCAAAAAGATTTAAACAACTTAGATCGTTACAGTGCCTTAAATGGTCTAAATTTAAATTGAGTAAAATGTTGCACAATCACTTTTTCACGAAAAAAAAAGCAATTTGTATAAATATACATTATTTCGAACTGATTTTAAAAGAGTAACTGTTGTAAAAGATCTCGACGATAAACTCTGTTGTATATCTTGACAATAAACTCATTTTCGATAAGCATATAGAAAAAATTACATTAAAATCTTATCAGATGTTCGGTTTCATTACTCGACAGATAGTTGACTTCAAAAATCCTCTAACCTTTTAATTCTATATAATGCTTATATTAGGTCGTATTTGGAATATGCTTCAACTGTATGGACTCCACATAGTATCAAATATATCTCTTCTATTGAAAATATTCACAACAAATTTCTTAAAAGGTAGTAGTGTACATGAAGTTTGGGATTTCATTTTCGTTAGTTTGGGATTTCATTCAGAAAAATATCATTTTCTTGTCCTCGCCTAAGCGCACGTCATTGCGATATTTTTTCAATACCTTTTTGTAGAACGAATTACTGTAGCAATTGTTTTATTATAATAGTTTTTAAGGTATATAACAAAAAATATAATCACATTGACTTGTTCTTTAATACATTGTGTGAATTCATTTCTTCACTAAAAATAAATAAATATTTTTTTTTATGTTAACTGTTTTCAAATTAATTGCAATTTCAGTTCTGGAACATTGTTATTCTTGGTACTATTTTTTATATAGTTATGTCGTCCCAAACCGCTGACTTAGCACCTAGTATTGTATAGTGATATTCTTAGAATAAGACAGTAGCGGCACCACCTTTGGGTGGTCCGATTTAATTTTAATTATTCATAAAATTAATATTAAGATAAGTCTGTTTAAGGTAGCTTAAGCGAATACTTGTACAACAAATATAATTTTTTAATTAAAATAAATCTTTTTTAAAAAGTCCTTCGCCTTGCACAGAACTTGACTATATTAATTTGTATGTTTACTTTTTTTTTTTTTTTTTTCTTTAATTTTAAGTATTCTATAATTGTTCACTTCCTGTTTATTTAGAAGTGGAAACTTTGTTGGCACAATATCTTGAATTAATTGTGAAAATTGTTTAATGTAAGATGCTGTATGTTTGCCATGAATGAATGAACGAACGAACGAACGAACGAAAAGACAGACGGACGAACGGACGAACGGACGGACGGACGGACGGACGAACGAACGAACGAACGAACCTACGAACAAATGAATGAATAAATAGGCGTAGAAGTCTCCCGGTGGAGGAAGCGATCGGCGGTACGTTCCAAGTATCCCCTGACCCCCGTCCCCCGTCCCGCAGCTGTCCATATCGGAGTACCGCAAGCGGCACCGCTGCGCGGAGGAGTGGTCGGGCGCGGAGGGCCCGGAGGAGGGCTCCCGCTCGTCGGCGTCGCTGTCTCCTCAGCGGTTGGACGCGGCGGCGGCGGCGGCGGCCGACGACCTCGAGCAGCGCCTGCACAGGGACCTCGCCGCCGGAGCGCCCAGGGGTGAGGCGGGGACTCCCACTTACTATTTTAAATATATCTTTAAGTTGGGGCTTTTGATGTTGTTCAAATTTTGCCTAAAATACATTTAATATCCAAATTAAAGACCGAATAATAAAAAAAATAATAATTACTCATATATAATAAATAAACTTCAATTATATAATAAAACAAATTATAATTAAAATAAAATTAACAATCACACCAAAAATAATCACGAGTAAGACGAGATCAAACACTTATATCTCGTCTACCCGTTAACACGATTGCTGCACGATTAAAATGTTACCAAAATATAAGCGAGTTTTAATCCGTAAAAAATAGTTTTATTTAAAGTTTTACCTTAACAAAGTTGGTGTTAGCTACGAGCCTCTAAACTCATCTCTCAATCGATTCCAACGTCTCTAGCTGATATTTTTCTGATCCATCCAAAAAATACGCACAGTACTCTATGCACAACAAAAATTATGCTTTATAAAGAGAGCAAGTAATGAGCTTAAGAAATTCCAGCTTAAAGTACAGGTTTAAAAACACTGAAATCATTCGATTAAAGGTACATCATTAAATACGCGTTCCATGCTCTTGTACAGTATGGACGTAACCGATATCGGCTTGTAATTGGCAGGGTCAGCGCATTGTCTTTTCTGGGCACGGGTTGCACGTTTGCAAGCTTCCTAGAACTTGGAACTTTTCCAGTTTCAATGGAGAGCCTAATAGACGAGTAAGTATGGAAAACAACTCAGATGGTCATGTTTTCAAAACAATTTCAATAATGCCGTCAGGACCGCTGACCATATTCCCAGCCAGACTACATAGTGTTTTTAAAACGTCTCCGACATTGCCGCTGAGGTGCCAGTAAAATTAGAGGTACCAGCATCTAAACGTGAAGATTCTGGAAATAAAGATGCAAATAAGTTTGCTTTCTCTTCAGCGGTGTGAGCCAGTATCCCTTCAAGTTTCTACCTAGTTTAGATGTTCACCAAAACGCTTTGCTACCCGATAGGTATGAAGCCAGTTTGGTCCCTATTCGGCCAATATGTTCAAAATGAGCCTTCTTGAATAACCTTTTGCAGGACTTGACAGACTTGTTAAAGGTCTCTTATCGCAATCATCGATGGCCTTACGCTCACGAGCTGCAAACGTGTATGGAAATGAATATCCGGCACCATAGTGACTCTTTGGACCAACTGGGTGGGGTCTAACGAGAGGACAAGATGTCTCGCCTCTCTCTCAGCGTGGTTGGCGTCTAGGTATGGATATAGCCAATCCTGGTGATGGCGATTAAAAACCCCCGATAACATTAGTTGAGCCGATGGGTACTCCTGTTGAGCTAAGTCCGCCACCTTCACTCACACAGATAATCACCGGGCATGGGTGCTTCAGTGATTTTTTGTGTAAGATCGGACGCGAAGCGACGGCGAACTGCTTCCACTGCGATGGGAAGAGCCAGGACAGTGCCCAGCACACGCTCGCCGTGTGCCCTGCGTGGAGTGCAGAGCGGCAAGTCCTGGTCACCCGGATCGGTCAGAATCTCTCCCTGCCAGCAGTTGTGTCGGAAATGCTCGGCGGGGATACGGCGTGGAGGGCCGTGGCCTCCTTCTGCGAGACAGTGATGTCCCGGAAGGAGGCCGCTGAGCGGGGTCGCGAGAGGACCTCGGATCCCGCTCGACGAGGACGCCGCCGGGGCGCAGGTAAGTCCCGTCGCGGTCCTTCTGGTGCTCCCCTCACCATAAGCGGGGCCCCTGGGGTCGCAGGTTCGTCGGGTGGGGGCCCGGCGGGCCTTTCTCACCATCTCCGTGACCTCGGGAAGGACGGCTGACGGCCCGTGGTACCGTCTTGCCGTAGCTAGCACCGGCGAGGGTGCTGGGGGGAGCGCGTGTTAAGCTCCTCCGGTACGGGACTAGCAATAGCCAGCGGGTGGGGGCCCTGTGACGTTCCGCAAGGAGTTCCGCGGGCCCTCCTACTTCCCGCCGAAGGCGGACCACTGTCAGGTTTTAGTGGGTATTACCTCGGTCGAGTCCCACATACCCCAGGCTGCGCCCCCCGACGCGCCGGGTATGCGTAAATGCATTTCCTGACAAAAAAAAAAAAAGTCCGCCACCTTGCTGAGGTACTTAATGAACCTAGTTGTCTCAGTATCTCTACTGCGCGATCGGTCAAGATAGCATAGAGGATTTTCTCAATTTCTCTGTCAACCAGTATCCATATCACCAAAAACCTGGGGTCTTCAAATTAATGGAGACGTCGAAAACAAATGTTATCGCTGGCGTACTCACATACGCCCGCACGTGGTATAAAATTGTATTCCAGGATATACCCCGGATGGGACAAGTACTATACGTCGGATGGACATCTTATTTAGGTGAGAAACAGAAGATGCGGTTTATCTGTCCCAAGATGATAGTGGACAGGTGTGATGTTTGAGTGCAAGCCTCTACCGTTGATGAGATACACTTTCAAAGAGAAGGTATAGAACCGCTGTTTTAAACTTTTTCCTTTGATCTTGTTGGTCATTAATCAGGCGAGTTGAAATAGGTTGTAATTCGGTAGTAGAGCGAGGCATTTCAAATTCAAATTCAAAAAAAATTACTTAGAGATCACACCAATGTACAGAAAGAAATACGACTATAAATATAATAAAAGAACACAAGAAAACAAAACTATTTTTTTTTATGATAAAGGAGGGCAAACGAGCGTGCGGTTCACAGGTCAAATTTAATCACCGCCGCCGACGAACTCTTACAACATCCGAAGACACAAGAGCGTTGCCGGCCTTGGGAGGTAAGTATATACGCCTTTTTTGAAGGGACCCATGTCGTATCGATCTGGAAACACCGCCGAAGGAAGTTCATTAAACATCTTAGTGGTACGTGGAAGAAAAGTCCTTGAAAACCGCACAGTAGAAGATCGCCACGCATCCAGGTGGAAAAGCAGGCGTCATAAAGCAGAAACTGATATTGGGCTGATCCAGACCAGAGATGAGAACAATACTCCATATGTGGCCGAACCTGCGCCTTATAAAGCGCAAGTCATTGGCCGGGATTGAAATACTGCTTCGCTCTATTGATCACACTCAATTTCATTGAGGCCTTGCTCTCCAAGTGACCCCAAAACTGACAGTCGTTCGAAATGTCAAGTCCCAGTATTCTGATACTTGGCGAGGCGTCGAGGGGTGTGCACTCGAAGAGCGGCGATACGGCAAATGGGGTTTTCTTAGTGTTAAACGCGCAAATTTGTGTCTTTTGGGGATTAAACCGAACGAGGTTCAGTTCACCCCATTCTGAGACCATCCCCAGGGAGGTCTCTATAGAAGACACAAGTTTCTTTCGACACTCGTCGACGTTTTCCCGAGAGAGACATGCACGGCCGGAATATACCGCATCCCCAGTGCTGTCATCCGCATAACAATGTATGTTGGAAATACCCAACATATCATTGATGTGCAGGAGAAACAGGGTTGGGGATATCACGCAGCCTTGGGGTACACCAGCTTTCACGGGCTTGGGGTCCGAGCAAAAACCGTCGAGAACGACCTGTATGCTCCGCCCAGTGAGAAAGCTGGTGATCCACTTGCATAAACTCTCGGGAAGCCCATAGGAAGGAAGCTTCGAAAGAAGTCCCTTGTGCCATACACGATCGAAGGCTTTCGCCATATCCAGACTAACTGCCAGACCCTCTCCCTTGCTTTCAATAACCGCAACTCAACGGTGTGTGAGATATAACAAAAGATCACCAGCCGATCGACCATGGCGAAAGCCATATTGCCGGTCATTGATCAACTGGTGATCCTCGAGGTACGCGAGGAGCTGATGGTTTATGATATTCTCCATTATTTTGGAAAAAAGAGAGGTGATGGCGATAGGTCTGTAGTTAGCCGGATCTGAGCTATAACCTTTTTTAGGGATCGGATGGACAAAGGCACACTTCCACGAGACCGGGACTACGCCTTTATTTTTTTTTTTTTATTTATATTCATTATTGCACACCATACATTTTGAAAATTTAAAAAAAAAAACAAAATATAAAAACATAAAAACAAGTAAAAATTTATAACAACAAAAAGGAAATAATAAAAAAACCGTAAATGTAGGAGCTACAAAAGGCGGTCTTATCGCCTAAAGGCGATTTCTTCCAGACAACCAGTGTTATGGTGGATATACATTAAAAACTTTTTAGAACAGTAGGTGACGCAAATGTACGTAAATAAACAAACCTACTTACAAATAACTACACACGAATACACAATTATAATACATAAATAGAAATATAATCAATATATATATAAAGGTATAAACTAAACAATATTTATATACATACATATTTATTTATATACATATACATACATATTTATTTATGTGCATATAAGTTACAATACGTCGTTCAAGATATCTTTAGATAGATAATATTCTTTAACCGACTTTTTAAATATTGCTAGAGATCTCGATTTTCGAATATTAAGTGGCAAGTCATTCCACAATTTGATGGAATGAACTGTAAAAGAGTGTTTATAAAATCTGGTGTTGTGTACTGGCATTCTAATTATTAAGGACTGTGATGATCGTACTTCAGCTGGTGCTCCTAAGAAGTTGAAGTTTTCCTTTAAGTAAGATGGTGTTTTTGGGTGAAATAATACACAGTACAGGAGAGAAAGAACGTGTAAATCCCGGCGACAACGAATAGGAAGCCATTTGAGCTTTTGACGAAATTGGGAAATATGGTCATATTTGCGCAAGCCAAATATAAACCGTATGGCATTGTTTTGGAGACGCTCAAGCTTATTTAGATGGTCCTCGGTTAAATTAAGATAGCTTGCATCGGCATAATCTATAATAGAGAGAAGAAGGGAGTGGGCTAACATAATTTTGGTAGGAATTGGAAGAAAATATCGCAATCGTAGTAGTGAACTCATAGCACCAAATGTTTTTTTGCTGAGTTCTTTAATGTGGGTAGTCCAAGACAATGTCTGATCTAGAAATATGCCAAGATTTTTGACATTTGAGCAATAAGGTATTTTAACATTATTGTACACTATAGGAGGTACGTTGTTCCAATCAATCCTTGCTATCATTCCAGGGCTACCAATAATGATTGCCTGAGATTTATTTGCATTTATTGTCAGTCCATAGTGCCTACTCCACTTATAGATAGCGCTCAGGTCACTATTAATGAGCGATACAGTAGAAGATAGACTGTCAAGGTGTGAGTGGCGATATATTTGTACATCGTCTGCGTACATGTGATAGAGAGAAGAGATATATTCAGAGATAGAATTAATGAAAATTGCGAATAGTAGAGGAGATAACACGCCGCCTTGGGGTACCCCTGCCGAGACACTACACCAGGATGAGAAGGTTTTATCATTCCGAGTGCGCTGTCGACGACCAGTAAGGTAACTCCGAAACCAGTCTATCACTGATGGAGATATGTTAATAGAACGCAGCAATGCTATTAAAATATCATAATCAACTGTATTAAAGGCATTGCTAAAATCTAGTAATGTCATTACTGTAAGCTGTTTACTATCCATTGCCATTCCTGGTCCAGCATCTAGAGACACCAAATCGCTCCCTTGCTTCAACAAAAGTCTCATGCCTGGGTTTTGTCAAGAATTCAGATAGAGTGATTCCAGTATTTTTTAAATTTGTCTTCGAGAACCATACTTTATTTTTAAGTAGTAGATTTTTGAATTTAATAAGAATTGGCCTTGGTTTCTCTGCAAGATTTTTCCCCAAACGGTTACAGCGGCTTATATCCTCCAAGCAAAGGTCAGGTACTTTGAGATGTTGGGAAAGAGTTGTTAATACAATTGTAGATACATTTTCTCCCTTGTTTTCAGCAACACCGTGGATCAGCAGCATCTTCTTTCTGCTCCTCATTTCAAAGCTGTCATGCTGCTTGGATAACAACTGTACTTGCAGTTGTAGGCTTTCAAGGGCAGTTAGTACGAAGGTTCTAAAGGCACTAAACTGTGCTGCAATATTAGAAGTTGGACTTGTTGCCGGTATTGAAGAATTCAAATTTTGTTGAAACTCAGCCATTCTGATGTTGAAGTGCTGAGTTAGCTCATGAATGGAGTTCTTAATTGCTTCCATAATGCCAAGTGACAACAACAATGTGTTTTAAAAAGTGTTCTTCTTAATGAAGTGAAGGTCAATTAGTGATAGTTGTATTTATTAGTGTTCTTGTGAATATTATTGTAGGAGTGATTGCTGGCAGGTATAGATAAAATTTAGTTCATTTGTTACTTACATATAATGCACTTAATATTAATTAAATTAAATATTAATTTAGGAGCACAATAAAAACTTGTATACTTTTTAGCACCTACCCGCCGAACCTCTTTGAGATAGGAGTGCCGAAATAAACGCGTTAGCACTGGAGTCAACTCAGGGGCACGCGTTCGTAGCACGATTGAAATGCCATCCGGCCCGCTCGACGTATGAACATCCAAGGAAAGTAGAGACCGTCGAATGGTTTTTTGCCGGAAAATTATTTCCGGCATCGAACTCTGACACCGCTGGATGGTAGGCGGTGTTTTTCCTTGGTCGTTCAAGGTCGAGTTTGAGGCCTAAAAAGCGATCAAGAGATCGGCTTTCCCTTTTGCCGTAATGGCCAGAGAATCATTCCCCGTGTGCATTGGCGGTAGCGACGGTTGGCAAAAGTTACCCAAAGAGGCTTTAGAAAGCGCCCAGAACTTGCGCGTGCCTGGTGGGTTGCCAACTGATCCCCAATTTTGACGACATGCTTGAACTTTGCTCGTAGCGATTTGCCGTTTGAAAAATTTGGAGGCACGATTATATTTCCTCTTCAAAACTCTAGAGTTCGGATCCCTTGTAACTATCGCTTTAGCCCAAGCCTGGTACGCCTGCCGTTTGCCGGCTGCTGCAGCCCTGACGGACGCATCAAACCTAGGCCGCGATCTGCCACCAAGTGGTACCACAGAGCTTGGTACGAATAATTAAAACAACATAACTTAAATGTGTACTCGTGAAAATCTAAGAAAATATTAAGTTTCGTACATGTGCCCACGTAGTTTACTTTTCTATAATTTTATTTGAACATTAGTTCTAGTGATATATCTGAACAAATATAAGAGTGCTTATTGTGAGTGGACAAATTGTCTAAATTAAATACATACTCCGTTGAGATTACATGTAATATTTCCAATTTTACTTTTATTACTCTGTTAAGAGCCATCTGTCGACAACACACTACTTTTCTTCGCTCACAGTCCTTGTGTAGATATGGCTGCTTACAAGTGCAATCAATGCGGAAAGTTTATAAGCGCAAGAGTTCTATAAGGTGCTAAGTGTTCTAAATGTTTACTAAGATATCATAAGTTCTATGTTAACATCAGCCCAGATAGAAGACTATCTGCAAAGTGCAAGATTGTAATGTGAGTAAAATCGCAAAGCTCTGTATGCCATTAAAGCCATCGGAAGACAGCCCTTTAACAGAAAAGCAATTTTTGTGTGAAAATTCGGCAAGGAATGATCATAATTCTACTCTCATTTACGAAATTCGTATTCGTATCGTTAAATTTATTTTATTATTTATAAAAATACATACATATTTAAATATTTTTTATTACATCAAATTATAATAGTATTTATCAAACTTATTACAATTAATCACTTATTTTACAATTCAGAAAACTATATTTATATATATATTATAGCTAGTCAATATAAATTAAAAGCAATATGTTGGGAGTTCGATCATTAAAAATTGGATTTATTAATCCAGGTTCGTTGGGGACAGGACATGATGAGTTTTTATTAGCAATGAATAATCATAATGTAGATATTATGGGATTAAATGAAACTTGGCTAAGGAAAGGAGAAGTTGGCCGTGCTCCCAGTGTGCCCGGGTATCACTTGCAACACAAACCTCGGCCTGAGAAAGTACGTTTTCGTGGTGGTGGTGTAGGCTTTTATATCCGGAATGGCATTTCCGTGCGCATCCTTACCCACATTGAAACCGTTACTGTTGAGCAGATGTGGTTAAGTGTAAGTGTTGAAGGAAAGCAAGTTGTAATAGGCAAGGCATATAGACCGCCATGGTTGAATCCAAGTTTTTTCTTTGGAGCGTTATCAAATGCAATAGTAGGAATCTCGAATCATGATTATCTTGTACTTATGAGCGATTTTAATATAAACTGTTTAGATATAAATAGTAATACCGATAAGCTACATGAATTTTTGACATATACCAATTTAAAACAGTTTGTAACAAAACCCACTCACTTTACTACCTACAGCGAGTCTCCTTGATCTGGTTGTGTAGACATTTATATCAATAATGTAAACATCGTTTACATTCCGGACCTCAGTAATCATACTTTTCTAACCTTGGAATTTAGGGTGTCCTTAAATTCTACAAATATGATCATATTGCCACTCTAAATACTCCAGAGTAGTTTGAGAACGCTTGGCTGGAACAAAACTGTCAGGAACCCAGAACATAAATGACATAGAATCTTTATTTAATAGCTATTTACTTTCGGTCTTCAATATACTAGCACCTATTAAAACTGGATTCGTTACAGATCTTAAACTTCCTTGGATAACATATAATATTACCAAAATGATTACCACTTATAGCCTTATTTTGTAATATTAATGCTAAAGTACTATTTATCCTATTCTGGTTATCTACTATCCGTCTAATAACGTTTCCGTGTTTTAACATCCACTCCTTGCTTAGACTAAGATGACTTAAATTCAGACAATAATTTTATTTGATTATTTTGTAATACTTTACTTGCCTCATTATATTTCAACGCATCATCGTGATCTAAATTACCGGTTAAACTTTTTATCATAGAACCTAAACTGTTCATAAGACCTCTTTTTACTCTACTAGGTTCTAAAGATTGTAATTGTTTTAAAATATTGCCAAGCTTATTAGCGAGGTAGTTAATTTGAATTTCCTACAGGTTAAAGGTTATATTACTCATGCGATTTTTACAGTCAAGCAGTTGAGTCTCTAATGAATGAATATTTGTCTCGATGTCATCTAATTTTACATACTGTATGAATGTATGATAGTGCGTAGTTAGTTTCATGGGTCCGAGTTTGAAAGGTAAAAGTCCTGGTCCGTCATTAAGGCTCTCAAGTTTTATCTCCTGTCGGTGTATAAAGGGATACCGGTAGTTCTTAGCGTGCACAGGTACTTCATAGGTAGTTCTTATTCGGTGTTTAATTTTATTTGTGAACGTTAATCTTTCACCATCAATGTAAAATACGTCAGAAAAACGAGAACAAAGAGCTATGAGATTAGCCTTTTCCTCTGGGATTAGGTGGTTCGTACGTAAGCGTGAAATAACGTCTTGTGTGCGAGTCTTTAGTTGTTGAGTACTAGTGCACTCAGCGTTAAATAAATCCGCGTGAGCCGGACGATCGAGCGAGAAGATCATATCGTTTGATGTTGGATTTTCGATCTCAAAATAGCAACGATTATGTTTTACAGAAGTAATGCATTTATGAACAATGCAATTACAAAGTATTTATTCTCTAATATAAACATCGCCTTCTTTAATATTAACGGGAATATGGACAATTTTAGAAGTTTCCGCGGGGATCATATCTTCGTATAAATTAACATTAGACGATTTATACATTCGAATAGGGGTTGACGCATTTTTTGTAAATAGTTTTTGTTCTTTTAAATCTATACGAGCTTCCCAGTTACTTAACAAATCTAAACCTATAACTCCGTCAAAGTATTCATGAAACCGGTATATGAATAACTTAATACCATTAACATCGTTAAATTCTACGAAACACGGCAAGCTAATAGAGTAATTATTCCTACTTGTCGCGTGTATGTTGGTTTCTTCAAAAGGATCTAATTTCAAGGAATAGTGAGCGAAATATTTCTCGACGGCTTCGGGACTAATAAAAGATTGATTACCACCGGTATCTAATAAAAATTTAAATGGAGGATTCTCTATTTGTATATACGGAAGCTGTCTGCGTCTGTCTGTCTTGCGTCTGAAGATTTATTTCTTCTTGATTTTTTGTGATTTCGAAACCTCCTGAAAATCCTGTTGATGTTGTTCTAATGGTGTTTGAGAGTCAAAAGAATTATTGTCAGAAGTCACATTTAAATTATTATTTAATTCATGAGAAAATCCGGGGGCAAACTCAGTATCGTCATAGTCGGTATAGTAATTATACTCCGGCTCGTAAGAATGGTCGTAATACGAGTCGTCATATGTCGCACATTCATTAACATTCATTTCTCTTGATTTAAAATTATTTAATTGTGAATTATAATTATTTAAAGGTAAAATTTTAGGTGTAAAGCTCTGGACACCACTCATGGGTTGAGGGCCTTGAGATGGGTTATTTCGGGGGGTTATTCTAAAAATATTACTATGCAGGTTGTAATTTGGTGGAGGTGCAGCGAACATTCTTTGTGTATCAGTAGGCATGCGTGGTTGATTATGTCCATTTACCAGGAATTTAAAAGGTTGCGGTGGGGGTCCCATGGGGCGCTGATTTACCGGGGCTCGCCAGTTTGGTACAGGGATGTTATGAGGTCTTGTAGGAGTAAATACTACTGGTTGTAACGCAGGGGTTGCTTTAGGGGTTGCTTGGACTTTAAGGGAGTCACGTTGTTGCAAATACATGACATTAAACTCTTCTTGAACGAACTCAAGAGCTTTCTCATTCGTATACGGGATCCTAAAGGTTCTTTTAATCCACGTACATATGCCTGCATCGTAACTTTTTTGTAAAGCTCTCGTTTCGCTTGGACTGTGGTAGGTACGGTCTCATGCAAGGTCACATAAGTCATAATTGTGCTAAATAAAGTTTGGCAATGATTATAAAATTCCTGCGGTGTTCGATTGCACTGTGTTGCAATAGAGACGTCATTAGATAGAGCGGTGTCATCACGTTGATCTAAGAAATTATTAATGAGGGCTGTTCGAATGCCTAGCCAACTTTCTGGTATACCGTTTGAATTTATAGTGCATGCAGCGGTCCCTGTTATTTTATTTAAAATTCCGTTTATCAGACAAAGATTAGAAAACTCGCTACCAGGGTCAATACTAAGTTATTGGTGGGAATCGCAAATTTAAATGAAACGAGTAAGGACGTTAGGGTTACCATCAAATTCCGGGACTAAACAAAGGGCTTTAAAAATTTCGTCTGGGTCATTATTACCCCTTTTGATTTAAAGATTTCTAACGCTAAATTATCTAATCTTATGATATCTCTATTATTATCTGCTAATTGTCTGCGGGCCTGGCGCGATTCAGACGCGAACTAGATGCTCTGGGATGATAAATCTTTTTTTTTTTCTTTTCTCTTTATTTATTTATTAAAGAGGGTTTTTACATACAATGAACATGTCACCCTCATTGTCTCTAAAACTACATTACATACGACGCTCAATACCTAAATGTACATATTTATATAACATTTTCGCTTTTTTAGACAACGGAAAAGCCAAAACACCATTACAAATACCAATATCTCTAATATTAGTTTTAAAATAATTACAAAATTTTTGTCTTTCCGGTTCATTTCTGAGACATTCCATTAAAATATGGTACACGTCTTCTACTTTGTTATATTTAGAACACATTGGTGAAGGTGTTTTACCCATGAGGTATGTAAAACTGTGAAGTGGTATATGCCCTGAACGAAGTCTAAAAGCCATAATTAAATCTTGTCTTCCTAAGCGTGAATCGTGAAACCAAGGCTTAGCAGGTATACTAGGCTGTATTGTTTTATATAAAATGCCTTTACTAAGGGAACGTTCATCAAAGTATTCCTTCCATAATTTCAAACAATCTAATTTTAAAAATTGTAATAGATCAGAATAGTACGGCAAATCACAACAAATAACTCCATCAGACAAAGCTTCTTATGCTAATAAATCGACTCTCTCATTGTTAGTTATGCCAACATGAAAAGGTATCCACTGTATAATTATTTGTATTTTGCAAGAAGTAAGTTTCAATAAAGATTTAATTATATCGTAGGCTATTGGAACACCATTCGTGCCAGAAAGTACATCGAGTTATGTGTTGAATTGCACTCTTACAGTCAGTAAATATTACATTTTTTTTTTGCCTCAAATGCCTCAAAAATGGCACTTAGTTCAGCGTTCATTATCGAAACTTCATACTGAATTTTGAATTTCATACCAATTTGTAATTGTGGGTCGAAAAATGCCGCACCTACATTCTTACCGTCTTTAGCAGCGTCTGTATAAATTTGATAGTGGCTGGAATAATTATCTGAAATAAACTTATTACAAACATTTTTTAAATTATTTATCTTAAAAACTTTGTTAGCTTGTTTCATATCTGGAATATCATATTTAAAGTTACAAGACAAATCCACACTGCTGATTCATGTGTCTAAAGAAAACATTTTAAGAACATTCGCAGTAAACATTGGCTGAACATGATAGGATTGACATATTAAAACGAGTAAGGGCTTTTTCTTGTTATTCCAGTAACAAAGTTGACAATGAGAATAAAGTTTGGATATGGTTTTATAGGTATCGTTATCGCTAAAAGACCTAAGTTTCAAAAGAAAATGGCTTGCTAAATAACGTCTTCGAATTTGTAAAGGTTGTAAATATAATTCGCATTCCATGACATGATTATTCTCATGCACATGTTTTGAATTTTATCTAATTTTGAAAGATGTATTTTAGCACTATTATCATATAGAAAACTCGCATAATCTAATCTGCTACGTAAAGATAAAATGTAAAGTTTTCTAAGGTGTTTAAGATGAACTCCCAATCCGGGTCCTGATAAAATTTTGAATACATTTAAATATCTTAACAAATTTTCTGTAATTTCATTTATATGTTTGGCCCATCGTAGTGACTTATCTAACCATACACCCAAATATTTAAAACTATCTACAACCTCTAAGAAATTGTTGTCAACATTTAACCCTTTACCAGGACTCGTACAAATACTGCAGTAATAGTGATCTTTTTGTAGATTTATATTAGTAACCTTTAGTATGCGATTTTATCGATTTTATTTAGAAATTTAGCTGAAAAGTGAAAAAAACGCATGTGGGAATACATAATCCCATTGCCTGTCTAGACGTAACTTTTATATTTATATATATAAACAAGTATGTTTGTCATTTTCATGTTCTTATATAAAGTCGTTTACAATGCGGTCTAATAAATAAAAAAATAAACAATATGCTGTGAATTTTCCCATTCCAAATTATCGCCTAAAATGTTGAACATCATGTTTTAGAACTTAGGAAAGAAAAATACAATGTACAAATAAAATATGACATCTAGACACTTATTCTTTATTTCAGTAATAAAAAAATATTGAGAATTGACAAAAAAGGTTTTATTCATCTGCTACATTTTGACTTTGGTGGTACAGTTTCATGCAGGGGGTAACACACAATGTTACTTTACAAATTTCGCATTCGTATTTTGACCGCTTATCCTGTTTTCTGGTGCTACAAAACCTGCATCGTTTGTACGTAGACAATGATAAAAAATGACTTCCTTTTTGCGCCAATCTTATTTCGTCTGGTACCCCAAAAACACCTCCTTTTTTGTTTTTGTATACCACCGGATTTTGTTTTATGTTTGAGATATGTGCCGATTTCAAACTTCTAGCTAAGCGTACTCTGAAATCACGGTGTATGTTGTTACGATTTGGATTTTTGTATTTGTATAAAATGTAGGCGTTTATAATGCCACTCTCAAACAAGAACCAAAATATCCGAAACCAGGATTTTTTTGACCTACGGCCAATAGAGTACGAGCTTCGATAGTGGTCAAAGTGGTCCACACCTCCCATACTCCTTGTATATTCTGCGATTGCAGAGGGACAATACATGTCTTTCTTTTGCCCGTTTTTTTGAGTTCTCTGGATCACTTCCACTTTGGTTGGGTTAACTGCAGTTGTAAGGACAAAAACTTCTTTAGTGTCATGCCATTTGATCATAGCACAAGGGTGACAGAAACGGTATGTGAATTCGCCCGGATCCAATTTATTCTCTTTAGCCAGTCTTCGTTCTTCAGGTGTTTTAGGTTTTGGTGGACACAGCTCTTTAGGAAGGCCTTTGCGATTCATTCGCACTGTCCCTGTTGCTAAAATACCTCTATGATGAAGAGCTTCCATGAGAGCCAAGGAGGAGAAAAAGTTGTCGAAAACCAAATGTGTGTTTCGTGGTAAATTTCCTCCAAGTTTCATTACAACTCTGTAACCTAATTCTTCCTCATTGAGTGTCTTTGCCTGTATAAATATCACACTGATATAGATACCCAGTTTTAGAATCACAACGACACCATGCCTTAAAACCTCTTTTGATGGGTTTGGCTGGCATGTACTGCTTCTTACTATCACGCCCTTTAAATTTAATCATACTTTCATCCACTGATTGAGATTCCGAGTTGGTGGCATTTTCTTGATAAGTCCTGTTGAGATAATCTAGTAATGGTCTTACTTTTTGCAATTTGTCGTGGTCTTTGTGATCCCGGGGCAAGTGAGCTGTAATGTCACAAACATGTAAATTTTCTAAAATTTTTTTGATTCTCTTGCAGGTCATTGTATGTTATTATAAAAAGTAATCTCTATGTTATTATAAAAAGGATCTGCACTCCAATACAGCTCTATATCTGACTGAGGATTTATTCCCATTAAAATGATTATAGCTAAGAATGCTTTTATTTCGTCTACGTGGGTGTCGCTCCAGAATTTACTTTGTTTCAACTTCGCGTATTTATTTGTGTATTCGACGATCATTTCAAAAATCTCATCAGGGAACAAGTTACTAAAATATTCAATGGGAAGACTTTGATAGCTATATGATTTAGTAGGTTCAATTTCCTTGCCGAAATTTAACTCGTCAAAATTTTCAACATCTGTAGTCCATGTTCTATCCCGTGCCTGCAATTCAGCATAAGTTGGAATATTAGCTGGTAAGCCAGAAGATGGTCCGGGCATTGTAATGCAAGGTGTCATTTCTTCGTTAACAGCAGGAGCAAGCATTTCAGGGTGAGTAGGTAAGTCAGGCAATGGTGCAAACATTGGAACACAAGGGGATATTTCTTCATCAACAGCGGGTGCAAGCATTTCAGGGTGAGTATGAAAGTCAGGCAATGGTGCAGACAATGGAACATAAGGTGCTATTTCTTCATCAACAGCGGGTGCAAGCACTTCAGGAAAGTCAGGCGATGGTACAGACAGTGCAAAACAAGGTGAAACTTCCTCGTTAGGTGATTCTTCGTAAGACTGACGTGCATCGCCGTCTAATAGTAATAACTGTCGATTAGACATACCTTGAATATCGTTTAACCTTGCGTTCAGTGATTTTGGGACATAATCAGTATAATCATTGTCATGTTCGTCACTTTCGTCCTCCGACGAAAACATCTCATGAAGCGCATTTTCAATTTGATGTATTTTTAATACCTGTATAACAAAAATACACTAAAGTAGGTAAATGCTGACTGACAAATCGATGATGACAAATCACGTTTATCACTACCCACAAGTTATATTTCGATAAAACAAAACATAATTTCCTCATAATTTGTAGAGTGAATAAATAAAAAAGAAAACCCGCGGCAAAAAGTTAGCACAAAATAAAGATTATAATTCACCAGGCAATGGGCATATAATTCCCACAATGTGCACCTCCTTCACAGGCTAAGGTTATATGGTTCCCCACATTTTTCATTTCGTTATATTATGATATTTTTCAAGTGCTTACGTATAATTTATGCACATATCACTAGAAAAACTCAAATTCTACAGCATATAAAAAAATTGTACGACTTACCTTCCTCCGATCCGCCATTACGATTAAAATTCACCGCACTTTCCACAGAAACAACAGTTGAGCGGACGACCAAAGAAAAAAATGGCCGTAAAAGTGACATTTGCGTTTCGATTCAAGCAAATTTTGTTATGTGACCATAGATAATATTTCTATTTTTGCGTTTTTGACAGATTGCGGTAAATAATTTACCAAAACCTGGGAAAAACATACTAAAATCGATGTGGGGGGACCTCGACCCATAGCCTGGTTAACCCTTAATTTGGCAGAATTTTTTTTTTTACATAAACCGATTTTTTTTATTGAAATCGGGTTTAAGACGTTTTAAGGCATTACAAAAAAATACGAAAAAATATCTTTACGTTTCAGTTTTCCTGAAAACTCATGTATGACACAGCATACATTGCCAAGTGAATAGAAAACCAAGGGATCAAAGTCGTGTATGCTGGGATATACATTGCCAAGTGCAGTGACTAATGAAATACCGACGGAAGTGAGTCCTAAAACTTATGAAATTTCGACGGGAGTTTATCCAGGAGCAGGAATAGCAAAAAAAATACAAAAGATAATAATAGTATAAACGTTTATTGAACTGAAATGACTAATTTACGCCTTTACATGGTAATCTAATTGACAGTTTCTGGGATTCTTCCCTGTTACGAAACATAGCCGCACTTTGCATTTCATGCACAATACAGTGGTAAGCTTCTGACATAGCTTGCACCTGCCTTGAGTGGTCATTATCACAAAATGACCAATGGCATCGTATCGTAACGATTCCACTGGGTTAGCTGATGGCACACCTTTTCTGGCTTTGTCATTTTTATCAGCACGACCAAATTTTTTCAGGCCTTCGTATATTTCGTACCTAAAATCTTTTAGAGGTATATATTGCTTGCTTGATTGAGCTTGATCCCGCCTATATAAAAGCCAGGCATTATTTATGCATATGTCAAGTATTTGAACAAAAATACCTATGTACCAACGCCTACTTTTAAATGGTGTTTTATAGAGAGATATAAGCATGTCGGCTAAGTCGACTCCCCCCATATGTTTATTATACTCCTTGACTATTTGGGGACAGTCGACATCGATTTTGCTTTTTGTCTCCTTACAGTATCTTTTCATTTTTTCGACAGGTTCTACGCCTACATATGAACTAATTAGGGTAACAGGTTTGTTATCGTTCCATCTCACTACCGATAATCTATTTTTGTTGCACACTACTTGTGAATAACTTCCTCTAGGCTTCTTTTTCATCTCTTTCTCTGAAGGCAACACTTTTTCTGCTCCTCTAAGTCTATTGTTTCTTATAGTCCCCAAACCAAATATACCGTATTCTTCGCGTAGAATGTAAAACAGCTCAGGGCAGGAAAAAAAATTGTCACAGAAAACAAAAGCCGGTTTGAATTTTATGCTTTGACATAAAGCGATTACAATTCGTCCTCCGAAACCTATAGAAGCTTCCTTATCTGAAAACGTGTAAAATCTGAATGTATCTTCGCCACCATAAAGAAGAAAATCATATACCATGCCTGAGACTCCGGCGCGGACATAATTTTTGAAACCCCACTTGTTGGGTTTGTCCTTTATATATTGACGGCGTTTTCCAGCTTTGGTTCCTTTATACGGAATCATCATCTCGTCTATACTAAACTTCCGTTCATTTTCCTGTGCTAGACAATTTTGTCTTACTTTCTGCACAAATGGCCTCACTTTGTAATATCGGTCGGAATCCTGTATATTATTGTCAACGAAGTGCAAATTGCGACGTATTTGTTGATATCGTTTTAGTGTCATCAAATCTGCTACTAAGTTATACCTGTATCGTAAACTCCAAAAGTCCGTATATGCTGGCATATTCACGACCCCCATTATAATATGTATGGCTAGAAAATCGCGAAGCTCATCTTCCGTCAAACCAAGTGAACGTCCAGTGTTTCCTATTGAGTAAGAATTTGTTTGCTCTACGATATCTGTTAGAATGTCTGGCGAAAATAATTTATAAAAATAATCCATCGCTGATATATCCGGAACATCTGTATAATTGGAGTCTTCTTCTATAATAGCTCTGTGTCGAAAAACGGCTTTTTTCCACTGATAGTTCAAAGTAAATTTTTTCATTAGTCTCGGTCTTTTCAGGACAGGAACGGTGGGCTGACGACGTCGGGATCTGGTTTTTGGATTTGGTGGATTTACTGGAGTAAGAGGAGTTGTTGGGAGTGACGGAATATCACTCAGCACCGGTACTTTATTGCAATTTGGTTCTAAAGACGGACTTGAATATACTGTTTGAAAAATAGGCGTAAGTGGAACATTGTCGCTGTTGTAATGTTCGTCATCATCTACAATGTTTAGTCTTTCCAAGGAAGAATGAATAGAAGGTGCTGGAGAAGAAAATGAAGAAAGCGGGGTGCGTACACGAAATTCCTCTTCGACATCTGAGCGCTCGCTATCGTCAGAGGGTGCATTTTCAGCAGGCACAAGAGCTAATATTCTACCACCTCGAGTTAGTAGCGTTTGCTGGCAACAAAGAAACAAAAAAACATGCTTCAACCAAAAATAAAAAGCAATCCCAAATCACAAATACATGCGGTATCTTGCAAATTACAAATAAAGCATTTCATTACAAACTTGGCAATGTATGCTGTGTCATACAGATAAAACGAAGGGTCTTTCATTACGAATTTGGCAATGTATGCCACAGCATACATCAGTTTACCGACCAAAATAAACTCAAAACACAAAGTCACCATACACAAAAACATATCAAATCCATTCGATTATACTGTTATGCATAAAATATAGTTCATAAAAACACCACAAACCATGTCAAACCAAGTTAAAATAATATAAATACCTTAGTCAACACAGATGAGCTACGCCGGGCCGCCATTTTCGAGACCGAATGTCAAAATAAGTGTTGCCAGAGACGTGTTTTATTTTTCCTTATAAAAATAATTAGTATTGCAATGAATTAAAATGATTTGTGACACAGACATTTTTATTATACTATGTCAAATATTTTTACAAAGTTAATGTATGCCAGTACATACACTGCCAATTTAAGGGTTAAGGTTTAAAGAGGTATTTTCAAATCCGCGTCCAGTTCTGAATATATAAATTTTACTTTTATGTACAGATATGCTAAGGCCAATTTCGCTTTACAAGGTATGTAATAAATCAAGGGAATTTTGTAGTTTTACTGTGGCTTGAGAAACACTTTTAGATGTAATAAAGAGTACAAAATCATCTCCGTACTGCAGCACACTAACAGAACTTACAGATTTAGTAGTATTTGCGGTAACTATATTAAATAATAATGGCGACAACGGATCACCGTGTGCTAGACCTTTGTTAGTATCTCTAGAAATGTAATAATCATCACCTTTAATTTTCAATTTTCTTTCATTTAAAAAATTCCAAATATATCTACAAATTTTAGTACTAATATCAATCCGTTCCAACGTTTTTACTAAAAAATTAATATCTACATTATTATAAGCATTGTCAACGTCAATAAAACACGCTACCGTATATTCTTTTTTAGAAAATCCACATTGTATACCGTAATGTTGACTGACAAAACCTGTTGTAATTTTAGACAGTATTTTAGGTTTTTCTATAAACCATTCTAATCTTTTAACTAGAATATTATGAAAAACTTTACAAAGACACGATATCATAGATATTGGTCTTAAAGAAGAGACTAATTGACTATCTCTTCCGGGTTTTGGAATAGGCACTATGGTAATGTCTCTCCATTGTTTCGGAATAAAATCAGAATTTAATATTTTATTGTAAAATTTTAGAAGTAGAAGTTTACCATTATTTTGTAAATGTTTGATCATGGAATAAGTAATTTGATTAAAACCAGGAGACGTATCTTTTGATTAAATAGAATTAACAAGTTCGTGTAAAGTAATATCAGACTCTAAATTAGTACTTATAGAATTAAATTTTGGGCAACAAGTTGGTACATAATCTGGTGTTAAACTATTTAGCAACTTTGTAGCTACATCTTTATTTAAATACTAGCTTTTGCCCGCGACTTCGTCCGCGTTTCCGTCGTTTTTCGAAAAAAAATTAGCAGATGTCCTCCCTCATAGTTTTGACGTAACAGGCAGATTCACTTTCGTATTTTAGAAGGGAAATAGTAATTTATTTATTTATTTTTATTTATTTATTCTTTATTGCACAATTCATAACAAAATGTACAAAAGGCGGGCTTAATGCTATTAAGACATTCTCTACCAGCCAACCTTAGATGTGCAGGAGAGGACGTTAGTAGGGGTGCAAAAATAAAATTAAAAAAAACGAAAAGAGACAAAAAAAAATAAAAAATAAAAATATAACTATGTAAGCAAATATTTAAATAAAATACATAACATATTATAAATATACATATATAAACATATACATATTTATGCATATACATATACTCAAACTAAAACATATATAAATAACACGCTATACAGACATATACATTATTCATTAGAGATAGAGTTCCTTGACTTGGCGTTTGAATAATCCACGCGTTCTGGATTTTCTTAAATGTTCTGGTAACTCGTTCCACAGTCTGACAGCAGCTATAGCAAATGAGTTGGAAACGAAGCCAGTGCGATGAAGAGGAGTATGAAGCAGTAAATTGCTAGAAGAACGGAGTGATCTGTCATGTACATCCGCTAAAAACTTGAAATTGCTTTTTAAGTAAGCAGGGGTGGACGGATTAAAGAGAATAGAGTAAAGTAGACAAAGAATTCTTAGATTTCTTCGTTGACGTATAGGCAACCATTTAAGTTTTGATCTGTAGTCTGAGATATGGTCAAACTTACGGAGTCCGAAAATGAAGCGAATACATATATTGAGTAGGCGATCCAGTTTATTAAGGAGTACCTCATTGGCGTCAACATAGCACACATCGGCATAGTCTATGACAGGCAGAAGCAATAGGTTAACCAACTGTAATTTGGCTCGTTGGGGAAGGAAGTTTCTTAGTCTTAACATGGGGTGTAATGTAGTATAAAATTTACGTGACAATTCTTTAATTTGGTGATGCCAGCGAAGAGTGTTGTCTAAGAAGATTCCTAAATTTTTTACTTGCGAAGAAAAGGGTATTTTATTGTTGTTGTAAATCACATTCGGTAAAGAATTGAAGTCAATATAATTCATCTGGCGAATACTCCCAATAATAATTGCTTGACACTTGCTTGGATTAACTTCAATACCAAAGTCGTTTGACCATTGCAACAAACGTTCGAGAACAGCATTCATTGAATGAATTGTATCATCAATTGTCTCAACTTCTGTATGTATATACAGCTGCAAGTCATCGGCGTAAAGGTGGTAATTACAATTTAAAATAGAAGTAATGGAATTGATAAACAGAGAAAATAACAAAGGAGACAAAATACCGCCTTGGGGGACCCCAGCAACCACTTCACACCAATCAGAAAGGCCTTCATTAGTGCGGATGGCCTGCTGGCGTCCTCGAAGATATGAAGAAAACCACCCATTAGCAGAAGCCGAGATGTTGTACCTGGAGATCAACGCAAGTAGGAGGTCATGGTCAACAACGCCAAATGCGTTACTGAAGTCAACCAACACAAGAACGGTAACACGTTTGTTTTCCATTCCTTGCCGAATGTCTTCAGTGACCTTTAAAAGAGCTGTACTTGTGCTGTGCCCAGTACGGAAACCTGATTGTAACGGATCCAGCAAATTATACTTGGAAAGAAATAAGGAAAGTTGGGAATGAACGATGGATTCTATTATTTTGGATAAAAACGGTAGTATTGAAATGGGACGGTAATGAGAAGGTATAGAAGGCTCAGAGACCTTTGGATGTAGGAGAATGTGAGCTTTCCGCCACAAGTATGGATAACTGCATGAGGAAAAGGAAAAATTTATTATCTTGGAAATGGGGACAATAACTGAGTCAATAATAAGTGTTATCATAGTACGATTAATCCCGTCACAACCAGTAGCCTTAGATGTTATGGCTAAAATGTGTTTCTTAACCTCGGCCTCGCAAACAGGTGCGAAATGAAATATTGGGATATCCGGCTTCGGCAAAGAAGAAATGGATGAAAGGGTTGCAGTTCTTCTTTGTGGGTCAATAGTATTGATATAAGAGAAGTGTTGATTAATGCAATTGACATCCACAGACGAAGAACTTTCTAAAGGTTGAGTTTTGCTTATACCCACGGATTTAAGGAATTTTAAAGTGTCTGCTGCAGAGGAGCAAGTTCTAGTAAATATATATCGGCGTTTTAATTTGCGACATAATTGGTTACACCGATTCCTAGCTGCCTTATACACAGACCAGTTGAGTACCGAACGATCTTTTTTAAATTTATGAAAAGCACGGTCTCTCTTCAGCATGGCTTTTTTCACGTCGTCATTGAACCACGGTGCTGAACCCCGCCTCACTTTTATTTTACGCAGAGGGGCATGACGGTCGAAGAGTGCTAAAATATTACTATTTAAAATTTTCACCATTTCGTCAATTGTATCTAACTCCTCTATTGCAATCCAATCCATGTTACATGCATCCAATGCAATCGCATGTTTGTCGATATTAATAAAATTACGTAGCATAAGAAATTTAGGTTTGCTTTTGCATACCCTAGCTTGGTATGAAACAAAAATCATGTCGTGATGAGAGAAAGCGGGAGCAGGTATTTGACCAAACTTACTGACACATTGAGCATCAGAACAAATAATGAGGTCCAATAAAGTTGATGAAGAACTAGAGTGATGTGTGGGACCGAGTGCTAAGATTTCTAGGTTAAGAGAATCAGTTAACTGCCGAAGCTGATTTGACCTTGAGTTTTGTCTAAGCAAACACGTGTTAAAGTCGCCCATGACTATGAGATCTGCGTTATAGGAAAGCAAGTCTTCAAGAACGACTTCCAACTTAGAAAAGTAACTTATATTAGGCGGGGAGTAGACAACGCCCACAACCACTTTTTTGTCAGTACTAACCTCAATAAAAAGATACTCAGGCGAATCATGAAGAGAAGAAAGAGATTGGAGAATGATTTTGTATTTGAGATGACTGCGAAGATAGATGCAGACCCCGCCTCCGGGTTTACCAATGCGGTCATTTCTTATAAGTACGAAGCCAGGAAGTGAAAAAGAGGTGGTAGTGAGTGAAGGTTTTAGCCAAGATTCGGAAACTAATACAGCATGAACAGAATTTAGATCAAAAATATCCAGAAGATCTAAATAATGGGAAGGAATACTTTGTGCGTTGATGTGACAGATGTTAAAGTTGTTGTGAAATGGTTCCAACTCATTTGCAATAAAACATTTAACAGATATGAAGTCATTATCTACACTGTTGAAAGAACTATGCTCATCAGCCGTTTGATAAGATTCCGAACTAGATTCCATTTAAAATAAATACAATATGTATACGTATTATACAATATTATAGCAAATATATATATATATATAATCTATAAATACAATACTATAAATATAAATTATTATTAAAAAAAAAAAATTAAAATCTAAATTTAATTTATAATGCGATAACAAAACGTGCTCAATTACACATCCTGCTGACCAATTAATCAATATATAGTTAAAGAAAACAAAAAAAAAAAAACAAAAACAAAAAAGAACACTATTAAACTAATTAAAAAAAAAAGATAAAAACAACAAAAAAGGACAATAATGTATAGTTGTTAAAAACATATGGGTCCAAGAACTAATTAACACAACAATTGTTAATATTATTATATCTTCAGTGACAACAATTTATTAAAATTTAAACATGACTAAATCAAAGGCACTAAAACTTTTTTAAAAACAAATAACCCTAAATCTTATTTTAAAAAGATTATGAACAAATAGCCCTAAATCTTATTTTAAGAAGATTATGGACATATTATAAAATGAAAACTAGTCACTGAAGCTGAATAGATGTAAACCGTTGCCTTAATTTTCTATTGTCAAACTGACAGTTGGCAGTTTAGTTAGTAACTATTAATGTATTGTTTAGACATATTAATAATATTAGTATATAAGAAAAAAATGTAAAAAAAAAACAATAAAACAGTGCAAAAAAAAATACTAAAAAGATATTATAAACAAAAAAATAAAAAACATATAAGTAAAGTAAAAAGTGAACAAAAAGAGCTATAATATTGAAGGTTACTTTATATACATTGAAGAAGAAATATATATACATTTAAGGTTTTCTTAAGACCTGTTTGCGCGTGACTGGGCGAGCGATGGTCTTTGGTGAAGATGATGAGATCAACTTACGCTGCTGCATAGTCTTGGGCGGTTTTGCTACAGGAATGGAAGGGGAATGTGACAAAACACTCGGATGTTTCGCAAACAAGTCTTCAAGGCGTTCTACATCAGTAATACGGTGCACTTCATTGTTCGGCAGCTTAATAAACACTGCACCATAACGTGTCCAACATTTGGTTAAACCAAAATGCTTTTTAGCCTTGCCAAATAGGTCTTGACGTGGTTTGGTCAAGAACTCACTCAGTACAACTGATGACGCCTTAAGAGCCTTTTTATTATTGAAAATTATGTTTCTGACATTGAGATTATTAAATCTAACAAGTATGGGACGATTTCTTTTGTCTGATCGTGACCCAAGCCTATGGCAATGTTGTATGGCAGTGGGTTGGACATCTGAAAGGCCCATGAGTACTTGGATAGTACTCAATATTGTAAAGATAAGGTTTTCACCCTCCTTTTCTTCAATACCACTGAACAGCAGAGCATTTCTACGGGTCTGATTATCCACTTCGTCCACTTGAGCGGCTACGTTTTCAATCAGTGATTTCAACAACTCGAGTATACTCCACACTGATGATTTAAAATCACTGTAATCACTTTGCAGCTTCTCCAGACTAGGCTTACTCAAGTCAGATGAAGGTGATGTTAACTTCAACTTTTCTTCAAAATCTGTCATACGTTTGCTAAGGGAATCGGCAATATTTCTGTGAATCTCAACAATGTCTTGAATGTTTGCCATTGTGAATTATGATTTGTGAATTGTGATATAAGGTGAAATAGAAGTATAAGGCCAGCAGGTTGGTGCAAACTTTTAAAATTAACTACACATTTAAATATACACTTGTGAAATATAAACTTTAACACTTTATAAATAGAAACTGAACTCTTATTTTCTTTTAAAGTTATTGAAAACTTTTTAAATTCTCAAAAATAAAGGAAGATACAATTTTCAATGTGTAACGTTTTTTGCTCCTACCGCCCACAAAACTGTTGAAAAATATATAATATGCCAATCCACAAAACTGTTGAAAAATATAAGTAACCGCAGAATATTATTATACCCACGCTGTACCCACGACTCGGTCAGCGTGTAACTCCTTGTTTTTTATTAAGATAATATATTGCTAATATTTTGTAGATCAAATTAAAATGTTTCAGCGCAAAGCTTCTGGGTAGACTATGTTAAGAGTCGACCCGTCCGGCACGTGAACGTAAAGATTCCTAGAATTGCTAACCCGGGAAAGAGCGACGTATAATTGACCATGCGAGAAACAGCTGACACCGAGATCTACTCCAGCAACACGAAAAGTCTGCCCTTGAGCTTTATTGATAGGTCATGGCATAGCACACCGATACTGGTAATTGCGTTCTTTTAAACTGGAATGGAAAATTATTTGGTATTATGGGAATTCTGGGAATAAAGACAGTTTCTCCTGCACCGCAACCTGTTAAAATTTGAGCCTCGATTACATTTTGTTGCAACTGGGTTACTTTTAGCCGAGTTCCATTGCAAAGTTGAGGTGGTCTTAAATTTCGGAGCAGAATTATCGGTATGCCAATTTTTAAACAAATTATATGAGAAGGTAGTCCAGGCATACTTAAAGAATTTAAAAATTCTATCAGGTAATTAGTGGCTTCTTGTTCATCAACCATTCTATTTATTGAACTATAAACTTTGCTTTCTCCCTGTATATTAGACAGTATTTTATTATTAATTTCAGATGCCTGGTCATTGCGAGGAGTCAAAATGGACCTTTCGCAAAGCCAAGAATTGTCCCTATTTAATGTAATTGTTATGTCACCGTAAACCGAAGATATAAGATGTTGTTGGGATTGCACTATACAACATAACTCAGGCGTCAGAATAAGTTTTCCTTGGTGTAGTTGTGGATAGGTACCTTCACCAATCTTCAATAATGTATCAGAAAATTCACGATTATCTGCGTTGTCTCCAGTTCTCACTCGCATATTTATAGTCAAATGCACCGATTGTATATCACGCCACAAATAAGAGCTTTTCAGGCAAGCCCTGATCTCATCAGCTCGGGTTCCCCGTGGTATTACCGGTAAGGTTTGTCGGAAATCACCACAAAATAAAACCGTAATACCGCCCATTGGTCGATGATTTTGTCTTATGTCCCTTAGAGTTCTGTCTACTGCTTCTACTCCTTTTCGATGGGCCATCGTACATTCATCCCATACGATTAAATTACACTCACGCAATACCTTAGCTTTGTCGCTATTTCTTGAAATACTACAGGTTGGACTTTCCGTGCGATCTAAATCAATTGGTATTTTAAACATAGTGTGAGCAGTTTTACCTCCTGGTAGCAATGTTGCAGCTATACCTGATGAAGCCACGGCAAGAGCGATTTTACGCTGATTTCGAACATAAGCTAATATTAATTTAGTCAAAAAGGTTTTCCCAGTTCCTCCAGGTGCATTTAAAAACCATATTGTTCCTAAATTATTCTGCACACTCTCGCACACGCGATCATAGACTAAGCGTTGTTCTGCAGTCATCATTGGGACACCGTTTTCTAATGTTACCAGCAGTTCCATTGGGTTGTAACCAATCTCTGCGGAATATTCCCTATTGGTAACCTCTCCCGACTGAGGTTGTCGTTGGCAAACCATATTCACAAAGTGATTTACCGCCTACTGCTGTTAAGTCTTCCTGAAGAGATAATAAGCACTGATTTATAGCCAGATCTCGGAAATTATCATTAGTTGCGCCTTCATTATTGTGAGATAAATTCCGAAGAAAGTCTTCTGCAAATTTTTCTTTATATTTTTCCCATAATTGGACAGGATCAGATAAATTACAAAATGTGAGTAATGTTACAAATAAATGGCGTAACCGTCGTGGATTATCACTAACACAGGATTCTGCTAAAGCGTCATCCCAATGTTGATCATTTTCAAGCAAATGACGCGCTTGGCAAGCTGCATGATAAGTTGGATAAACAACATCGTCTACTTTTCTCAAATCTATAAATGATGTTGGTCCTCGCACTGTATGTAATAATAATCTCAAATAAAAACACTCTGCGTTGTTAGGATGAACAGTATACACTCTACCAAGAACATGTTCTTTGAAAATACCGGTCTCGCCATCTACAGGCCTGCCACGGCGTCTACGGTTAAAGACACCTCGTTGTTTATCGTAGGTATAATACGATGGAACTTCTTCATACAAAAGAGACTTTGCGAAATTATCAGTTTGGCAAAGTCGAAAGAATGCCAATAAAGTTGTTTGTCTAGGGTTCTCTAATCGTTCTGTAACATTTTCGGCGTTAAAATATATACGTTGACCGCCTTCCAGATGAACATCCAGATGGGTCACAGGTGGATATCTTTCGTGAATGTTAAAACTTAAGATCCGCCACACAGCTTCTGAAGAGCTGATATATCTGCCTGACTGAAATCTAGTAACTTCATCATGTTCATTTCTTAACGCAAACGTAGCTTGGTCACTGCCCTTGTTAATATACTTACAAATATATTTAATTGACTCTACACTATTACACATTTCTACATTTATGTGAGCTTGAAATGCTCTAGACAACACAGGCGAATACGGAACGACCCACCTATTATCTAAAGTAACCTGTTGTCCAGACATTCGCTTTTCAACAGTAAAACCACCATTGTCTCTTGAACGGCGACGATATAATGGGTATTCTTCATGTCCTGTTACAGTTTCATCCACTAACGTCGTCCACGGACGTACGTCGAACGTCGATGACAGCTTATTGTTGTGTGTGCAATAATATTAATATTTAAGTACTAACAAAGTTATATTTATCTATATTTTTGATTTCTTTATCACTTCAACTGGTGTGTAAACTATACTTTTAACTATTTGTGCGTGAATGTGTGGTTTTTTAGCAATAAGCCTATTGCTTATAATAAGTGCAGTTGCCGGCATCTACCTGCATATAACAATAGTAATAATTAAAAGTGAACTTTAGTGGTTGGGAGAAAACAGGAAGGAAATAAAAGTGCTCTCAGTGTTTTAGAACTATTTATTGCTACAAATAATATTATAAAACTTTATATAATTTATTCAAAATTATTATATTGTACAGTGTCATCTAGCGTGTACTATCAATACCACTAGAGATTACTTACTTTGAAATGGCTAATAAGTGTCATCAATGCGGGAAATTTATTGGTGCAACAGATGGCGCGAAGTGTTCCAAATGTTCTATGCGATATCATCGTCCTTGCATAAATATTAGCCCGGACGCACATATATCCTCTAAGTGGCAATGCCGGGACTGTAAGTCAGGTAAGAACACAAGGCTTTGTACGCCAGTCAAGATCCCGATAGCTGTAAGTCCCTCATTCGCAGCAACGGAAGAAGCGGATAAACAGGTAACTCAAGTAAGAGACGACTCAGTTGCTACGCTTATTTATGAAATTCGCTTGCTGCGACAAGAGATGGCAACTACTTCCCAAGAAATGACTTCATTCAGAGAGGAGCTGCTTCGTTTAAATACAGCGGTATGTTCTTTTGATACTCGTCTTCATGATGTGGAAGAAAGATTACGTAGTTTAGAAACTCGCACTCAAAACAATGATAACGCAACTGGTATTTCAGATACTGTATTTACTAAATTAAGAACAGAGTTAAATAATAGGGACCAATCCCTTCTTTTGAACGATATCGAAGTGTCTGGTGTTGCAGAAAAACCTGGGGAGAATATCTTAAATATTATCCACAAGATCGGTCATAAGATCGGAATTGTCTTAGAAGATAGAGATGTCGCTAGTGTCGAGCGCTTAGGTCCTAAACGTTTACAACCGGTGAACAAACCGCGTCCAATTATTGTACGGTTGGTGCGTCGTGGTGTGCGTGACGATCTTTTACGTGCTGCTCGTATTCGTCGCAATACAGACACTACAGGGATAATAGAGGGCGATGCTCAGCGGTTTGACATTAATGAGCACCTTACTCCTACAAACTGCCGTCTTCTATATAAAGCTCGAGAGGAGGGCAGAACAAAAAGTTGGCGTTACGTTTGGACTAAGGGCGGCATGATCTTTGCGCGACATAATTCTGAAAGTCCTATTCATCGTATTCGATCTGATTCCGACGTCGCCACGGTTTTTTCTCGTCATTCCATTTAGGTCACCTTTTCATAATAATGTATTTCATGATGTTGATGTATTACAATTTGTTACTTTTGTCATTAACTGAAAAATTTTATTGTGTTGCTTATCCAATAATTAGTAGCTTTTGTAGTTTTGTACTAGCATTAATTATTTTTGAATTTATTTTAACTTATAGAACTGTGACTTCCATACATTGCAAGTGTTTACTTCTTCATGAGTTTTTAATAACAGTTATTTTACAGCGACATTATTCGTTTAAAGCATTGAAAGTTATTGTTAAAGTAATATTAGAACATGTTATATTTTTTTATATATTTATTATTTTTTGTATAGTAACTATTTTCATATTATTAAATTATAAGGTTATATATATTATAATAATGAATAGGTCTGTAATTTACCTCTATTTAGGAAAAAATATAATATATAGTTAAATGTTAGGTTTACGCACACTAAAATTTGGTTTCATTAACCCCTGTTCGTTGGGTACAGGTCATGAAGAGTTTCTAATAGCAATGGATCGAAATAATGTTGATATAATGGGAATTAATGAAACCTGGTTAAAGAAAGGAGAGGAAGGTCGCGCTCCGAATGTTCCTGGCTATCGTCTACGTCACAAACCCAGGCCAGAGGAAGTACGTTCACGTGGAGGTGGTGTGGGTTTTTACATAAGGCGAGGTATTTCGGTGCAGACCCTTACCCACCCTGAAACTAACAGTGTAGAGCAAATGTGGTTGAGCGTTAATATCGGAGGTAAAAGAGTTATAGTAGGTACAGCTTACAGACCACCATGGTTGAATCCATGTACTTTTTTGGGGGCGATAACTGACTCTATTGTGGGGTTTGCAAACTATGACAACATAGTACTTATGGGTGACTTTAACATAGATTATCTTGATACTAATAGCGATAATACTAAGCAGTTACAGGATTTTCTTTCATACACCAATCTAAGACAGTTTGTAAGTAAACCAACTCATTTTACCGACTTCAGCGAAACTTTAATCGATCTCGTATGTTCTGACTTGGATATCAACCACATTGACGTAGAATACATCTCCAACCTTAGTAGTCATGCTTTACTAAGTTTCGAATTTAAAACATGTAAATTTAAATTAAAAGGTATTTATAAGTTTTATAGGCGATATGACAACATAGATATTTATACACTACAACAAAGTTTAAGCTCCGTGAATTGGAATAGAATTATTGAAACCCAGAACCTTAATACTAGCGTTGATATATTTAATAGCTGCCTATTGTCAGTTTTTGATATGTTAGCACCTCTTAGGCGCGGTTTCTATAAAGATATCAAGCTGCCGTGGATAACCTACAATATCTCTAAAATGATGCAAAAACGAGACGAGGCTCATATTAGAGCGAGAGATACACAAAAAGAAACACATATCTCTTATTACAAAGACTTGAAGGGTGTAGTACTAACGGCGCTTCATAGGGAAAAATGTGTCTACTTTACAACATACTTTAACGATCAATTCAGTAATTCCAAAATCATGTGGAAGCGTCTTCAACAAATTGTTTCCTATAAAAAAACAAAAAAACTAGCTCTGCCCTCGAACTTAAGTGATCCCAATGTAATTAATGCCAGCTTTTTAAATATACCAACTTCTACATCTTCTAATCTAACTCTCCTTAATTATTATAAATCAACCCAAGGCGTATTAAGTAACTTCATATTACATCCAGTTGAAGAACAAACAGTTGCTAAAACGTTATACAGTATAAGTTCAAATGCTGTTGGCACAGATGGCATGTCTCTTAAAATGTTACTAATGTCTAAAAACTATATTTTACAACCTATTACGCATATTATAAATTTTTCAATACGCCTAGGTAGTTTTCCAAAATGTTGGCAAAATGCTCTCATAAAGGTTATACCAAAAAATGATAATCCCAAAACTATCAGCGATTTACGTCCAATAAGTATACTACCATGCCTCTCTAAATTGTTAGAAAAAATCGTCTATAATCAATTAAGGGATTATGTAGAAAATAATAACATCCTTCCCTGCCTGCAGTCCGGTTTTAGAAAGGGTAGAAGTACAACAACAGCATTGACAAATGTAATAGACGATGTTCTTAGTGCCCAAGACTCGGGTATGGGCACGATTCTCGTGTTGCTAGATTTTTCTCGTGCACAAGGCTCTATCTTGGGACCTATACTTTTTTCTATCTATTGTGCAGATATAGTCGACTCAATACACCATTGCAAATATCACATTTACGCTGATGACATACAGCTTTACCTTTCTTTTAAGCCTTCAGATACGTCCTCAGCTGTAAGTAAAATAAATGAAGACTTGCAAAGATTGGAGTTGTGGTCCAGGTCAAATTATTTAATATTAAACCCAAAAAAAACCAAATATTTAATTCTTGGTACCAGAATGTATATTCAGAAAATCACCATGCAATCTCTGAATATTAACATTAATGGTTTGCAAATTGAACGCGTTACAGAAGCACGTAACTTGGGTTTATTGATGGATGAAAATCTTCGATTTCAGAAACATGTTATTATCTCAGTTCGTAACTGTTTCTATCGGCTAAAATAACTATATCGTATTCGAAAATATTTGACTGTAAAGATGCGGATAAGGTACTGTGAAGCCATCATATTATCAAAACTAAATTACGCTGACACCGTAATAGGTCCTAGATTACTAGCGAGTAGTAAAATGCTCATTCAACGTGTGCAAAACGCATGCACTAGATTTTGTTTCCACATTCCACCGCGAACGCATGTTACTCCATTTCTTAACTCTGCAAACGTATTGAAAATGGACTACAGAAGAGAATTACATCTAGCCTGTCTGTTATTTGGCATTGTTAAGTATAAAA
The DNA here is from genome assembly GCA_959347395.1 of Mechanitis mazaeus. Lineage (NCBI taxonomy): Eukaryota > Metazoa > Arthropoda > Insecta > Lepidoptera > Nymphalidae > Mechanitis > Mechanitis mazaeus. The sequence goes on from OY365757.1 coordinate 6,252,148, forward strand.
TTCCCATATATTTGTATAATAAACTAAAATGGCTTAGTGACTACAATCCCTCGTACAATACAAGAGCTGCCAATAGTATTTTGGCTATTCCCTTGCATAAAACAGCAGCATTTCGGGGAAGTTTTAAATATGCTGCATCTAGCTGCTGGAATAACCTCCCCCCTCCTTTCCGAATCCTAAAAACGAAGGCAAATTTTAAAGTTAAATATAAAAATTACTTAATAAAATTACAAAAACAGTTATAGGAATTAATAATCTTCTAACCTTTTCTTATCGCATACGCGTTATAGCTCTCGAGTTATTTAATAAATTTAATAAGTATTACGGGAATAAAATACCAGCATAAGTAGGTGATTCTGGCAATTAGACAACATTTAAATTCGGAATACTAATTTATGAACTGTGGTTTACTGATGATTAATTATTATTACTATTATTACTTTCTTTAATAGTTTGCTTATTATTATTATTATTACTATTATTATTATTATTATTATTATTATTATTATTATTATATTTGATTGCATTATTACCAATTTATTTATTTTTCTTTTCGGATTATAAACTGAAGAATTAGGGATCTGTAAGATATACACGTATAATTTATTTCAGTAATAATATATTTTAATAATTTATACGTGCATTTATATAAAATTTTTGTATAACATATATTATTAACAAGTAATCTGTACTCAACATTGAAAAATAACATCAAATTATATTTATGTTGTTATTTATTATACTTTCACTTTTTATTTTTATTTTATTTTATTTCATTTAATTTTATTTATTTATTTATTATTATTTTTTTAATTTTTAATATTTCATTTATTTATTTAATTATTATTATTATTATTATTATTATTATTTTTTACTTTATATATCCAATTATTTAATTTAGTATTGAATAATGGTTATGATTAGATATTGAGGTATAAGTACTTAAGCAGTCATCAACGTTCGTTCACGTCGCGGCGCGGCGGCCACTGAAAACCAGCGCTAGGGTCACGTATCCCAGCAACAGCTGAGTGGTTCACCGGTTTAGATGTCACAGTTTTATTTGTTAATTCTTTATTTATTGTTTTCTTTGATTTATTTTATTTATTTTTTTTTATATTTTTTTTGGGTTACATTTATAGTTTTATTTCTTTATGTTTATTATGTGATGTCTAAATAAAGGTTTTTGAATTTTTTTTTTTGAATTAATGCTTTTGGATACCTTTTAGTGCAACGACCGTCTTGCATGCAAGGAGCATTTGCGTTAAATGCACCACATGGACCATGTATCATATGAGTTTTAACAATGTCGTATAACAGGGGATCTGCAGTCGGATCTGGAATTTCAGCACTGATTAAACTGTCTACATCATTAGGTCGAACCTTATCTTTTAACCAAAGCAAGATATGTGCGTGAGGTAAGCCGCGTTTTTGCCACTCAACACTATACATATAACACAATACTTCTCCAAAAATGTTATCTTTGGTAAGAAGATCTATCATTGATTTTAATTTTAAATGAAACACTCTTGCAATAATATCATGGCGGTCATGCGGTGCCTGACCCTCAAGAAGCTCCCGAGTGATTTCATCCCACTTGGGATTGGTAGTTACAGTAACAAATAAGTCGGGACGTCCATTTTTCTTACGTAACAAAAAGCGTCTTGAGTACGTTCGTGCATGTAGCGTGGACCACCAGTAAAAGAAGAGGGTAAAATAACTAAACGACCCATATTTACATATCATTATCTTGCTGCATGGCATCGCGAAGGTGCACGTATTCTTCAGCGCGCAGCTGCCTTTGATTAGATCGTATATAAACTAATCTTTCGGTTTCAATGTTTGCGTAAATGTCAACAATAAACTGATTAAATAAGCCACGAAAACGTTGAAAGTATACCAATCTGTTCCGTCTCACTTGCAGGTGGTAAAAATAAAATTGAAGGCATGACACCTTTTTATTATAATTAGGTGCGCCTGTGCGCGGATCGGTTTGGTATACAGCGAAATTATAACCATCTTCCCCTCGACAGTATATCGTAGGATATTGCCAACTGTCGTAAGCCCTGTGGGTTTCGAAAATACGTTGCAAACGATTGTCTCTGGAACGTATAACGATATCACGCCTATCACATTCCTGGTCGACCAGTACTACAGCAACTTCATTCGTGGATGGAACGTTATGACGCCCAGGGTGTTCTTGAGTTGGACGCTTATCGGCATTTATAACAATTTTATAATTGTTATTACCATATTGAGAAAGGGCTTCTAATGCCGATTTAAAACTGCATACGTACGAATTGACCTGATGTAACATGTTCTGAAGTTGTGAAATGAGTTCAGTATTTAAATTCGGAAAATATTGATTTCTTATATTCGACTGTTCGTTGTAATCGGATACAAAATATATTTGAAGAAATTTAGGTTGTTCTTCAGGCAAAAGGGAAGGGGTAAACCTGACCTTGTACCTTAAAAGTAGGCATGAAAGGGCCTTCTGAGATTTGTTTAGCACCAAAAGATGTCATTTGGAATGCACTATTATAAGTGCGAATATTATCTAAAAACTGTTTGGATTGCAAATGTTCCCCTAAAAGTAGTGATTTTAAAGGTTCCGGTGGGTCTTCGAACGAAGGCAAATTTATTTTACCTCCAGAACAACAGAAACCAGCAGACTCCTTCCTCCACTTCGAAGCATTACAAAAAGAACATACTACGTTCATATCGCCTATTTCAGAAGATGATCTGTAATCAATTGTGAGGTTATAAGCAAACCCACTTATATTTATCGGACTACGCCACCGAATTTGTAGATTGATCTACAACGTGTATATCTAAGTCATTAAGACCATGTCGAAATCTATCTGCAGTAAGACGGGCCTCTTGCTGTTCGTCTGTTTCAAGCGACCGAATGTTTTCAATTCTTAATCTTTCATTAGACAAAGTTATCAATCGTTCTTGTCTCAAAGAATTGTAATAATCCCGTCCCGACTCTAGTCGTTGTTCATGCTTATGTTCATCTTCAAGAGATCGAATCATGTTATGGTGCACCCTATCATTTGTCAAACGGTCTTCATACTGAGTAAAACTTTCAGAATCTCGAGACAAAATATGACGTTCGCGGTCAGCTGTAAGCCGTAATTCCCTCTCAGTGTAGGTTTCAGACTCGCGAGATAAAACATGACGTTCACGGTCAGCTGTAAGCCGTAATTCCCTCTCAGTGTAGGTTTCGGACTCGCGAGATAAAACATGACGTTCACGGTCAGCTGTAAGCCGTAATTCCCTCTCAGTGTAGGTTTCAGACTCGCGAGATAAAACATGACGTTCACGGTCAGCTGTAAGCCGTAATTCCCTCTCAGTGTAGGTTTCAGACTCGCGAGATAAAACATGACGTTCACGGTCAGCTGTAAGCCGTAATTCCCTCTCAGTGTAGGTTTCAGACTCGCGAGATAAAACATGACGTTCACGGTCAGCTGTAAGCCGTAATTCCCTCTCAGTGTAGGTTTCAGACTCGCGAGATAATGTATGACGTTCGCGGTCAGCTGTAAGCCGTAATTCCCTCTCAGTGTAGGTTTCAGACTCGCGAGATAATGTATGACGTTCACGGTCAGCTGTAAGCCGTAATTCCCTCTCAGTGTAGGTTTCAGACTCGCGAGATAAAACATGACGTTCACGGTCAGCTGTAAGCCGTAATTCCCTCTCAGTGTAGGTTTCAGACTCGCGAGATAAAACATGACGTTCACGGTCAGCTGTAAGCCGTAATTCCCTCTCAGTGTAGGTTTCAGACTCGCGAGATAATGTATGACGTTCGCGGTCAGCTGTAAGCCGTAATTCCCTCTCAGTGTAGGTTTCAGACTCGCGAGATAATGTATGACGTTCACGGTCAGCTGTAAGCCGTAATTCCCTCTCAGTGTAGGTTTCAGACTCGCGAGATAAAACATGACGTTCACGGTCAGCTGTAAGCCGTAATTCCCTCTCAGTGTAGGTTTCAGACTCGCGAGATAAAACATGACGTTCACGGTCAGCTGTAAGCCGTAATTCCCTCTCAGTGTAGGTTTCAGACTCGCGAGATAAAACATGACGTTCACGGTCAGCTGTAAGCCGTAATTCCCTCTCAGTGTAGGTTTCAGACTCGCGAGATAAAACATGACGTTCACGGTCAGCTGTAAGCCGTAATTCCCTCTCAGTGTAGGTTTCAGACTCGCGAGATAAAACATGACGTTCACGGTCAGCTGTAAGCCGTAATTCCCTCTCAGTGTAGGTTTCAGACTCGCGAGATAATGTATGACGTTCGCGGTCAGCTGTAAGCCGTAATTCCCTCTCAGTGAAGGTTTCGGACTCGCGAGATAAAATATGACGTTCACGGTCAGCTGAAAGCCGTAATTCCCTCTCAGTGAAGGTTTCAGACTCGCGAGATAATGTATGCTGTTCGCGGTCAGCTGTGAGCCGCAATTGTCGTTGTAAAGCAGTTTCAGCTTCTCGGGATAACGCATGTTGTTCCCGGTCAATGGTACGCCTTAGCTCCCGTTGGGAAGAGCTTTGAGACGCCCGTGATGTAGCTCGTCTCGCTCTGTCAGATGCTAATCGCATCTCTCTTTCTGGAGAGCTTTCACTGGCTCGAGAAGTTGAGGCCCTAACTCTCATAGGGTTTAACCGATCTGCTCTTTCCTCTGCCGATTCTTGAGAACGCGTCATTCTCATTCTCCTAGCTTGACTCGAAGTTCGAGATAAAGATGGTCGTTTTTTAGGTGGCATTGTTTATATTGTTTTTAATCGACGGTAACTTAAAGTATATAATAAATATATAAAAAATAAATAACTAAGTATATAATAAATAAAATATAAATCTAAGTGCCTATTTAAACTAAAATAATATTCTAATAGAATTATAACCAGAAATATGTACCTACAATTTACAAAAGAATAAGGAATGAAAATAAAACTAAAACGCGTGTGCAATACTATCTACCTATACCTACTAAATATACAAAATAAAAATTTAACAGAAATTACTTACCCAAAACTAACCTACCGGTATCTAAAAATCTATGCGTACCTACCTACTATTTCTACTTTTACTACTAAATAGAAACTATTAATAAAATATAAATCTAAGTGCCTATGTAAACTAAAATAATATCCTAATAAAATTCTATCCAGAAAATGTAATTATACTACAACTTACAAAAGAAAAAGAAATGAAAATAAAGCTAAAACGCGTGTGCAATATTATCTACCTAGTCTTGATTTCAGTTCGTCCGAAAGTATTTTTAAAAACTAATTAAAATTAAATTAAAATTAAATTAAAACTACGTGTAGCCGATTTGGAGGCTTTATTCTAACTGCTCTACAATCTAATACAAAAGAAATCTTAATGCTAAGCTTATGTCTATCCGAACGGATGTAATGTCATCCTTAGATATCTTAAATGCTAACACAGCATTAGTGCACCTGCACTTAATCTAGGATTGAAGGGTTAGGTCCACGCATAACTCCTCCCTCCTTAAGAGTGAAATTATCTGGATTATCGTTTTTACAGTTTTCCTGATAATTTCGCGAACATAAAATGCGAACAATTCTTTTTCTTAAAATAATACTTAAAGTTAATACAAAGCTTAACACTAAAATTACTGTTAATCCAATATACCAATAAGAACTGTGTATGTCCGTTTCACTTTTAACACTGTACACTAATTCACTATGCTTTAAAGCATGCGCCATATATTTTAGCTCATCCAGGTTAACATTTTTCATATCGAGTGCGCGTGCACTTAATAGTGATTCAGTACTAAGATCACTCGGAAGTTGAGGTAAGTTCACGATGGGTATCGGTTCGACTTCAATATTCATGACGATAGGATGGTGGTGATGAAGATGGATGCCATCTATTTCAACCTCGCAGGGCTCGTTCAGAGTCATCAGATATGTGCCAGAAATAGGGAATCTTGTAATATCTTCTCCACATCTCTGTATAATAGTATTTCTTGATTGGCTGTAGATAATCCAATTTTGTTCATCAATATGCTGTAACTTGAGCGTTTCGATTAATATGGGTTGTTGCAAACAGCGAGTGGCATTATCGAATATAATTAGTTGCTCCAGGCATGAAAGTTCAGCATCCAGGGCTCTGTTGTCGTCGGTACAGAGAAACTCATCTCCAGCGGCTAGTGCACGGCATCCTTTCGCTATTGGTATAGTTTTCGTTCCTTTCGCCATAAGGAAAGGATAAGTAGGAAAAATTGTGAATGTGAGGTTCATTTGTTTGCGATAAATAGGTAAGGAATAAACTTTGTAATAATTGTAAGTGACATTATCGATAAGAGGAATCTCCATTATGAACGTTAACTGGTTTTTCTTAATATAAGATTTAAAAGTAATACTCTCTTCAATTTTTACTAAATTAGATTCTAAAGGTGGATATAACACATTACCGTAGCTAGATACAGATCTTAGATAATACAATAACTCGGTGGAATTTATAACACTTTGGTGTAGAACCGACAATTTACTAAGAGCTAAGGCGGTTTCGATTTCGCTTAATTTAATATATATTGTACGATAATTACTAATGAACAAATTAAACAATCCTAATATGTATGTACCATATACCCAATTCCTTTGCTCTGATAATTCTCTAAGCATTGCTTCAATCATATTAACTCTTTCTCCTAATTTTATAATATTACTGTTAATCAAATCCGTACTGTTACTAAGTCCGTCTACAATTTTAGAGATTAATGTGATTTTATTAGAGATAACTATTTGATTTTTGCTTAATTGAGAAATAAGTTTATGATACTTGATAGCGTAAGACTGGTTTTATTGGTTTACGGTCATATTTATTTTTTTTACATGATTCGCAGGCATTTATTATTGCTGTTACGGTCTCTTGCATTTTATTCCAATAATAGTTCCTACGCAGTCTGACTAAAGTTTCTTTTATTCCACGGTGGCATTGTTTTCCATTATGGTATTTAAGGATTATTTCTCGTTGTTCTGTTTCATCTTCTACACTTACAACTCGTTGTGTACATTCTACTAATTTTACTAGATCTTTCTTAAATAACTGTATAACTATTCTACTAAACTGTCGCTTATGTTCATTGTCGTTAAAGTATATAAAATATTTTACTTTAGGTTTAATGTACTCTTTTAAAAATTGTTTTACCAATTCATCGTTATCAATAGGCATATAAACTTCCAAAATTTTTTGCTTATTGTTTGATAAATTTTTAACTTTAATTTCATTTTTAAACCAAGAAAAGACTAAAATTTGATTAGGTTTTGAATCTATGGCTTCATTTAAAATAGGGATTCCAATGGGTTCTAAATCAGCAGCGGAATGTATTGTTTGTGAGTTATTAGATTCAGAGGGTAACCTAACAGGGTGTTCAGGGGGTGAACTCGTGGGATTTTCTAATTGTCGTACTGTGCTTGCTACAGATAGTGTTTCTGATTTATCAGTGGCCGTCTTGCTTTGGTCAGAGATTGTAATAGTCGAGGAGTCATTACGGTTTAACCTACTTTCTACATGTCTCTCAAGATCTTTAACTATTTCATCAAGTTTCAATTGGTATTCTTCATCTGGGTTAACTACCATAGAGTCATCGTCGGATTCAAGAGTGTTAACTTTGATTCTAGAGAGAGCGTCAGTGTTATCGTATTGCTGATTGTCTTCAGCCTGATAAGATTCGTCGTTTATAGTGTCATAATTAATGTCATAGTTAAAATCGTCAAAATCATACTCGTTACAATATTTAATATTATCGTCTGTCATTTCGTTAAGTCTAAATCCTTGTGGTGCTGTTTGAGGGGGCGGTCTTAAAGGAGCTGTTCTCATAGAAACGTCTGTGTTATGAAAGTGTGGCTTTTGATTTGGGGGTGTCTTATAGCCAAATTGCTGGGGAGTCATTGGTTTATATCCGAATGCTTGACCAAACTGAGGTCGGTAACCAAAGGGTTGACTCTGATTATTTTGTGGCCGGTAACCAATTTGTGGTGGTCGATAATCGATTTGAGGAGGCCGATAGCCAAATTGTCGGGGTTGGTTCCCGAATTGAGAAGGCCGAAAACCAAACTGATTTGGACGGAAACTATGATTTTGGTTTTGGGTATTACCAAAAATTTATTTTGTTCTATTAAAGGATGGAGCCAAATTAGGTTTGTATCCTGAAGGATGTGATATCATATTGGGGTTTGGTTGTTGTTGCATTGGTTTAGAAAACATATTACCATACATTTTATTTTTTAAAGTGTATTGATCGTGGAAATTCACCTCTTCGAGGACGATACTCAGTGCAGCTTCTAAGGTAGATGGTACTTTCAAGCGCACTGTTTGTACCATGTGTTCTGGTAAATTATATAAAAAGACGTTAAGTGCCGTGTGATTATAAATGGCAATTTTGGCTGCTTTTAATTCTGAATTTGACAATGTATTTACTTTGGATATTAAAATTGAACGAACAGATTGTATTCTATTGCAAAATTTAAGATAAGTTTCTCCAGGTCTAATTTTTAAAGTTTCTAATTCAATGCTTATACTTTCTTCGGTACGCGGATCACCAAAATGTTGTTGTAATACATTTTTAAGTTGTGACCAGGTCGTTATATCATCCCGTTCTGATAACAAGGCGGAAGCATCGCCTATAAGTCGACTTGTTACAACTTGGTATATATACAAATTTTGTTCATCGTTACCACGGAACCTATCAATCACATATTCGCACTTTCTCAAAAATAAATTTAATTGTCTATTGTCTCCGCTAAAAAGAGGAATAAGTTTTAATATTCCTTCGGGAACAGTTACTATTTGATTTTGTTCTTGCATGACTATAGAGTTATAACTTTTTAGAATGGGTATTAGGTATTTCGAACTTATAACTTAATTGACACAATTAATATAATAAAACACAATATAATACTACTGTTAGTATTAAAATAAGGGTCGTCTTAATTTAAAAATTATATATGACTTTTATATATTACTGTATAATTTTTCTTTATAAAAATATTACTTGAAAATAAATCGTTAAACACTTTTCTAATAATTAATAATTTTCTAATTCGTACAATCGATTTTGAGATGTACTTTTAATTATAAAAATTTGATTTAATTATATAATTAATTTCAGTTCTAGGCATTTATAGCTCTATGGAACTTTAATAATAACAACGTATCTTTTACTATGACTTAATTCTAAGAACCAGATAACGTACTAATGAGCGAAGTCTTATCTCAATAAGTACAAATTAGAAAGGATTTTAACTTTCAAGCAAAGATTTTGATTTGCGAAATATATAGGAATTTTGGGCAAGGATGACGAAAAGTTTTACTCACCAACCAGCCGTTACTCCCATATTCACACTTTAGTTTCACCGACAAGACAAATTTATTTGATTTCGGAACCACTCCAGCTTCAATCGCACCGCGTCACGAATTTCTGGTGAATTTGGACACCTGAAGGATACGATTACGGTACTGCTGTTATGAGCGGATCCTGTCCGCAGCGCCAGTCTTGATTTCAGTTCGTCCGAAAGTATTTTTAAAAACTAATTAAAATTAAATTAAAATTAAATTAAAACTACGTGTAGCCGATTTGGAGGCTTTATTCTAACTGCTCTACAATATAATACAAAAGAAATCTTAATGCTAAGCTTATGTCTATCCGAACGGATGTAATGTCATCCTTAGATATCTTAAATGCTAACACAGCATTAGTGCACCTGCACTTAATCTAGGATTGAAGGGTTAGGTCCACGCATAACTACCTATACCTACTTATCTTAAAAATAAACAATAATTATATAATTAATAAAAGTACCTACGCTTTTACCTACTCAATACAAAAAAAATAAACATAAATGACCCAAAACTAACCTATCAGTACTTATCTAAAAGTCTATGAGTACTACTTCTACTTCTATTCTACCTACTACTACTTCACTTAAAAAAAAATAGCAACTATTAATAGTTTACAATTTAAACAAAACTAAACCTAATTTATAAAATAACAACAAAAGAAATTAAAATAAACCATTTAAAGACTAAAAGCGCTGATAAGCACGGTTTATAAAATAACAATTATTGTCTGTCAATAAAGTCCAACACTCTGAACGCATCAACAGCCAAATATTGAATGAAGCTTGCGCTCGCCTCCCGCCCCTTTTATACTCTGCCGCCGCGAGCCGTGTCGAGCGCGGCAACCGTTACGCAAAAATGATCCTTATAGCTTGCTTCTCTATTCACGCGCGATGGCTTGTTAGCGTAGGTATTTCATGTATAATTTTGGTGTTTTTGTACCGATTTCTATGATTCTTTTTTTATTAAATAGGTACTAATATTCATTAAAAAAATAAGGATGATGGTGAGTGTTATTGGTATTATATTATACGTAATAGTAAACAAATATAATAACAAATCTCTGAACTGCTAAGCTATTGGGAGTTACACGTGTTATTGTGAGTCAACTATAAAAGATAGATATATGCTGTCTTGGGATATTTTTTATATAATTTTATGTTGAATATTTCCGTTATACATGATTTCTATGTAGCTTTAACCATTAAGGCTGCACACGCGACGGAAGCTTAAAAAATCAAGTAATTTCTCCCGTTTTCCCAACATTTCCTTACACTGCTCTGCTCCTATTCATTGTAGTGTGATGAAAAGTATACTATAACCTGCCCAGGAGTTCGAAGAATAACTGATGTTATTTTTTTTAATTGGGGTTGAGTGAGAATATTATAAACGTAAGAGTAAACAAATATAATAATAACAAATCTCCGAACTGCTAAGCTATCGGGAGTTACACGTGTTATTGTGAGTCAACTATAAAAGATAGACATATGCTGTCTTGGGATATTTTTTATATAATTTTATGTGGAATATTTCCGTTATACATGATTTCTATGTAGCTTTAACCATTAAGGCTACACACGCGACGGAAGCTAAAAAAACCAAGTAACTTCTCCCGTTTTCCCAATATTTTCTTTCACTGCTCTGCTCCTATTAATGGTAGCGTGATGAAAAGTATACTATTACCTGCTCAGGAGTATGTAGAATAATTGTACCAAGTTTCGTTAAAATCCGTCGAGTAGTTTTTTTTTCTATAAATAACATACAGACAGACAGACAGACAGAAAGACAGACAGACGGACAAAAATTTTACTGATTGCATTTTTGGCATCAGTATCGATCACTAATCACCCCCCGATAGTTATTTTGTAAATATATTTCATGTACAGAATTGACCTCTCTACAGATTTATTATAAGTATAGATTGTCTTACAGATGTTAGACCTTTGAACCATTTCATTTTGTTATAAATATCATTTTGTATGGCAAATTGATCTAAAGAAGAGCAAAACGATTTCCAGGACTTATTTTGACAATCACGCATTAATATTTGAGCTGAACTAATTTTTTGTTGTAATTTTAACAAATTGTTAGGTGTAGGATTCCTTCGAAAGATTGATAAAGGCAGATGTCGTTCTGCAATTGCTTTTGAAAGATTAGTTTCCCAATAATGCTTCGGAGTAAATTTATTTAATGAATTATTGCAAATTAGCGTTGAAGGTATATGACTACTAGCGGCCAAATTTAAATGTTCTATAAATAAATCATAACTAATTTGTAAATCATCTGAAATACAGAAATCTGTAAACAGGTCTTCTAACATGCTTGTGTAAGAGAGCCAGTCCGCTTTTTTATAATTTCTACGGCTTATATTTAAATAAAGTTTATTGAAAACCGTAGATATTTTAATAATGCAATGATCACCACCCAGGGTTTCTTGTAAAACATTCCAATCAAAATTTAGAGCAACAGAAGTTGAAACAAACGAGATATCTGGAGATGATAACTGTAGTTGGCCATTAACTAGCTTTACTCGTGTGGGCATCGAATTGTTAAGAATGGCGAAATTATGTAACAAAACAGATTCAAATATTTGATTACCTCTGCGATCTGATTTATTCGACCAACTAGGGTGATTTCCATTAAAACCCCAAGAAGGAAAGTTTTTTAATTAGATAATGAAAAAATAGCGCCCCAGTCAGATTGATAGACTTTAAAAGGAGCTGGAATATATAACGCTATAATATTATCAATTTGATCGCAGTTAAATACTTGAACGTGTATTATTTCAACTCCCTGTATAGACAAGCTCACACCACATGTTCGAGATTGAATAGATCTATGTGTAAATATTGCTACACCCCCGTAAGAATCGTTCCGATCCTGTCGGTAAATATTGTAATGTTTGATTCTTAAACTACTTTCTGGCTCTAGCCAGGTTTCACTGATAATAGCATTGTGAACTTTTTCATGTAAAAATAAATTTTCAAATTTGGGGACGAATACTTTGCGCGTTCCACTGAACAATATTTAACTTGGCCATTTCTTGTTTAGTCAACATTCCTAAAATAATCAAGGATACACTTTAACATAGGCCAATCAGCAACGTTCTTAACAATAACTAATATAGTCCACTCTAGACATAACTTAATTATACTGTTAACTTTGTCATGCATCTTGATAGTCTTTACAAATAGTATGTCTTTAATACGAATTAACAACTCACTAAAAGAAACCTCCCTCTTTTTCTTAACCTCAGGCTGGGGTTGTTCATTTCTTGTTTCTACGTTATTTAAATTTTCTATAAATATGTCGGAGTCCGAAGTGATATTTTTTTTACGACGAGCATGTTTCGAGTGTAATACCAGGTTCAACTTTGGGATTTAAGTTTCTTTCTTCCAGTACTTCAGCACAGGTGTGTATCCGCATCGGTGTACTTTGACCTAATGGTAAAGACGTATCTAAAGTAGTTGGTAAAGTTTAAGGAAAATCAGTAGTCTGTTTTTGAAAGCTTGCATCTGTTTGCAAATAATTATCAGGAACGTACATCGTTAACGCTCTGCGATAAGTACAATTAAATTCAGACATAATCTCTCTTATCTTTTTCTCTTTTACATAAATAGGGCAAGTTTGAAACAACATATGTTTACCACTACAGTTAACACATTTAAATATAGTAGTACGACAATTATCATGGTTTCCACCACACTTTGGACATATAATCTTCACAGAAGGACATCTTTTTGTTACATGCCCATGTTTCCAACAACGTGTACAACGTGTCACCGGAAACATGTATTTTTCAACAGTAATTTTAAGCCCTTCGACTATTACAAAGGGAGGTATATAGCTACCTTGAAAACATAATCGAACTGTTTCACTAGGTACCCAATTTTTTATATTTTGTATATCCCGGCGATTAAGACGATATACCGAAATTAATTTGCCTTGTCCTGAACACGATATATTGTTAAATATAATTTCGTCGTTTAATTCTATGTCAATATTTCTTATTATACCATATGATACAATTTTCTCCATCGGTTTTTGCATACGCCACCCCCTATCTATAAAATCTTGACAATATATTATCTTTTCCGCCATTATTTCACTTGATAAATCTATAAGGATTAATATATTTAACAGCTGCTATATCATCAAAATTTTGTTGTCTTAAAATTTTTGCAAAAGCAAATTGTTTTGGCATTAAATCCCTACTAGACATAAATATTTCAATCTTTTCATATTCCTTTACTTTTTTTCCTTCTTTTCCAACCGCTGTCCATTCACTTTCGCTTTCAACCCTCACACGCTTTGAAGATCTTTCTGATTGTACTACATTCTGTTCTTGATAATTTTCTCCTTCTGAAATTAACATTTCTTCTACGAATATATTATCCATGAATTTTATTACTTCTCATTATTTTGGCTTCTCATTACTTTGACTTCAATATTTTTACTCATGTTTATTATAATTGTTGATATAATAACAAATTACGTCGGTCACAACCGGAGGATCCAAAAGAAATACAAATTTATGAACTTAAAATTTAATTCTTATATTTAATTTACAAACTATGTGTTCCTTGCTCAAAGTTGGAGACAAGAATGAATAATATGAATTTATAATTAAAGGAATACAGAAAGTGTAACAAACAAGGGTTTCCGATTTACATTTTGGGATTTTAACATGATTTAATGCACCTGTGCTTAATCAGCGTTTCCACGGTTCGTGAGAATATAGTAAATGCTAATTTAACAATTTTATTATTATAAGTATATAAGAAATATCTAATAAATGATTACATAGTCTATGGTAATATAACACCTCCCTCCGCAGATCAGCAACTATTCCTTAAGAGAGTTGCTGCGATGTTGCTGGGATCCGGCCTTATTTCGCGGGGATGAACTTCACTTTTTTCTTGAATATTCTTATTTTTGTTCGCGTTACTTCTTTTAATGTGTTGCAAACGAAATCTTCTGTACGCCAGATAAATGCAAAGTATGCTTGCTCCAAAAAGCATTAAGTATACAGGAATCGTCGTATGATATAATACGCTATGATCTTCTAGTTGAGTTAAATGAACTGGGGTTTGTAGAGACATTTTTGTATTTATTAAATGAAGCTTTTGAAGATTTATTAAGTTCAGTATTATAGGAGATATATTTGTTTGCACTTGATTTCCAAGGTTAGGTAAATCTATTATCCTTATAGCGTATCCTTTTATATAGTCGTTTGAATTTACAACTGTGATTGCAGGTGTCTTGACATAGCAGTTAAGCGGGATTTCCAGTAGAAAGCTGCCGTGAAGTGTCTTGTACAAATCTTGACCACAAGATATTTTGATTTTCATGGGTGTAGGGAAACTCATGATATAGTGTTTTTCATCCAGTTGTTCCAGCGCTTCATTATTAAGAATAACAGACGTTAGTTTGCAGGTTGAATCAAGTTCTTGCTGTTCAATCAGGTTTCTGATGCAGTCAGGTCCATCTCGAAGCGCATAGTTAGTTTTTTGTTCACAAAGATACAGAGAATTAGACTTCGGGCATTCAGCCTCCATGTACATAGAATTCTTACTAGAAATTGCTATAATGGGTAGGTTGGAAATAAGGACTTGATTATATTTATTAGGAATAATTGATAATCGTAAAGATCATAGGGTACTAGTACGGCGATCGGTACTTCTAAAACTATAACTATTTGATTACCGATATAAAAATAACCTAATTTAATTATAACTAAGTTCTAAACTTAGGATTTCATTCTTTGAATATAAAATCCTTAGCTTTCTTAATATTTTATCAAGATCTACAATATTAATAATAGAATGAGGCGTGCTCGATGCACGTATAAAACCTAGAAAACTTTGTAGTTTTCGTAGTTCCTCTGATCTATATTATCATCTAAAATCAATAGATATTGGGCCATATGGGCATAAAGTTTCTTAATATTAATTTAATTAATAATAGAGTTCAATACTCTAGTTATATTAACTATTATAGTACTGTTGTTATATTAACTGTACTGTCTATAGTTTTAGAGTTATATAACAGCCATTCTTTCGTTAGACTAATATGCTCGTTTAATTTCGATTGTAATTTTAATTCGATAATTTGTAGAGATAGAATTGCATTGTCATATTTAACGGAATCAGTATAATATACTTTTTATAACAGAACCAAGGCCATCAATGAGTCCTCTTTTACTATGATTATGATCAAAACTTTTCAAAAAGGTAATTAAATTATTTACTTTAGAATAAAGGTAATTAAGGTGAGGTTCATAAAAATATGTAATATTATCTAACTGTCGCCTAATCATATATATTTGAGGTTTAACTAATAGGGTTTGGTTGTTAATAACATCAACGTCTATATAATTAAAAAATGATTGATAATGAGATATAATTTTTGTATCGCCTAGTTTAAAAGGGGAGTAGGCCGGGACCTGATTCTAACGAATTAATCATTACTTCTTGTCCTCGCGTCAGTTGGAGTGACATTAAAAGTATCCTCTAACAATACGGGTTCTTTAGGGTTTCTTTTGAGTCGTGATTTAGCTACTAGACCGCGTCTCTTTTTAGTATAAATATATATAGGAAGGTCAGCAAGGACGGTGTCTTGTGTGTAACGTGAAGCCAATTTTTGCCTACTTGGGTTTCTAATAAAAAGTTTTTTGTTAGGGGTGTATTCTTTTTCAGGCTCAACATTTTTATTGCGATTTTCAGTTAATATTGTTTTGTGTTGTACTAAAGTCTTGTAAATTAGATCGTATACTTTAATCATTCTTTTTCTATGGTCTTGTATGTATGTAGTAATAAATGCTTAGTCAAGTTAAAATGTATAGGGTCACGAGGGTCAAAGTGTCCAGTAATTAAGTCTATAGGCCTACAGTTTGTAAAACTATGTACTATTGTGAGCTAAGACTGCATATAACATTAAATTAATTATAGGTTCAATTTTCTTTTCTAGTTTTAGAATCCTTAAATGTGCAAGTATTGTCGAATGAAATCGTTCTATAATCCCATTTTATTTAGGGGCGTGTGTTAAAATTCCTGTGAAGTCAGAAAAATTGTCGGGTTAATTCAGAAAAATGTCGGGTAAAGTCGGGTAAATTCAGGAAATAAAACGTTTATAAATTCTTTTCCTTGATCAGTTACAATAGTCAAGGGAACGCCTTGATGAGTACAAAAATTTAAAATGCTTGAATTACACTACTATTATTTAAATTTCTATTAAAATCTGAAATATTAATTCTCTTATTAATATCTAACCTACGGGTCCTAGATTGCCGTGAATGGAAAATCTTGGATATTTATAAGGATAACTTAAAGAATAAATGGAAGCAACTTCAGAACGATTCTAAAGTACTTATAAAAATTTGTACCTTTTGGTGTTTCAATTTTCGGAAACTCCTCTTGCTGCAACACGGTGTAGATTCGAGATAGCCGACGTCCTTGATTGATTCACTGACTCTATTTAATTAATTTAATTAACTAAATTTCGGCTATCCTACCGACTGCGCCAATTACGTCGGTCACAACCGGAGGATCCAAAAAAATACAAATTTATTAACTTAAAATTTAATTTATAATTAATTTACAAACTACGTGATCCCTGCTCAAAGTTGGAGACAAGAATGAATAAAATGAATTTATAATTAAAGGAATACAGAAAGTGTAACAAACAGGGGTTTCAGATTTACATTCTAGGATTTTAACATGATATAATGCACCTATGCTTAATCAGCGCTTCCACGGTTCGTGAGAATATAGTAAATGCTAATTTAAAAATTTTATTATTAATAAGTATATAAGAAATATCTAATAAATGATTACATAGTCTATGGTAATATAACACACTTAAAATTAATAGATACTGGGCCATATGGGCATAAAGTTCTTTTATATTAATTTTATTAATAATAGAGTTCAGTACTCTAGTTATATTATTTTGATTTTTAACTATATTGTCTATAGTTTTAGATTTACATAACGGCCATTCTTTCGTTAAACTAATATGCTCGTTTAATTTCGATTGTAATTTTAATTCGATAATTTGTAGAGATAGAATTGCATTGTCATATTTAACGGAATCAGTATAATATACTTTTTATAACAGAACCAAGGCCATCAATGAGTCCTCTTTTACTATGATTATGATCAAAACTTTTCAAAAAGGTAATTAAATTATCTACTTTAGAATTAAGGTAATTAAGGTGAGGTTCATAAAGAGATGTAATATTATCTAGCTGTCGTCTAATGTTATATATTTGAGTTTTAACTAATAGGGTTTGGTTGTTAATAATATCAAGGTCTACATAGTTTAAAAATGAATGGTAATGAGAAATAATTTTTGTATCGCCTAGTTTAAAAGGGAGTAAGCCGGGACCTGAGTCTAACGAATTAATCATTACTTCTTGTCCTTGCGTCAGTTGGAGTAGTGACATTAGTAGGATCCTGTAACAATAGGGTTCATTAGGGTTTCTTTTAAGTCGTGATTTAGCTACCGGACCGCGTCTGTTTTTAGTATAAATATGTATAGGAAGGTCAGCAAGGACGGTGTCTTGTGTGTAACGTGGAGCTAATTTCTGTCTACTTGCCATAGGGTTTCTGATAAAAACTTGTTCGTTAGGGGTGTACTCCCTTTCAGGCTCACGATTTTTATTACGATTTTTAGTTAGTATTGTTCGGTGTTGTAATGAAATCTCGTTAATTAGGTCGTACACTTTAATCATTCTCTCTCTATGGTCTTGTATGTATTGTTGTAATAAATGCTCAGTCAAGTTAACATTTATGGGGTCACGAGAGTTAAAGTGTCCAGTAATTAAGTCTATAGGTCGAAAGTTTGTAAAACTATGTATTGTACTATTGTAAGCTAAGACTTCATATAACATTAAATTCATTAAGGGTTCATTTCTGCTTCTCTCTCTGCTCTGCTTCGTGCACTCTGCTTCGTGCACTCATCGTGTACGGACGTTCGAATTATATTTCTGTGGCTATACTGCGTTAACATTGTGCACAGATTAATATATGTCATAGACTCATCCTACCGTTACAAAGATGAGTAAACCAATTAAGATTATTAACTCACCTGAATATATAACTAGTGGTGCTAAGGAGAAGACTCAAGAAAAATCCTCAATGATCACGCAAAGAAGAAAAAATATTGCAATTGAGGAGGTAAATGATACCTTGAAATCATTTAAAGAAGAAATATGTCAAATACTTAATGAGTGGAAAAATGATGTGATGGCACATATTTCTACAGAATTAAAACAAATGAAGCGTGAAATCGCCGAAATTAAAAGAAACAACTCTGATATTATCAAGTCAACAGAATTTTTACATGAAAATCAGGAAGACCTTAAAAAGTTAATTGGAAGACTAGAAGTGGAAAAAGAAACACTTGCCAAACAAGTGGAAGAAATAAGTAAGCAAATGGATAAAAAGCAACGTAAAGAACGAGAAAATTGTATTGAGATACGTAACATCCCTAGCTATGCGAACGAAAACTTACCTGACATAGTTTCAAAAATATTCAAGATTATAAAAGTCAACGTGGCGGGTAATCAGATCTGCAAAGTGTATCGACAACCAGGAAAAAGTGAATTTAACAAACCCATAATAGTGGAGTTATCTAATAAGGGAATTAAAGAATCAATTGTCAAATCAGTTAAAGTGCATACTAAAAAAAGTGAAGGGGATCGTTTGAACATAAATAATATAGGCTTACCAGGCCAAAAGCTCTACATATATATTTCGGAATATTTTTCTGACAATACCAAAAAATTGTTTTTTCTTGGTCGTGAACTTAAAAAGGTACACAATTACAAATTTTGTTGGATTTCTAATGGAAGAGTTTTTATTCGTAAGGCTGAAGGTGAGACTCATATTTTATTACGAAGTGAAAGTCAGATCAAAGAACTTCTTGTTTCTAATTAATTTATTGTTTAAAAGAACAACTCAGTGTCAAATATCCCATAGAATTTGCTTTATTTTTGTTTATATGCTATTAAATTATAATAAATTATATATATTTAAAATTTTATATTTATGTATAGGATATAAATATATAGTCGAATATTTTATTTATATTTTAGGATTTATATTTGTTCAAATATATTATCACTATATTAGTAATCAAATTATATATTTTATTTACGTATATTGTAGCAGTACCGAAAAAATTTTATTAATCTTTTCATGTTTTACGTTTGAAATTGTCTGTGCCATTCATTACTCTGTTAGCAGTTTCATATCTACCTCCCAGTTTTTAAATATTGTTAGTTGTACTCTTGCATTGATTAACATTTCTTTTGTAATATTTGTATGCACTTACTATTTTTTATTATTAACTCAATGCTTGACATTTAAGCTACAAAATTATTTTTTTACTGATTATTTTTCCCAAATTTTATTGTGCATAATGTTTGATTTTTATAATAATAATACAATTCGATCTTATTAGTAATGATGATAATCAAAATTTGACTTCTTTCTTTTGTTTGCCGGAAGAATTGAGAAAACGGATAACTATTGATACAGATGGTTATTTTAATTTTTTATGCCAGAACATTCGAAGTATCTTTTGTAATATTAGTGAATTACAGATTTTGTTACATCGTTTATCCGTAGATGTTGACATCTTAGTGCTGACTGAGTGTTGGTTAAATAACAAAATTAATGTCCCTTTTTTGTCCGGATATAGATCGTATTCTACTAAAAATAATTCTAATCAGAATGACGGCGTCGTAGTGTACTGTAAACTAAATTTACACGTAATTATTGAAGAGCTATCATTGGTTGGGGCTAGTGGTTTGAAAATTAAAATTAATAACAATACTATAATACTCGCTATCTATCGTTCACCTTCTATAAGAAATGCTGATTCGTTTTTACATAGTCTTAATATAGTTTTAAAGAATTTAAGTTTTTTCAAAAATATAATAATAATGGGTGATATCAATATAAACATTAATGACGGCTTTTGTGTTAACGCCCAGAATTATTTAAATATGTGTGCTTCATATGGAATATTACCTACCCACAGGTTTCCTACTAGGGGAGATAGCTGTATTGATCACATATTATCTAACTCAAGAAATGTATCTATCACAGCTGTTATAACTTCGAACATTACTGATCATTATTCATGTTTCTTGCAGTTTTCAACTAATGATAGAGTAAATTATGCCTCACCAACACGAACAACAGTGCTTTATGATAAAGTAAGGCTTGATCTAGCTTTGTTCGATTGGAACCTTGTCACATTAAATGATGACCCCAATATTGCTGCTGATATTTTGATAAATATCATCAGCTCAACAATAAGTAAATATTCTTTTACGCAATACATTACACACTCGAAGCGTACACTCAAGCCTTGGATAACACCTGGTCTTCTTCGATGTATTCGTAAACGGGATAGGTTGCACAAAAAATGTATAAACTATCCGGACAATGCAACACTGAAATTTCAGTATAAAAAATATAGAAATACTTGCAATAATTTACTTAAAAAACTT
This sequence comes from Mechanitis mazaeus, assembly GCA_959347395.1. NCBI lineage: Eukaryota > Metazoa > Arthropoda > Insecta > Lepidoptera > Nymphalidae > Mechanitis > Mechanitis mazaeus. The sequence goes on from OY365757.1 coordinate 6,273,024, forward strand.
AAAAGACTTCACGACAGGTCTCTTATAGAAAAATATAAGTTTGATTCAAAAATGATGTGGAAATCAGTCAACACTATTTGTAACTTAAACAGTCCAAAATGCGAGCCATTGGAACTCTTACAGCTTAAAAAAACGTCTACGGAATCAGCCAATACAGTTAATACTTATTACTCTCACCTAGGTTATAATTTGGCTGAAAATATTTTAAAAAAACTTAACTGTACCGAAAACCAGCTTGCTTTAAGTACTACTCTAACTTCTAGCAAATTAAAATCGTTTGTTATGTTACCGACAGATGAAAAGGAGATTAAAGATATAATTAATAATCTTAGATTGTGTGCGCCAGGTATTGATAACATATCTGCGGATATACTTAAAAAAAACGTGGATATCCTTGTTGCTCCTATAACATTTGTTTGCAACTTGTGTTTAGAAAAAGGGATATTTCCAAAATCTTTCAAAAGGGCTATAATCCATCCTATTTTTAAAGGTGGAAATAAATGTTGTATATCTAATTACAGACCAATATCAATTTTACCAATAATTTCAAAGATACTTGAAAAAATTATAAATATTCGTCTTAAAAAATTTTTGTTCAATCAAAAAATATTATCTGATCAACAATTTGGTTTTAGGGCTAATATGTCTACTGAAGATGCTTTAAATGAATTAATTAAAGTTGTTGTAAATTCTATTGAAGTTAGTAATAAATGTTTAGGTGTATTTCTTGACCTAGCAAAGGCTTTTGATACAGTTTCTATCCAGATTCTTTTAGCTAAATTATAGAAAATAGGTATTAGAGGAGTTTCTTATAATTTGTTCGAAAGTTACTTATCCAAAAGACGACAGTGTACAAAGATAGGGAATACTTTAAGTTCGGAAGTTGATGTTATTTATGGTGTCCCACAAGGAAGTATTTTGGGACCAACCCTGTTTATTATATACATAAATGACCTCTGTTCACTAAATTTACCGGGCTGTAATATTATAACTTATGCTGATGACACGGTTCTGCTCTTTTCTGGTCGTGACTGGGAGGAAACCAAAAATATTACTGAAAGTGGGACTGCTTTGGTTCGACAATGGCTTGATAGGAATCTTCTTTCTAGAAACCTTGACAAAACAAAATATATTACTTTTAGTCCTAATATAGCAGTGCAACCTCAATCCTCTTTCTCAATTAAAGTACATTCTGATGTGTATAATAACAATGTTCTATGTGAAACTTGTAATCACACTTGTATCACACTGGAAAGAGTCATTGAAATTAAATATCTAGGAGTAACAGTAGATAGACACTTGAAATGGGAATCTCATGTCGAAATCTTGACGTCGCGTATAAGGTCATTGGCACGGGTGTTTAAAACCTTGAAACATTTGGGGAGTCCAAGTTTTCTGAGTAATATATACTGCGCTTTATGTGAATCCCTGATAAGATATTGTATAACTGCATGGGGTGGTGCTACCAAAAAAGTTTTACTTAAGGTTGAAAAAGCTCAGCGCATGTTACTAAGATTAATATATTTTAAACCGTTTGGATACCCGACTCGTGATCTTTATAATACTAGCAATGTTTTGTCTGTTAGAAAAATTTTTGTATTGAGGCTACTTCTATACCAATTTAAAACAAAAACAATTGTTTCTCTTTCCAAACGTAACCGAAATATCTATACCGTTCCTATAACAAAAAAACGATTCGCTCAAAGGCACCTTCCATTTCTAGGTCCGTACTTGGTAAATAAGGTTAATAAGATTTTGAATTTCCAATATTCTAATAAACATAATGTCAAAAAAAATGTGGAGAAATGGCTCAAATCTTTGGATTATGATGGCACAGAAAATATTTTAAGACTTTTTTAGCACTGCTAATATTATGATTATTTTATGTAAACTTTATTTATATGTAGATTTATTATTATTATGTTATGTAATTGATATGTAATTGTTTGTCTATTATTATTATTTATTCGCTATATATTTTTATACTTTATTCGCTGTATATTATTATTTTATACTTCATGCAATAAAAACACAGGTGTAGTAAGAAAAGAATAACGCAGGTGCAGTAGCGCGAACAGAGTTCACTGGATATCTCAGCTCAGGGTATCCTAGTGAGATATCCAGGGTAATTAAGTGTTCAAACCATCCTCTTGACTTCTACAAAATTTTGATAAATTTTATTGTAAGTGTATGTGTATGTATGTAATAATAAATAAATAAATAAATAAATAATAAATAAAAATAAATTTTTATTTTTTAGTTTTAAAATCCTTAAATGTTCAAATATTGTCGAATGAAATCGTTCCACAATACCATTTTCATTAGGGGTGTGAGCTAAAATCTTGTGATGTTGTATTTTGTGAAGTCGGGGTAAATTCAGAAAATAGAGCGTTTGTTAATTCTGTTCCTTGATCAGTTACAATAGTCAAGGGAACGCCATGATGAGTACAAAAAGTTAAAAATGCTTGAATTACACTAAGGGCTGTACCGTCTCGAAGATGATAGGCTTGTGAGTATTTTGAAAACGTATCGACGAGGGTGAGTAATTTTTCATTTTGAACAGTAAAAAGGTCAAGGTGAACTATTTCAAAGGGTTTAGTTGGGGGTGGAACTATAGAAAATTGTTGTCTAATGGGATTACGATCATACTTAGCTTGTCCACAGATAATACATTCGTTTATATATTTTGTTACATGATCTTTCATTTTTGGCCAATAGTATCTAATGGAAAGGGTACGGTAACATTCATTAATACCTCTGTGATTCGTTTTACCTTCGTGATAATTTTTAATAATATCTTGCTGTTTTAAATAATCCTTAACATTTTCTATTTCCTTCTTTGGAAGAACCAAATGCATAGCCGAATTTTTAAATTTATCTTGAATAATTGGAATAATTTTATACATAGCAAGGAGAGGGTTTATTAAAATACCTGTTTCGAGTTTAGGGTTGATGAATTCTTTAACAGCATTAATTACGTCGTTTTCAAGGTTTTATTCTGATAATTGTATAGTCGTCCTAATGTGTGTTTCAAAGGGTTTTGTTACTGTCGGCCGTTTTTTAATATCTCCTACTACTACGAAAATTATTTGACGACTGAATTTATTTAAGGGTTCGTCAGAAATTGTAACTTCTAAGATAGGGTTCTCGATACTAGTATGGATCGTTTCAGCAGATGTGCTATGGGCTGTTTCAGTTGATGTACTACGAGCTGTTTCAGTGGAGGAACCACTTAAAGAGGGTGGTTTTTCAGAGGGATTAACTATAATGGAGCTCGCGTCTTCCATATTAATTTCTATACGAGAAAGAGCATCTGCATTGGTGTTTAATTTGCCTGGCTTTTAAACTGTAGTAAAATTGTACTCACTTAATTTGAGTCTCCAGCGAGTAAGTCTAGAGTTAGGCTCCTTTAAATTCATTACCCACTGAAGTGGCCTATGATCGGTTACGACCTTAAATTTACAACCGAAAAGGTAAGGGCGAAAGTATTTAGTTGCCCAGACGATAGCCAATAACTCCTTTTCAATCGTACTATAATTTATCTCACTGGTATTAAGGGTGCGAGATGCATAAGCTATAGGTTTATCACTTCCTATCTGTCCTTGAGAAAGTACTCCAGCAATAGCAAAGTTTGAAGCGTCGGTAATTAATATAAAATCTTTACTAAAATCGGGATACTGGAGTATCGGGGCATTACTGAGTAACGTCTTGCATTTTTCAAAACAGTTAATATAGTCCTCTTTATTTATATTAATCTTTGATCCTTTTTTTAGTGATTGAGTCATAGGTTTTGTCAAACGAGCGAAATCAGGGATAAATTTACGATAATAACCCAATAACCCAATAAAACGCTTAATTTCAGTAACAGTTTTAGGTATAGGAAATTTTTCAATAGCTTTTATTTTGTCCGGATTAGGCTTAATGCCGTCTTTACTAATGATATGTCCGAGGTACGCTGTCTGTAATTTAAAACCTCGGATTTGTCCATTTGTATCTTGAAATTCGATTCCCTTAATCTATTAAATACTTTCTCTAAATTGAGTATATGTTCTTGTAAAGAAACACTGAATACGACGATATCATCTAAATATACAAGGCTATTAACATTTTGAAGTCCCCTGAGCACATTATCCATCACGCGTTGAAAAGTTGATGGTGAATTCTTAAGACCCATCGACATACGTAAGAATTCGAAGTGCCCGTGCTCTACATTGAACGCTGTCTTAGATAATAATAATAATAATAATAAAGCCTTTTTATTTCCGATCTACAAAAATAGTTACATATAATGGTTTTGTATAACATGTACTTATTAATTAAACTTATTAATTATATAAACTTATAATACCTACTTAATATCTAATAACTTAACTTATTTGGTTTTATTTTTAATTAGTGTCATTTTCTATGATACCTTCGATCGGAACCCCTTCTCGGGTAAAGGCCTCCCCCAGCTTTTTCCAGACCTCTCTATCCATAGCTTTCAATCTTAGATATATCATCAGAATTCATCTCTACCTGATAAAATCCGCTTGCGAGATCCAAAGTAGTGAAATAATGGCAATTTCCTAACTTATCTAAGACGTCATTTATATTAGGGATGGGGTACTTGTCGTCCACAGTCTTTTCGTTGAGTTTTCTTAAGTCTACTACGATACGAAATTTCGTTTTACCGGAAGCGTCTTGTTTCTTAGGAACAACCCAGATAGGGGAGCTCCATGGTGATACAGAGGGGCAGATGATTCCCTGCTTTAACATTTTTGATATCTGGTCTTGAACCTCTTGTCTGTGAATAAATGGATACCTATAACTTTTAGTGTAAATTGGTTGTTCGTCTGTAGTTTTTATTGTATGTTTAATTTTATTTGTAAAAGTAAGTGGCTCTCCATCTATATAGAAAACGTCTGCGTACTGTGAACACAATGACTCTAAGTTAGGGCGTTCTTCTGCATTTATGTTATCCGTGCGTAATCTTGAAAGTACTTCCTTAACTCGATTAGACGAATGTTTACGCGTGCACTGAATATTAAATAACTCTGCACTTATAGGTCGGTCAATAGAAAATAATAAGTCATGACGAGTTGGATTTCTTACCTGTAAAATACCGCGGTTGTTATTAACTGTTGTAATACAATCGACAATTACACAACCCGAAATATATTGTTCTGTAATTAAAACATCGCCTTTATGGTAATTTATAGGGACTCGAACCAATTTTGATGAATTTGCAGGTATTATATCTTCATATAAATTGCTATTTCGTGAGTCATACATCGTTAAAGGATTTTTAGAGTTTCGAGTAACCAACATGTTATTTTTTAAGTCAATATTAGACTCTATTTTTTCAAGCAAGTCATAACCTATCAAACCATCGAAATAATCGTGAAATTTATAAATATATAAAGTTATATTATCATTTGCATTAAATTCTTGAAAACATGGTATGGTAATAGAAAAATTATTTCTCGTAGTCGCATGTATGTTAGTTACTTCAAATGGGTCATAACTACAAGATAAATGTGAATAAAAACGTTGCACAGCTTTAGGGCTAATAAAAGACTGATTAGCGCCTGTATCAATTAAAAGTTTAAGAGGGGGATTTGATATATTTATATATGGTAACTGTCTTTGTGTATGAAGATTAAGTTCTATTTTAATGTGTCTGATTTGGGGTCCTCCCGAAAATCCTCATTAGGAGTGGGGTCACGAATATTCGTATTATGTGTCTCTTCTGTAATCGTGTCTATCGTGTAATCTTCTGAACATTGGGGTGATTCGTAATAATGTTCACTGTAAAGGTCAGTAGAGGGGTAGTCATTATAATAGTCACTTTCGTAATATTCATAATTAGGGTTATAAAACTCATTAAAATTTACTTCTCTAGATTTAAAATAATTTGTAGGTGGCGGATTACCTAATCTAGACCAATCCCAAGGTTGACGATTTTGTATCGGTTTCGGGACATAGTGGCTTACACCGCTCATGGGCATGTGGTGAATTATTATTATTAAAAATATTTTTCAACGGTGGTACTTTAAATACGTTACTTTGGGGTCTGTAATTTAGCGGGGGTGCCCCGAATATTTGTTGAGTTCTAGTAGGCTACTGAGGCGCCTGAGGTCGCCAAATTGGTACAGGTCTTAGTTGCGGAATGTTTTGTTTTGAGTAGCCTTGATTATTAAAGGCTCTAGGGGGTGTAAAACTTGATCGTGTCACTGGCATTGAAAAAGGTTGTTACAAATGACCATAATTAAATTTAGGAAATACACTGACCTGATTATTAGGCTGTGGTCTCTTTTCGGGAACATTTTCGTTACGTTGCTGTAAATATAATGTATTCATCTCTTCATGAACAAATTCTAAAGCTTTTTCAATAGTGTCAGGTCGCATGCACCGTATTCTAGATCCTAAAGGACCGCGAAGGCCACGTAAAAATGATTTTAATGTTAAATTTTGATATAACTTTCGTTTCGATTCTATTGTGCTAGGAATGATTTCATGCAAACTGACATAGGTCATTATAGTACTAAATAAATTTTGACATTTTTCGTAATATTCTTGAGGTGTAGCCGAACCTTGAATTAATAAAGCTAAATCGTTATATAGAGGTCTCATCTCTCTGGTCTGCAAAATTATTTATTGAGGCGTTACGGATACCATTCCAGTTTTCTGAAATACCGTTTGTATTTATCATACGGGCGGCGGGCCCAGTAACTTTATTTAAAATACCATTTATTAATGCTAAATTTTGTAATTGATTTCCTGGCTCGTTAGTAATAAAATCATTCACAAGTTGATCACAAATTCTTATAAATCGCAACAATACGTTATGATTTCCGTCAAATTCTGGGATTAAGCGAATAGCTTTAAAAATGTTCTTTAAATCAGCAATACTGACTACACTGCTATTATTTAAATTTCTATTAAAATCTAAAATATTATTTCTCTTATTAATATCTAACCTACGAGTCCTAGATTGCCATGAATGGAAAATCTTTTATATTTATAAGGATAACTTAAAGAATAAATGGAAGCAACTTCAGAAAGATTCTAAAGTACTTATAAAAATTTGTACCTTTTGGTGTTTCAATGTTCGGAAGATCCTCCTGCTGCTACACGGTGTAGATTCGAGATAGCCGACGTCCTTGATTGATTCACTGACTCTATTTAATTAATTTTATTAACTAAATTTCGGCTGTCCTACCGACTGCGCCAATTACGTCGGTCACAACCGGAGGATCCAAAAAAATACAAATTTATTAACTTAAAATTTAATTCTTATATTTAATTTACAAACTATGTGTTTCTTGCTCAAAGTTGGAGACAAGAATAAATAATATGAATTTATAATTAAGGGAATACAGAAAGTGTAACAAACAAGGGTTTCAGATTTACATTCTGGGATTTTAACATGATACAATGCACCTGTGCTTAATCAGCGTTTCCACGGTTCGTGAGAATATAGTAAATGCTAATTTAACAATTTTATTATTAATAAGTATATAAGAAATATCTAATAAATGATTACATAGTCTATGGTAATATAACAAACAAGGAAACATCGCCGTTATAAAATCTACCTGCGGACGGTCTGTTTGACTCTTCGCAGGTAGCCGGCCGCTTACCAGTAAACAATAGGTACACAACACTTAATAGAATTAAAAATATTTGTGTATTGCTCATAGAAACACTACACACTCGAGTGAATGCCACTACGAAACTGGATAAATCTTGAGCTTTAAGATTCAAAGGAGCAACATGAGAATAATTCAGGTGTACTTACAAATACATCATTTCTTGGTTTTTTCCGTGAATCAATTTTTGGATTCTTCCTCTGTGCTTGGTGCTTGATAGCCAACTGGGGTGACTCGCAACGCGATTATCGATGTGAGATGTGGTTTTGAAGTCTCTCGCGAATATACTACCGACTGCGCCAATTACGTTTGCGACAGACAGAAGATTTAAAAAAACCGAAATTATTTTAAAAATTACCTTTAATTGAATTAAAACAAATTAAACCTATGAACAAATTAAACCTATAAAGCTTTCCATACAGTAACTTTATGTTATTCGTAACTTCTGTCTTTTATGTTTGTTAAAGGGAACCCTAATGCTTCATTTATATAATTGTAACGTTTAATATCCGTTCAGTTGTCCAGTAAAAATCATTGAGAGAACACGTTTTTTAATATAAACCCTCAAGCAAAAATAGATCTTATTACTATTAACATATGGTCCACAACGAGCCGGATTACAAGTTAGATACCTGCGCTCCGCTAAACAAAAGACAGCGGTCGGCATCGCATTACACCTGCGATAAGGAGTTGTTTATTCGTTATTTGCAAGAAATGGAATAGAAAAATATATGAAGGTATTTATTGCAATATTACCTACACGAGTTATTAAGTACTATGGCGTGTACTTCGGATCAAGCACTTACGATATTAGAACATACTTCTACATTGTTAAAGAAAGCGCAATTAAATTTAAAGAAATGTCCTAAGGATCGTCTTACAAAGGGATATATCGAGTCTAGAATAAAATGCATAGACGAATATTAGAGCACGTTCAAGCAAGCGTATCAAGATTTTTTAAAAACTACAAAAAAGGAGCAGCTTGGAGTTTTACCTTATTTAGTTAATGTTTTATTCAAGAAGATTTATATTTAAATATTCAAGCTGATCTTAAAGATATGTTGTCAATGAGAATTAAAACTTCACGATTCAAATTTAAGTCAAGTAAAGAAGTCACATTATTTAAAAACAAGTCTTACCGGTGAAGCTGCAAATTTACTAAAACATTTACAAATTACGGAATCCAACTATACAATAACCTGGGATGCATACGTCATCGATATGGAAACAAACGGCTTATACTAAATTCATTGTTAAAAAGACTTTTTTCTCAAAAGAAGTTAAACTCACAGTCCTCGTTTCAATTAAAGGCGCTTTTAGACACAACAACTGAGTATTTAAGATATTTGCGAAATTTAAATATCACCACCTGGATCCTGGGATCCTATAATTTCTCATTGTGCAGAAGTTGGACCCGGAGTCACATAAGCAATGGGAAGAATTCGCTTTCAAAGAAAATTCTGAACATTTACCAACGTGGAAAGATCTCCAAAATTTCTTAGAATCGAAGTACCGCACATTAAAATTGGTTGCTCCGGCACCGACTGTTCGTGAAAAAATAATCAAAGAGCGTGTGTTTCATATTGCTACTACCAAGTCTTGTGTGAAGTGCAAGGGGAATCACTCTTTAAGCCACCGCAGTGATTTTGGTAAACTTACAATTAATGAAATATGTTTTAATGACTGGACACTCTGCTATGAAATATCGAGCTCCATATAGCTGCCGTGTATGTCATAGAAGACATCATTCTCTATTGCATCAAGAAAAGAAGATGGGTACTGTGGAATATAAAGAAGGTACACTAAAGCAATCGACAGTATCTGAAGAAGGCAATGAAAGAGAAGTGAGAGTTAATACAAGATTATCTGTTGAGCATTCTAGTGAAGATCACATAGCATTACTTGCTACTACTCTTGTGTCGATACAAAGTGAACAAGGTCACTCAACTGTTGTCAAGGCACTCATAGATAAAGGATCACAAGCAAGTTTTATTAGTGAAAAGGCGGCACAAATGTTGAAGCTGAGAAGATATCCCGTAAACAAAATAGTTACCGGTATGGAATCAATTAAGGTGGCTGTCAAGCAAGTAGTCATGTTACGTATTATATCGTTGTTGAAACCAAAATTTTGTGTGAATATACAAGCATATGTAATGTCTAAGCACTTGACTACTTATGTACCTTCAAAAATAAATGACTGTACATCTAAGAATAAATGGCCACATTTAACACAATTGGAGTTAGCAGATCCCGGTTACTATCTATCAAGCAACATAGACCTTCTACTTGGTGTTTAGGGAATATGCAAATATAATACAAGAAGGTCTTGTCAAAGGTCCAACAGGCACACCATGCGCCCAAAGAACTAGCCTTGGTTGGATTGTTTTTGGTGAAATAAATATGAAAATGAAGGGAAGGGATAGTCTAATGAGATCGATGCATAATAAAATTAAAAATGATGATGAAAGTACAAATGAAGAAGTTGATATACAAGAGATGTTAAAGGGTTTTTGGGAATTAGATACAGATACAAAAAGAAAATACACTATGGACGAACAAATGTGTGAAGACATATATAAAGATACGCATGTTAGAAATAAAGAAGGGCGATACGTAGTAAAGTTACCATTTAAAAATAAGGAGTTAAAAGCATCTGAAGGAAATACTAAAGAGATTGCAACTAACAGATTTTTACAATTAGAAAAGAGATTCCAAAGATCGCCTAAGTTTAAAGAAGCATATCGTAAGGTTATAGAAGAGTATATATCCTTAAAGCACATAGAAGAAATACCTGTGAATGAATTAAATGCGAAGTCGGTTTATTTACCGCATCATGCAATCATCCGAAATGATAAGGAGACTACAAAGACTCGCATCGTTTTCGATGCTTCATGCAAAGGTGAGAATGGAATATCTCTTAACGATGAGTTGTTATCAGGACCACTATTACAAGATGACCTTCGCAGTTTGATAATGAGATGGAGAATGTATAATGTTTGTTTTGTTTCGGACATAGAAAAAATGTACCGTATGATACTAGTTGATAAAGATCACACAGATTATCAAAGAATACTTTGGAGAAATGATCGAAATGAACATATCCAGGAATTTAGATTATTAACTGTTACTTTTGGTACTACATCAGCACCCTATTTAGCAGTAAGAACTTTGATTCAATTGGCTATAGACGAAGATGATAAATATCCAGAAGCTTCTAGAATAGTAAGAGAAGATTTTTATATGGATGATCTTATGTCGGGGTGTGATACAAGGAGTTAAAAAATCTATTAAAATTAGGGGGCTTTGAGCTGAAAAAATGGTCATCTAATAATATTGAATTTATGAAATCTATTGATGAAAAAGACAGATCTTCGAAGGCACAATTAGGATTAATTATAGATGGAAGGATAAAGACTTTAGGTGTTCTATGGGATTTAAAATTTGATGAATTTGTATATAATTTAAACATTCCTACTGATGAGATAATTACCAAGCGAAGTATATTATCCTTTATGCAAAAACTTTTTGACCCTTTAGGTTGGATTGCACCTTATATAGTTTTATCAAAAATATTAATCCAAAAATTATGGCTAGAAAATATTGGATGGGATGATGAAATTAATTCTATATTGAAAGAACAATGGTTTAAAATATGTTTAGATCTACAGAATATTAATAAAATAAAAATTAATCGTTGGCTTGGAACAGTAAATAAAGATAAACAAAATATACAAATTCATGGGTTTTGTGATGCATCCATCAAGGCATACGCAGCAACTGTTTACAGCAGGGTTATTAGATCGGACGTGATTAGTATACAAGTGATGCACATTGCTGCTAGAACAAGAATCGCTCCGTTGAAAGTTATATCTTTACCCCGATTGGAATTATGTGGAGCTTTGATTCTGTCAAGATTGTTAAGGCAAGTTAGTAATGCAATGAAAATACCTACATCACAAGTCTATGCTTGGACCGATTCGTCTATTGTTTTGGCATGGTTGTCGGGTGAACCTACTCGATGGAAACCATTTGTGGCCAATCGAGTAGTTGAAATAATAAGTAATGTAAAAAATGACCACTGGAACCATATACAATCACATGAAAATCCAGCAGACATTGCTTCGAGAGGAATGTTCTTAGAAGAACTAGCTATATGTAATCTTTGGTGGAAGGGTCCAAAATGGTTAGCAGAAAAGAATTTAAAATTTGACAAAACTAAGATTATATCTACACATTTGGAAAAGAAAGATACTATAAAAATGTTTAACATAAATGAAATTGAACAATGTACAATTATGAAAAAATTTAATGAATTTAATACTCTTTTGGAACTTACAAAAACTATAGCTTATTGTCACAGATTTTTAAACCATAAGAAAATTAATTTTGAAAAATATATAACACCAGATGAATTAGAACATGCTTTACACATATGTATTAAAATCATACAATATATGGAATTTAAAGAAGAGATAGAATCTATAAGAAGTAATACACAAGTGAGAAAGGCAAGTAAAATAAAATCACTAGCACCCTATTTGGATGATAATGATATTTTACGAGTAGGAGGTAGACTGAGACATGCTTCTATTGATGAACAGGCAAGCATCCAATAATTTTAGGGAATAAAAATGATCTTACTGCATTGATAGTTGCTGAGGCGTATATGAAAACATTACATGGTGGAATACATTTAATGCTGTGTTACTTGAATAGTGCATATTGGATACTTAAAGCCAAAAATTTGGTTAAGAGAAAAATACATAATTGTCTTATTTGTGCACGACAAAGAGCAACAGTTAAGTCACAAATAATGGGAGATCTACCTAAGCAACGGGTAACACCATCTCGACCGTTTTTACATGCAGGTGTGGATTTTACAGGCCCGTTTCCGGTATTGATGACAAGATATCGCGGTGCGAAATCTACGAAAAGTTATATAGCAATTTTTATTTGTATGGCTACTAAGGCTATCCATTTGGAACTAGTAGGAGATCTCACTGCAGAAGGATTTATAAGGGTTCTTAAAAGGTTTTGTGCACGACGTGGAAAATGTGCACATTTATGGAGTGACCAAGGAAGGAACTTCATTGGTGCTGATAAAGAATTGGTTAAGGCGTTTAAAGACGCCAAGCTAGAATTTTCAAGTTCCATTTCCGAAACCTTAGCATCTGACGGCACACACTGGCACTTCATACCGGCATATAGTCCCAATTTCGGAGGTCTGTGGGAAGCCGGTGGGAAGTCAATAAAATATCATCTCAAAAGGATTTTGAATACTACTATTACTTTTGAAGAGATGACCACGGTTTTGTGTGAAATTGAAGCATGCCTACATTCAAGACCCCTCACGCCTATAAATTATGAAGATCCTGAGAGAATTGAACCTCTAACACCAGGACACTTTTTAATCGGCGAAACGCCTATTGTTGTTCCCAGTCCCAGTTTAAAATTTATTAAAGCCAATAATTTGACTCGATGGCAATATATACAAAAATTATTACATGATTTTTGGAAAAGATGGAGTTGTGAATATTTGTCTAGATTACAGCAAAGGAATAAATGGTTAAAGAAAGAAAAGGAATTGGAAGTTGGAAATATAGTACTTATTAAAATGGATAATCTCCCACCAAGCAAGTGGAATCTAGGCCGGGTAATACTGAAGCATCCAGGACCCGATGTTATTACTCGCGTCTATAGTATTAAGAGTGGTGAAAATATTGTTAAGCGTTCTGTCACTAAATTATGTTTGTTACCTGTAATGATTAAGTTAGAATAATTTTAAGAAAAGGACGCAAGTCGTCCTTTTGGTGGGGAGATATGTTAAAGGGAACCCTAATGCCTCATTTATATAGTTGTAACGTTTAATATCCGGTCAGTTGTCCAGTAAAAATCATTGAGAGAACACGTTGTTTTTTAATATAAACCCTCAAGCAAAAATAGATCGTATTACTATTAACAATGTTTTATTTTCAAAGTTGAATTTTATGCTGTTTTTTTGTTATTGTTTTGGTAACATGTAATCACTTCTGTGCGCAAATGGTTTTATCGCCTTAAGTTGTTGTATCGTATAAGAACATATTTCAGCATTGAAGTTCGCATTCGATTTTGCGAGGCTATATTAAATTATGCTGACGCCGTCATAGTTCCAAGGTTACTTGCAAGTACTAAGATGCTCATCAAACGTGTAAAAAACGCCTATGCTTCTGTTTGAACATCCCGCCGCGAACGCATATAACTCCTTTTCTTAATGCGGCAAATATTTTGAAAATGAATTATATAAAATAATTGCATCTGGCGTGTCTGCTTTTTGGGGTTATAAAATATAAAATACCATTATATTTATATAATAAACTAAAATGGTTAAATTACTAACACCCTAGACAACATACGTGCTTCTAAAAACATGCTAAGTATTCCTCTGCACAAAACTGCCGCTTTCGGAGGTAGTTTTAAATATACTGCTTCAACCTGCTGGAATAATCTTCCGTATCCTTCCGCCACCTTTGCGTATCCTAAAAACAAAGATCACATTCAAAACTATGTATAAAAAATATATGTTATCTATTCAATAGCATAATTAACGTCTCTGTAAACAATAAGAGGTTATCCAGGTATTTTTAATTATTCCATAAAATTATGAAATTTTAATTAAATTACGTATAATAAAAATTGTTTATGTTTATAATAATGGCATTCGCATTCGCATTTGTATTTATTGTTATTTCTACTTAATAGCCCTTATATAAATAACATAAATATATATATAAATAACATAAATACAATAAAATATATAAACAATCACCTTAGTATATGGTTTGGCACGCTTTAGGCACTAGCAGCTAGGCATTGATATTTTCTTAGTCATATTTCCGATTTATTATATCTTCTCTTTGTTATTAATATTATTATAATTTTTATTGATATCATTTGTTCTTTACCTTATTTTGAAACAATTATATATTTCACATAACTGTCACTGGTGTTGCTCACTCCAAGGTTCGGCAGCCACTGAAAACCAGCACTAGAGTGTACTTCTTACGTGACTTCAGTAATAGCTGAGTGGTCGACCGTTTTGGACGTCACAATTAATTTTTGTTATTGTTTTTTTTATTTTTTTATATTGTTATTTTTTCTGTGTAAATGTATGTGATGTCTAAATAAAGTTCCTTTGATTTGGTTTCATTTGAATAGGACTTTTAGAATTATAGGGTGCAAAGGTCATGCCGCCCTTAGTCTAAACGTATCGCCAACTTTTTATTCTACCCTCTTCTCGAGCTTTATATAGAAGACGGCCGTTTGTAGGAGTATAGTTCTGTGCATCTGCCTTTTTTCTTTTTTTTACGTTGGGAAATTCGGAACGAATACCACACCGCTGCGGGGGCAAGCAATGTGGTTATGTCGGGCTCCAACCGACTAAAACCCAACGGTATTCCTTCGTCTCGCTTACGGAGAGAGAGCCTGGGAACAATGTGTCATCCGATGACTCACTCCCTACTGCGTTCGCCTTTTAGGGCACACCAATCATTACTCTTAAATGGGCTGGGCTCCGACCATAGACACCTCGGAATACTTGAAGCGCCTACATCACTGGGCTACGCGGCAGGCCATGGATCCCCCGATCCGCAACCAGCCAGCCCTTAAGTTGGCATGTGGGCTATATAGTTTTTACGACGCCGACCAGCTCTTCTCCGGCGTACTAAGTCCAAGGACGGATCTGTCTCCCGTTCCCTTTACGCTGCCTCTTTTTGTTTCAACCCTGTTTTGCAAAAGATGTTAAATGCTTCCCATTTTTGTTCGTTGCTAACCATAGCAACAACTATAACGGGCAACGACAAGTCTTCGCCTATAATTGCCGACAACTCTCGCCGTGGAACGTCCCATGCTGGGCACTCGATGTCAATGGCGTCAACACTGCAATGATGGCATTCCATCGTTGTCTCTCTTCTAGCCACCTAGCACAGGTACTTCCCAAAGCAGCCGTGGCCAGTAAGCATCTGTGCCAGATGGAAAGTTATTGTTCCATGCTTGCGCTCCATCCACTCCCTTAGCACTGACAGAATCGCCATAACTAATTCTCTGCTAGCTCTCGGGTTTTCTAGGTGTGTTGACCAGGCATCGACGACCCAATCAAGACCATCTTGTCTCCACAGCTATTTCTGATGGAAGAGGATTATTCCCTGCCGTCATAGCTTCCGCACGTCGCCTATATATGATCCTGCTGGCAAGAAGACAGGCCCCTGTATGGAACACAGTACGTTACGCACAAGCTGCCCTGAGTGCAACTACCCGCTGCGGACGTTGTAAGTAGGGCACATTTCGGGCGTGCAGTGTATTCGCCCAAATTGGTGCCCCATACATCGCCATCGGCGCCTCTAGACTACGCCAGTGTAGACGCGACGACATGCCGCTCCTGGACCTCCTTTATTGGGGAGGATTCTGTCAAGCGCCCCGGCTGCAGCCTCCAGTTTTGGGGCTAAACGCCGGAAATGTTCAATGAATTTCCACCTTCCGTCGAGGACGAGTCCCAGGTATTTCATCGTCGACTCGACAGCGATTGACGTTCCACCAACAATTATAGTAGCTCCCTGTGGTGGTGAGTTGCGAGGACCATGGAATGCAAGGGCCTCTGATTTATTTAAGGCCAAGAGCCCGAATTCTTGAAATAATTTGAGCCACGCCTGCCGTAATTAATCGGGACGCCGGTCTGTGTGTATCACCACACGCTGTCACAAGAGTGTCATCGGCGTAGCACATGACTGACACCCCAGGCAACATAACTCCGCGTAAAGCCCAATCGTATCCCATATTCCACAAGAGTGGCCCGAGGACCGAACACTGCGAAACTCCACAAGACATTTTCTTAGAACTCAAGCCATTTTTTGTGGGATAACGGACCACCCTATCTAAAAAATAATTGGAGACCATCGATTGCAGATACCCGCGCACGCCATGGTATTTTAGGGCTTCCTTGATCGTTTCCCATGGAAGTGTATTGACTGCATTTGAAATATCGAGAGATACTGCCCACAACACTCCACGCTGGGTAACCGCCGCATCAGCAAGACCCGTCACTCTATTAATAGCGTCAATTGTGGACCGTCCTCTTCGAAATCCAAATTGAGCCTCGTGTAGTTCTGCTCGAAACAATTGAAGAAGACGAGAAGCGATCACCCGCTCCAAAAGCTTGCTCAGTTCGTCCAGCAAAACAAATGGGCGATATGCTAAAGGCTGCTCCAACGGACGGCCTTCTTTACGTATTAAAATTAGTTTGCCCTCCTTCCATTTTTTCGGGAACCGCCCGTGGTTAAAGCACTCCGAAAAAAAGAGTCTTAAGGCGAGGCCTTATATCCCTAAAAATAAGGACTATAACTCGGCCAGGTAGTCCGTCTAGGCCTGGAGCTGTTCTCTTACCCTGAAGCTTTCTCACAGCAGACTCAAGTTCTTCATCGGTGACAGGGGGAGCAAAGGTCTCAGCATTGAGAGATGTCACAGCCATTCGACGAGGCAGCCATGTATTTCTGTGCGGGAACAGAGTGTTCACAAGCAGAATAAGTGGAAGAAAAATAGTTAGGGGAGGAGCCCAAGGCCAGAGCTTGTTCTTCACTGCACGGTACGGCCTTCCCCAGGGATCTCGATTCAGAGAATTCAGCCACTCAATCCACTGTTCTTCTTTCGCTTGGGCTATAGCTACATGTAGTGCTCTGCAGGCCGATCGATAGTCTTCATAGATGGAGTCCTCAGATTTTTTGTTGCGAGACCTTCTTCTTCGGTAACGAGTGTACCGGCGACGTGCAGCTACGCACGCTTTACGAAGAACGCCATGTTCAGGGCGCCACCAATATAGTCGGCGTCGGGGCGAGAAAGGCTTCGCTCGCGGTATTGCCGCGTCACACATTCGCGTTAGGGAAGCACACAGTTGTACCGCTTCTACGTCTACATCTTCAATTGAATCAGATTTCGCGGCCCAGGCTTCCGATATAGCTGCCTCCTTAGCTATGTCTTCCTGAAGGCGACTAATGACAGTTTCGATTTGGGGAGCAGTACACTCCGATGACGGCAATACAATCGACGACAACTAACACATACCCCGTACCTCTCACAGTTGTGTTCAGTGGAATGCCCGAAACAATAATCGCTACCGTGTCCTCACCCACCCAGTCACTTCGAGCAGGCACCACATATGGTTCGGTGATGATAGCTACCTTAATCCCCCACTCTACAATGCTCTGGATTAGGAGATCTTGTGCTCTTGCAGAGTGGTTGATGTTCGCCTGGATTATTTTTGACGCAATCTAATTATGTGGCATCCATGCATTCCTCCCTCAGGTTTTGGGATTGTTGAGAGGCTCTGGTAGCCTCTTTGGCTTTTCCCCTTCCTCTGTTACTCTTCCGATCTGCATCAGAGCAGGCCTTACTACCAATTAAGTGTGATGCCGGTTTACCAGCTGTTTCACATATTGCACAATTTGGTTCGGCGTCGCAGTCGCGCTTCTTATGGCCTGACTTTACTACACCTGTAGCAGAGGTTGCTACGATCAACCTTTATCGGACACAAACTCTCATAATGACCGGTCTCGAAACACCTGTAGCATCTTAGAGGCTTTTCTTCTAATAGCATCACCTTGCCAACCGACCAATCAATTTTAATGCTGCCATCATCCACCAATTTCTTCGCAGTCTCCACAGGGCAGCTAATTAAGATCGAGCCTCGAGAGTCAACTTCGCTAGATTTAATCACATCAACGGCACATTCTCCCAGCTTGGACACTGTGCTCCTCACATCTTCGGCTTTCACTGAGTCGTCAAAATTAACTATGCCCAAGTCAGCTCTTTTTATCGGGCGCTGCACCTTCACTGTATCCTGGCTCAAGACTTCTCGGACTTTTCCAAGACAAGACTTTTCCACCAGCGCGTCTGCCTTTTCTGTCCCAAAAGCCCCGGGAAGTTCCCATATACGAGCTCCTGTTGAGGATTTTCTAAACCGGAGCTTTTCTATACCCAGGGTTTCTAGGTTGATGTTCTCCTTGACCTGTCTAATGACTACATCATAGGTCAAACCCCTCTCTATAGCCTCCGGTTTAAGAGTCAGCGACACCACAGCTGTTTGTAAAGTGTGAATCCTCCTATTTCTAGGTGCATTGGCGCTGGGCTTAGGTCTTTGCCTTGAGCCTCTTTTTGGCACTATCGTCCATGCTTCATTTGAGGTAGAAGAAGCTGTAACTACAGGATCAGAAGTTCGTATTGCTGCAGCCTCTTTAGAAGCCATACTCTGCTTCTTGTGTTTCCTACTACTTGGTTTGGAAGCCGGCGCAGCAGAGGTCTCTATCAACGGTTCTTTGGGGTTCTTACGCCGATGATGTGAAGTTGGGGTACGCGCAGCCGAGGTAGTTGCATTTTCTTTACCAGCCGGATCTGATACAACACTAACCCTATCACGTGCAGTGTCTGCTGCCAGTGGGGGTCTGGCGGCAGTCTATCTTCGAGGACCGCAATCCTGGCATTCACCATTATTCCGAACTGAACCATGATGTTGCGTGAAAACTCTTTTAGTTCGGATTTCCGATTTCCACTGGACCCTGCCAGACCTTTGCGCTGATAGCTCTGTCCTGAAGGCAGCAACTCCTGACGGAGGGCTGTGAGTTCCGCCTGTAGTTGGGCATTGTCCTTCTGGAGTTTTTCTGTTTCTTCTGAGATGGAGCGCCTACTCAGTACTTCCACAGCCTCCAGGATATACTCCGTCGTTTCATTGAGAGCTTTTTGAAATGGGCCACTAAGATGAGAGAACTTACGAGAGACCGAGCGAATGTTATCGGCGCACTCCCTCACTTGACTCTTAAGCGAGGATGCCAATTGGTCGTCGACGTTTCCTGCCAAGAGTTCTTTCATTTTTCTGGGCGCGTTACTCTCATCCGACGCGTTTTTTTAACTGCCTGTGTTGTTTCTTCTGCAAAGTCCATAAGGAACTCATCTCTCCTTCCAGCGTTCATTGCCTCCTTAGCCTTGGTCCATCAAATGTATTCACCTGTAGTGGCCAGGCAGTCTCCTCCTTTTGCCGACTTATAGACCTTGTTGGTCGACTTTGCGTTTTCTGGGTCCGAATTTACATCAGAGTCACTATCATCCGGCCGGGCTCTTTTTCTCCATAGTCGTCTACTACGATCAGACGACGAATCTGATATCACTGTTACCATACTCCTGTCAGTATCAGAATTCTCAAAAAGCCGCGTGAGTAAAACCCGTGGACTCATGTTGACGCCAATGTTTTTGGCAGAAGCACTCACCTTCGGGGTGGGTGTCTTCGCCTCCAATTCGTCACAAGCCAATTTGTGATCCAATCTGTTATCCGTTGATAGTTCGCTTAGGGTGTGTGTGCGCGCTGGACGACACGGCATAGCACACTTTCGAAGTGTGCTCTGCATGGTCCGAGCCCCGCCGCAATATGGCAGCGTTAATCGGCCCCGACCTCTCGCTCCCCGGTGTCATCAACGTCATGTTGGGGAGCGAAGCAGCCTGGGAAGCGATTGCCTATAATGCAGCAGAAGGAGGCGGCGGAGCATGCGAGAGAGGAGGATCCTCTGGCATCCCCGCACCGAAGACGGCGGATGCGCAGGAGAGCGCGAGTTGCTTCTCCTGTGCGGCGGTGAGCAGCGGACGCAGGCGCGGGGGCGCCTGCGTCCGCTACAAAAGCTCACCTGAAGCGGTAGGAAGCGGTCGCTCACTATGACCGCTTTTATGAGCGGCCCACAAGATTGCGGGAATCGCCGGAGGGGTTCTGGTCGTAAAGGCTATGCCGGTCTCCCAGAACCTCTCACGCACACTAGCACCGCCTCCTCCTCCCAGAGGTCCCCCCTTGACACCTTTGGGAGTAACACCTTGGCGGTGATGTGCGTAATGCATTTCCCCGAGCAAAAAAAAAAAAAAAAGGTTGTGTTCACGAGGGCCGGCGGATTGCTGACCTACGATGCAATTAGTGCCCCCCCCCCCCAGAGTACGTGGGGCTGCCGACGGCCGTAGACGTCGGAAGGGATTCTCCAGCTTGGCTGGTACCTTCCTGGGTAGTCCTTTTCAAATTGCTTTTGTCCATTATAATTTGGGGCTCATTTCCAGGTGAGCTCCCTCGCCTTCTCAGCGCTTGCCAGTTAACCCTAGGCCGCAGCACGCTAGACTACGGTTTCGGGGTGGTTTTTATGGAGGTGTCCTTCCTCGCGGCACATCAAGTGTGCCCCCGGTCCTGGCCTTAGTTCAAGGCCAGGTTACGGTATGAAATTGTGCCGAAATTGTGGTTTTCGACTGATTGCACCGGATTGCCAGTGACGATGATGTCGTCACATACCAACGCCTGGAGTGGCTGCTCTTTGTCTGGGTCCCTCACCCTAAACCTCCCGGTATGAGTAACTGCCGGTATAGCTTCAGGGATCATTGAGACACGCAAGCCCCCCCACCACGACAAGGTGGCAGCCTCGGGGGGGCTTTGTATCTGCCTCTATTATCCCTGTAGTATATTGCGACGAATACGAGCAGCTTGTAAAAGGTCGTCACGCACACCACGACACCAACCGTACAACAATTGGATGTGGTTTGTTTATCGGTTGTGACCTATCTAAAATACCAGTTGCGTTATCATCTAATTACGTTGTTCGCAGCCGAAGGACTCTAAAAAAACCGAATGTAATATAAAAGTGAATTTATTTTAACTCACAAATTTACTTATAATAATTAAACTAAATGTTACTGCATGTGTTGAAGTGGTAACACAGAGTGAATGAATTATTACAATTTATAAAATAATGTTAAATCTAAACTTAAGCAATAAGACACACAGAGTTTCTGGAAACGATGAATGGATGTGGTGCGATGTTGCGCAAGGGTTGCCGGAACACCTGGGGGGGCCCAGCGCTAGATGCCGGCGATTATATGCCGGCATCCTGAAGAGCATGGCTCTGTACGGGGCGCCCATCTGGGCGGACTCCCTTCGGAGAAGGGAGAACACAACCGCTCTTCGGGCGCCCCAAGGGGCCATTTCAAAAAGGGTGGCAAGAGCCTACCGCACGGTAGGTTTCGCAGCTGCGTGCGCTCTGGCCGGCACACCGCCTTGGGAGCTGGAGGCGTGGGTGCTCGCCAGAGTGTACGAGTGGACGGCGGGGAAGCGGGCGCGTGGAGAGCATCCGGCCCCGCAAGAGAAGGCGGTAGTGCGGCGTGAGGCGAAGGAGGCCATCCTTCGTCACTGGACGGAAGACCTGGCCTCCGCCCCATTCGGTCGTCGCACACTGGATGCCCTCGGGCCTGTCCTGAAGGACTGGCTCGAGAGGCCGCGGGGTTTCCTCTCCTTCCGCTTGGTGCAGGTAATGACAGGCCATGGCTGCTTCGGCTCGTACCTGCACCGCATCGGGCGGGAGGAGAGTCCGACGTGCTGCCACTGCGGCGCGCAAGACGACACGGCACAGCACACTTTTGAAGTGTGCTCTGCATGGTCCGAGCTCCGCCGCAGTATGGCTGCGGAAATCGGCCCCGACCTCTCGCTCCCCGGTGTCGTCAAAGCCATGTTGGGGAGCGAAAAAGCTTGGGTAGCGGTCGCCTCCTTCTGCGAAGAGATAATGCAGCAGAAGGAGGCGGCGGAGCGTGCGAGGGAGGAGGACCCTTTCGCACCTCCGCATAGAAGACGGCGGATACGCAGGAGAGCGCGAGTCGCCTCTCCTGTGCGGCGGTGAGCAGCGGGCGCAGGCGCGGGGGCGCCTGCGTCCGCTACAAATGCTCACCTAAAGAGAGGTGAGGAAGCGGTCGCTCACTATGACCGCTTCCTGGCATGAGCGGCCTGCAAACTTGCGGGAATCGCCGGAGGGGTCCTGGTCGTAAAGGCTATGCCGGTCTCCCAGAACCCTTCCCTAACGGCGAAGCCGGGAATGTCCCCGGGGTTTTAGTGGGTATACCGGTCCATTCTAGACCGGGAGTCCCACACTACCACCGCTCCCTCCCAGAGGTCCCCCCCCTCTACACCTTTGGGAGTCGTTAACATCTTGGCGGTGGTGTGCGTAACGCATTTCCCCGGGAAAAAAAAAAAAAAAAAAAAAAAAAAAAAAAAAAAGGGTTGCCGGAACAGCTGGCTGGGGGACGATGATGGCTCAGTGGCACTAGTAGCGCGGTCTTCCACAGACTCCCCTCCCCTCTCGCTCTTAGAGAGGGGACCGGGATATGTGGCCGCCGCGTGGGGGGACATACCCCTCATTGGGGTATATTTCTCCCCAAACCGCCCACTCACGGACTTCGCGAATTTCCTCGAGGTCCTCGCCATAGTGGCCGGCAGAGTGGCGCGGCGCGGCGTGTTGCTGGTGGCGGGCGACTTCAACGCCAAGTCGGTGGTGTGGGGCAACCCAGCCACCGATGCCCGGGGACGCGAGCTGGAGAGCTGGTCCGTGGCGTCCGGCCTGTCCCCCCTAAATAGGGGCACGGTCCACACCTGCGTGCGACGGCAGGGAGGATCCATTGTGGACCTCGCTTTCGCTTCTCCTTCCTTGGCGACCCGGGTGGTGGACTGGCGGGTGGAGCTGGCAGAGACGCTGTCGGACCACCGGTACGTCCGTTTCGACATCCGGACGTGCCGGGGCCAGGTGGTCCGCGTGGAACGGTCCCCCTTTCCACGGTGGGCGCTCACCCGCCTCGACAGGGAGGCCGCCTCGGAGGCTGCGTTCCTCGAGGATTGGCTCTCGCCCCCCGTCGACGCCTGTGATGTGGACACTGCGGCGGTCCAGCTCAGAGCCTCCCTGACCGGGGTGTGCAACTCTAGCATGCCCCGGTCTCGTCGTCCGCCTCCTCGACGCGCCGTCTACTGGTGGTCGCAGGAGTTGGTGGACCTCCGAGCCGCCTGCGTGGCGGCCAGGCGGGCCTACACTAGGAGCCGGCGGCGGCGCATTCGCGACCTCGCGCACGAGGACCGCCTCTACGTGGCATACGTGGAGGCCAAGGCGACCCTGACGGCGCGAATACGCGCCGCCCAGGATAGCGCGAGGGCGGAGATGCTCGAGGGTCTCGACGCTGACCCGTTTGGGAGGCCGTACAAGGCAGCACGTAACAAACTGCACCCGTACGGTCCTCCGGTCGCCGAGACCCTCGAGCCGTCGCTGCTGGACGGGGTGGTCCAGTCCCTGTTTCCACGCAGGGACAACTTCACCCCGCCAGCGATGAGCACCCCGCAGGGCGCGGCTCTTTTGGCCGAGGAGGTCCCCCCAGTGACGGAGGACGAGGTGGAGAGGGCGGTCGTCCGCCTCCGGGCGAAAAAGAGGGCCCCGGGTCCGGATGGCGTCCCTGCAAGGGTCGTGGCCATCGCCGCCTCCCAGATGGGCGAAAGGTTCCGGGACCTCTTCAATGCGTGTTTGGCGTGTGAGAGGTTCCCGGAGGCCTGGAAGGAGGGCCAACTGTGCCTTCTGAGGAAGGAAGGGCGGCCAATGAACTCCCCGTCGGCATACCGACCGATCGTCCTTCTGGACGAGGTCGGTAAAATGTTCGAGGGGATTCTCGCCGCCCGTATCAAGGGGCACTTGGGCACAGTTGGCCCGGACCTGTCGGAAGCCCAGTTCGGCTTCCGAGCTGGGCGCTCGACGGTGGACGCCCTATTTCGGCTAAAGAGCCAGGTTAGGGAGGCTATGGACGCGGGGGATGGACTGTTGGCGGTGTCTTTCGACATCGACAACGCATTCAACTCCATTCCCCACTCCACCATACTGGAGGCGCTCCGCTTTCATGGAGCGCCTCCGTATTTGCGGAGTCAGGTGGCGGACTACCTGAGGGGCCGCTCGGTACTGGTCGTGGACAGGTCGGGGCGGCTCCTTAGATACGGCGTCGAGTCCGGTGTTCCACAGGGTTCTGTCCTAGGACCGCTGCTGTGGGACATCGGGTACGACTGGCTTTTGCGGGGCAATCTCCCCCGTGGCACATCCGTCGTCTGCTATGCAGACGACACCTTGCTAATAGCCCGGGGGAGAAATTTCGAGGAGGCGGCCAGCTTGGCCTCGGCGGGTGGTTCGCGAGTGGTGGACCGAATCACCCGCCTAGGGCTGAAGGTGGCGCTGCACAAAACCGAGGCCGTGTTTTTCCACGGGCCTCGGCAACGCCAACCGCCCGACGCCTACGTTCACGTGGAGGGTGTCCGCATAGAGGTTCAGGCCCAGATGAAATATCTGGGCCTAGTGCTCGACAGCAGGTGGCGCTTTAGTGCCCACTTCTCCTTGCTGTCGGCACGCCTCATGAGGACTGCGGGCGCCCTCTCGTGGCTCCTCCCGAACGTCGGGAGGCCCGGGGACAAATGCCGGCATCTATACGCCGGCATACTCAAGAGTATGGCCCTCTATGGGGCTCCAATCTTGGCGGACTCATTGGGCAGGCGGGAAAACACCACTGCCCTCCGCAGGCCGCAGAGGGCCATCGCGCAGCGGGTGGCGAGGGCGTACCGCACCATTAGTTTTGCGGTTGCGTGCGTCCTCGCAGGCACCCCGCCGTGGGAGCTCGAGGCCTGGACGGTCGCCAGGGCCTACGAATGGACGGCGGGGCAGAGGGCGCTTAACGAGCCACCGGATCCGGGGGAGCGAAAGGAGCTCCGCGAGGAGGCGAGGGGTGCCGTCATCCGGCACTGGACGGAGGACCTCGCGTCCGCAGCCTACGGCCGCCGGACGCTGGATGCCATCGGGCCGGTCCTCAGCGACTGGCTCGATCGGCGGCACGGCCACCTCTCCCTACGTCTGGTGCAGGTGCTGTCCGGGCATGGATGCTTCGGATCGTATCTGCACCGTATAGGGAGGGAGGAGACTCCAGCGTGCCACCACTGTGGTGCAGCGGTGGATACGGCGGCGCACACCCTGGAGGTGTGCTCATCGTGGGCTGCTCAACCCCGCCGCACCCTTGCGGCGGTGGTTGGGGACGACCTCTCGCTCCCCGGGGTGATTGCCGCCATGCTGAGTGGCAACGAGGCATGGCAGGCGGTGGCCTCCTTCTGCGAGGATGTCATGTCGCAGAAGGAGGCGGCGGAGCGCGCGCGGGAGGACGACCCTCTCGCGGCGCCGCTCCGCAGACGTAGAAGGGGCGTAACTCGGCGGCTAACACAACGGCCGCCACCATCCGCCCCGAGGGGTGATCAGCGGGCGATAGGCGCGGGGGCGCCTCCGCCTGCATTGCACAGATCACCCCACCTGCGCTCTGGCCAGGACCCCTCCCCAGCCGGGGGGGGGATTGTTTGAAGGGTCTGCCGTAAGGCGGGCAATCGCCGGAGGGGGACTGGTCGCCACATATTCCCAGACTCCCTCCATTAAGGCGAAGCCGGAGCGCCGCTGGGTTGTTTTTAGTGGGTATACCGGGAGCACCGGGGAGTCCCACATACCCCTCTCGTCCCCCAACGGGAGGGGATGCATAAGCACGCATCTTTTTCCGTGCGACAAAAAAAAAAAAAAAAAAAAAAAAAAAGGGTTGCCGGAACGGGCCGTAGTAGGTGGTCTCGGCGAGCCCAGCACACGCTCGCCGTGTGCCCTGCGTGGAGTGCAGAGCGGCAAGTCCTGGTCACCCGGATCGGTCAGAATCTCTCCCTGCCAGCAGTTGTGTCGGCAATGCTCGGCGGGGATACGGCGTGGAGGGCCGTGGCCTCCTTCTGCGAGACAGTGATGTCCCGGAAGGAGGCCGCTGAGCGGGGTCGCGAGAGGACCTCGGATCCCGCTCGACGAGGACGCCGCCGGGGCGCAGGTAAGTCCCGTCGCGGTCCTTCTGGTGCTCCCCCACCATAAGCGGGGCCCCTGGGGTCGCAGGTTCGTCGGGTGGGGGCCCGGCGGGCCTTTCTCACCATCTCCGCGACCTCGGGAAGGACGGCTGACGGCCCGTGGTACCGTCTTGCCGTAGCTAGCACCGGCGAGGGTGCTGGGGGGAGCGCGTGTTAAGCTCCCCCGGTGCGGGACTAGCAATAGCCAGCGGGTGGGGGCCCTGTGACGTTCCGCAAGGAGTTCCGCGGGTCCTCCTACTTCCCGCCGAAGGCGGACCACTGTCAGGTTTTAGTGGGTATTACCTCGGTCGAGTCCCACATACCCCAGGCTGCGCCCCCCGACGCGCCGGGTATGCGTAAATGCATTTCCTGACAAAAAAAAAAAAAAAAAAAAAAAAAAAAAAAAAAAGGTGGTCTCAGCGAACGCGGTATTGTAATGTAGGGTTGTCACGTACGTAACAATCTTTTTGAGTGTGATTTTCTAAACTATGTAATCTTTCTTCCACATCATGAAGAAAAGTATCGAAAGAACCCACCACTTTATTTAAAAGAAGCAGCTCCCCTTTAAATAAGGTCATTTCTTGGGAAATAGTTGCCATCTCTTGTCGCAATTAGCGGATTTCATAAATAAGCGTAGCAACTGAGTCGTCTCTTACTTGAGTTATCTGTTTTTCTGCTTCTTTCGTTCTTCTGCGAATGAGGGACTTACATCTATCGGAGTCTTGACTGGCGTGCAAAGCTTTGTGTTCTTACCGGACCTACAGTCCAGGCATTGCCAATTAGCGGATATACGTGCCTTTAGAATACGTGCATTTAGGTCGTAAGGCCATATAAGCACATCATAACCACGCCGATCAATGAGGGACTAGTTTGGAGTCTGCGGGGAGGCTCAAGTCCACCCAAAAGTGCCTCTCCCGCCCTCTGATCCGGTAACCATCGATTTTCCGACAGTTGACGGGACAGTCTTCCATGAGTGGCGATCTCACAATTGAGTCCCCTACTGACTTCGGTCGGGCAGCGGTGCAACGTGCCTCGGATCCCGCTACCCTCCGCGGCTAGTCTCCTGATGCTTATTTGTTACTATATTTCTTATTCGACATTTACTCGCAACGCTACTGCTCTGACCCGACTTCCTATAACGGCGTCACCAGAATACTCCCTGGAACACGGCTAGGCCGCTTGGCAGTGCGACTTAGTCTGATGAGTGGTCACCAGCCATTGATTAGCACCACCAGAGGATTACGTGTGGGGTATGATTAAGAGGTATTCTCCCACGGACGGGGGCGATTCAGTCATCAAATCTGTTAATAAATACCAACAGTATAGTACACGAATTAGAGAGTAGTTTTATTGGAACTCAACTAAATTCAATGTCATAGGTCATCAGTGTAGTGTCTGTATCGTACAAAGGGTTTCGGTGGACCCCACGACAAAACTTCTAAAACGGGCAACGTCATCGGCTGCTATAGTACGCGACTACAATATACCAGCGACTTACCTGCTCACTTCAGGTGTGGTACAATGAAGGAAGTCACTTTGTCTGTCTGTATTAGTCAAGGATTTGAGGTTCCCCAGGGCATGGAATAAATTATTATTTTTATATAGCAAAGGGATATAAATAAGGGTTTGATACTCAAGTGTTTCGTAGCGTAACCTCCTGTTCCACGCACACTTCAAGTGAAAGGCAGCTACCACTTCTCCGCTGCAGCCAACAATTCCAATACTCAATATCACTACGAAATTTAATATTTTGGAAACTTAATACCGATAGTAATTACTTCGCGAAACGTCCAAAACCAAAAGCGCCGAAAATGTAACTGTCCCACGATCCGCGTGCATTCGTCACACTCTCGATAGATATATTTTATTTACCCTCGAATTTATTTTAATAATTAATTTATCAATACACAAGTTTACGCCAGATAGTGTTAATGTTTGCAATTTCACAAGAAGTCTTCAAACTATTCTAAACATTATCAGTATTGTAAAGTGAGCTACTTTACAATGTAATAAAAAAATAAAAATGTTTATGATTTCAGATAACAAAAATTCCATAATGGTTAGTAAAAAAAATAAAATAATGTAGTGTTAGTTAAAACTTCACAACTAGAAGTGTCCTCTTAATATCACACAAGTGCTCGACTAGCGGACAGTCCCCACTATCGGCGATGACACTCAAGATATTGTTGCGGCTGTCGCACACACACCTTAAAAGTGAACTTGCTTTGTTTTTGTGGAGAATAGCCGGGAAACTGTCGACCCCTGCGTGCGCAAAGATCCCCGAGGTACTAAGTACTGAGGCAGCCCCAACAATGTCCTGAAGGCATTGTTGTATTTTACAAGGCGTTACACGATCGTTGAGTATATTTAACCCATAGATTGAGCGTATAAAAGGAAGTGCAGTAATTTGTAAAAAGCGTGATCTTAACAGGGATCGAACAACGATCAAATCTGCGAGCCAACATGTTGACTCTGATAGACAACGCCTTGCGTTCTCACTCGATATCAACATCGTCTTTTAGGCTTTCTGTGACCACATGACCCAGGTACTTGAATTAGTGTACTCAATTTATTTATTTAATCTTTTTTTTTTATTTATGTACCTTCATTTTACAGAGACATTTTAATTTTAAAATATGTAAATAGGATAGCTTATCCCTACAGAGAGATATCTTCCCTTAAGTTTGAGAAAATTGTTCATAAGGCAATTAAGTGGTACACTATAAACTTCGATTAATTGATAATATTAACATTTATAAAACAGTAAATTATATCAAGTTAATATACATATATATACACACATATACATACATAAATACACATAAACATAATACATACAATATAAATATATAAATATATGTTCCATACATAACAGCTCTTTTGTTGAGCTGTGATCTTTATCTTCTCTTTGATGACCATTCATATTAATTAAAACACTTATTAATCAATTTAAGAATCACTGTAATGAATTTTACAGATACAGAATCACTTATTTTCAAAATTGCTCCTCTTAATTTTTGGTCACAGAATCTTCATTTTTTTTTCACTTTAGTTTCTTCATCTAGTTTTATTTTCACACATAAGGTCCTCTAGAGTTCCGTTGTACTAGACGCTGTATGTTAACACTGTAAGCACTTTGGGTACGTTTATACGCTTAAGGCAGCTACCCATGACAGTACAGTCGACCGCATTATGAGTAATGAGGGTAGTCATAAAATAATTAATCCAGGGTAGGTGTTATTACTGCTCACATACAAAATACACACATAAGAATTACATAAATAAGACCTATAAAGAAATAATATATAAATATTCATTCATTATTACTCCAGAGAGTGAAAGTACTGTTTTAGTTTGTACTTAAGACTTTAAATTTTGACACTTATAAAATTCATCGGAGAGTAAATTCCAAAGACGGACGGCTTGAACTGTAAACGAATCTGAGTAAGAAGTGCTTTTAAAGGAAGGGATGTCCAGGGGTTTTAAAAGCAGACATTGACTCGCTTCTCGCTTACTGTGGCTGTCGATTCTAATGCCGGAAACACTCTTTCGCCTCTCATTACTGGTAGCCGCGTTGCGTACCTTACAGCGTAGTGGCCTTTGACCCCACATCGATGTCCAATCCAGTTCACAATGTGAGCGACAGTCGGCTGTTTGATGTCCAATCCTCCCGCAGTTGTGGCATCGCATCAACGAGTATGGTACATGTGTCTTGAGTTGCTTGCTATCGGTTGATTCAATAAAAAGTTGAAATTACACTTCTCTCTTCAAAATAAGAGTATACTTGCAGTTCGTGTTGCATTTGGTCACGCATTGATATGTCCGTCGTAAAAGCCAGGCGTTGCAGTTTACTTGATTGATTGCTCCTAGGGCGTAGCCTGTGGTAATCCCACTTCTGATGTAGCGTCAGGGTCCGACTTTGTTTTCTTTAAAAACACAAAAGTCTTCACACAATTACTTTGTTTATTCCGATTTTCAAAATAATTAACTTCAATTAATTTTTAAAACAAATTATCGTAATTAATTATCGCAATCAATTATCGTTAATAATTAGTTAATAGGCAGGTGTGCAACGGTCGGCGGCTTCCGAGTGACATCGAGAAAACATTGGCTCGCGATTGAAAAGGAAGTTCGGACTCTCTCTGCCCGACGACGACGACGTACACCAGGTACTGACTACACACACACGCACACGGATACGCACACACGCACACGCACACACACACATCCACACGCACGCACGCACACACGCACACGTGACCTGGAATCATTTGTTGTCTTTGTACTTATAATACGGTGTATAATAAATATGTCGTTTGTTGCAGAGGTGTCCCAGCGGGTCGAAAGGTAGAGACGACCTCGCGTAAATCTCACGACGACATCCTAATATAATACATACAGGGTATCCGGTAAAGAAACAAAAAAAAAAGGGAAAGGTAGACGAAAGGCTGACCTACAAAATGTTTTTATTTTTATGTCAAATACTTACTCTCAGGCGGTTGATTTATTATTTTAAATATTTTTTTCGGTAAACACAAATATGGAACGTCGATAAAAAGAATTAATAATTTGTATTTATTTTTTTTTTAATTTATATATTTATTTATTTAATAGGAAGCCAACGTGATATACAATGAAATAATCATATTATAACATTTGGTTGAATAAAAAAATTACAAAGTATATCCCATTTAAAGGCTAACTTAACATGCAATAAGAGGGTGGTTGCTCAGTTATATGTAAAAATGTGCTTAATTAAAAAAAAGGAAAAAAAAAACAATAATAATAAATAAAAAAATACAGAGAAAGATAAATTTTAAACTTAAATTATTTTTAGTTTAGTTAATTATACACAAACTGAATAAAAGTTAAAAAAAGGAAATTTTATCAACTTGAAAAAAAAAATTAAAAAATTTACTCAACTATGGTCTCCAGCCCTGAAAAAAAATTTTATTAGACTGCTACTGCCTATTATAGGAATAAATTACCTGTTTAATTTAGAAAGGTATAACAATCCTACATATTTTGAAAAGTAAAAAAGTTAGAGCATTTTTATTGACGTAAGGGATAGTTTACGAATAACGGGTATATTTGATCAATAATTTAATTTCAATACTTATCAGTGTTCCTACTGAAAATTTAAGCCAATTTAAGATTTATTTATGATTTAAGATGACATTCAAGATATTTTGTTATTTACGCTATTAAAAGTCAATTGTGTTCGCTATTAAAAGTCGTAAATTAAACGGTATTTTACTGGCGTTAAAAATAATCAAGGGGATTTAGATCTGGCGAAAATCGAGGTGGCCACTCTATTGGCCCGATGGGCATCGGCGTGAGTACCTTTGGTCTAAATGTGTTCTCACTTGATGACCGTAGCGAGCAAAGCAGCCATCGTGTTGGTACCACAACGTACGCCGCAACTCCAGTGAGACGTCTTCTATCAAAATTTGTAACCGTCTCTCCAAAAACTCTAAATACTTCACAGAATTAATAGTTGGCGGCAGTTCGACGAGACCTAAAATTTGACAATTAAAAATCACTGTCCACAAACATACTTTAAACTGGTATTGAGACCGACCTTCTCTCATTTCATTCGGATCAACTATCTGCCAACTGATTGTGGATATTGAAGTAACCGTCCTGCTTGCAAGCGGATCCATCGCTCCAAATGATTTTATTAAAAAGTATGGGATCAGATCTGTGCCTGTTTAGCATGAAAATCTTACGTTGGCGGGGTAATCCCTTGGTTGCAAAGTATGAACTTTCTGTATGTTATAGGGATGAAACGCATATCGTTGCAAGATCTCGTAGACTGGATTTCGATATCCCTGTACGTCTTTCAATAATTCTCACTGATGTTGATGGATCTGTTTCGACTTCGCTTATCGTGTTCACGGGTAGACGAGATGTAAGTATCTGTCAGTAAGTCAGTTAATTAGTCATCTCCTCTACCGGTGAAAACAATTGCTGCAAAGCATTCGAAACGTGGGGGTAAAAATAAAATGTAATCAAAATAATACGCGAGTTTTTATCCGTTAAAAATAGTTATATTTTTAAGTAATTGTTTGTCAAGCAGACTGTCCAGCAACTTGGTCATGATAGTCGCTAGATATATTGGCCTATAGTTGTTAATATCAGATGCATCACCCGTTAATTTTTTTATAATCTGCACCACTACGTTATACATAAGTTCATCAGGTAAATAACATTGATCGGTCATAGTCAAGACATACACAAGTTGAAAAAAAATAAAAGTATTCGAGGTAGATGTTCACCTGCGTGTTGGAAATGCTCGATGCTGAGACCGTCATGGCTGGGTGACTTACCTCTTTTCATAATTGATATAACTAATGCAACAACTTTTTCAGTAAATCTGATGATGATCCAGCACCGGGCATTCGAACAGATTGCCTTAGAGGCGATTCCACTTTAAAATGCTGCTGAAACAAGTTTGCTATGTCCAGCGGATCATGCACACCCGCCACACTTACAGGATGGCTCAATATCGGTTTAAGTTTATTTGTTAGCTTCCAAAATGATTTAAAATCTTTATTTGAGTGACTTTTCGCTATTATATGCATTTTAATTTGTTGTTGATTTGTCTGACAATATTTCAATTTATTTTTAAAAATATTTTGAAATTTACACATGTTATCGTAAGTATAACCAGTCCTGGGTTTATTATGTAAGAGCCAGTTTTTATACCATAATCGAGCCTCCCTGTGAGTATTTTGAACATATTTATTTCAGCCCGTCACCTATTTTCTTTTATTTTCACTATCCACATATGCCATTTTAGCAGCATATTTTAGTATATTAATTAAATTGCTATACAATTGCTTCAACAGTGTAAGGTCGCGAGAATCAGAACAAAGACTATTAGAACACATATCGAACTCTAACGGAAATTGAAAACAATCAAATTTTGAATTACAATGGTTAAGATATTCAACAACGTATTATGTAAGGTAAGTACTTTATTGCACGTATTTTCTATTGTTACTCTAGGAACTATTAAATTTAAATTACATTCTATTGACACGGCAATGTGATCAGATGCATATACATCATACTGAACTTATGCTTTACTTATAATTGTCTCGCAGCACTACTCACCACACAGTGGTCTAACCAGCGAAGGGCACCGTTCGCAGTAATAGTGAAAGTGTACGAATCCCGAGGCATCAACTCAATATCCACACACGACCACAACTGCTCTACACACAGCTACATGATAGCTCGTGTTTGTTAGATAATAGAATAATTAAATAATATAAACTATTAATATAAAATATAAATATATGTACTATAAACTATAAATATATATAATATATACTTTTAATATAAAATATAAATATTCCCTTTATTGTAAGATTATTTAGGAGGCACAATAAAAAAAAACCATATTATTAATTTTATTATTAAAATGAAGTAATAAATAATAAACATTTTTATAGTAAATAGATATGACAATATTTATTAAAAGAAACCGTTAACGTAAAATTACAATATAAAATAAATTACAATGCTCTACTTAGCATTTATTTCACCAATGCTTCGTTAATCCGCCGGTATTAAACTGTCTCCAGAGCACAAATATCTATCAGTTTTATACCATAGTATTCGGTTGGTTCTATTTAGTATCTACCCTACTAATCATTTTTATAAACAATAGTCACATAATATTGTTAATATTTATTATCTGAATAATAAATAATAACAATTCAAATCTTTCATAAAATCAAATATAAAATTACATTTATAAATTTATCAGTCTTAATTTTTAAATAATTATAATCAATAGAACTTACCCTTATAGTATCTGTTAATGTAATAAGGTTCTTTTGATAAATTGAATTTTTCTACGTATTATTGGAAAATGAAATTAATAAAACAAACGTCCTTCTGCATGCAATTGTATTTAGCGACTGACTTAGAAATATTAACAACTTACATTCGACGCGTAATTATTAGTAGTTTGTACTTATTATTTATATACATTTAGATTTAACATAACCGCCCACCAAAGGACTATATGAGTCCTTTATAAATTACAAGTAAGCTTTAAAGTATATAAAGATATCAAAAACAATCATATGTGGGTTATACAATTTCAACATAAGTAAGAAAAACGCCTTACATAGCAAAGTATAAATAAACATGAAATAAATTAGATTTAAATATTAACTGGTATCAATTGGCACATATTAAACAGCGATGAACATTGTTTCACTAAAGATTTTACTCTGAGAATCCAATATCTTGATCTCAAATATGTCATCATAAGTTGAACTCCTCCATGAAGTGTCTTTTGATGTGCTTCAGCTATAATCAATTTTGTTAACTTGCTTTTTGTTCCTAGAATAATGGGATTCTTGATGTCATCACTCAAAGGTGCGTTACGGAGGCGACCGCCCACCTTCAGAATACCATCTCTGTCTAAATATGGATCCAATACCTTTAAATTACTCAATCTTTTAACATGGCCCTTTATTATTATAGTCTGTATATCTTCCAAAAATTCTTCTGCTTGAGCTGATTTAATACAAATTTTTAAAGCCTCTTCTAATTCTTCTATACCAATAGTATTATGTAAATTTTCGGAAAATGTATTAAATAATTTTAAAAATCTTTTACAAATTACAATAGTTCTTAATAGCTCTTTCAATGTATCAAACTCTTCGAATTGTGAATGTAATGATTTACCAGTTTCACTTTTCTCTATCCTTAAAGCTTGTATCTTCTCCTTTTTCTTTTCTACATCTGTAGGTAATGCATTTGGTCTTGTGAACTGTATCTTTTCTGCAGATAGCCATTCTGGTCCATTCCACCATAAATCACACTTTTTCAGATTTTTTACTAACATTCCTCTAGATGCGATGTCTGCAGGGTTGTCATTAGATAATACATGATACCATTGGTTGTTATGAAGATTACTTATTATTTCTACGACGCGATTTGCTACAAAAGGTTTCCATCTTCCAGGATCACCGAACAACCAAGAAATAACAATTGATGAATCAGTCCATGCAAATATCTTTGATGATGGGATTCTCATAGCTTCGCTAACTTGTTTTATCAATCTCGCTAGTAGCAAAGCTGCGCATAATTCTAGTCTAGGCAACGAAATAGTTTTCAATGGTGCTACTCTAGTTCTGGAAGCAATCAGTGACGTCTTGAAGGATCCATCAGATTTTTTAACACGACAATATACAACTGCTGCGTAAGCTTTAATGGAAGCATCACTGAACCCGTGGATTTCTATTGAGTCCTTTTCAGCAGTTTTTGTTCCTAACCATCGATTGATATTTATAGTATGAAGATGTTCCAGATCTAGGCGTATTGTCATCCATTCTTTTGAAAGTATTTTATTCAAAGGTTCATCCCAAGATACCTTTTCAAGCCACAGTTTTTGTATAAGTATTTTTGCTAATATCATACAAGGTGAAATCCAACCAAGCGGGTCAAAAAATTTCTGTATATCAGAAAGAATACTCCGTTTGGTGATCACGGATCTAAGAGCAGGTAAGTTGAGATTGTATTCAAATTGGTCATTTCCTAAATTCCATTGTATGCCAAGTGCTTTTACAGTTCCATTAACCTTAAGTTCTACATTAGCATTTGATGATCTTTCTTCTGGTTTAATCGACTCCATAAATTTTTTACTGTTTGAGGACCATTTTTTCAGTTCAAAGCCGCCAAGATTTAGTAAAGCCTTGAGATCACGACTGATCTGTATAGTATTTTCTACGTCGTCACATCCGGACATAACGTCATCAACATAGAAATCTTCACACAAGATTTTTGCAGCGTTAGGAAACTTATAACCTTCATCCTTTGCCAGCTGAGTAAGTGTTTTAACAGCCAGGTATGGAGCTGCAGCTGTTCCAAAGGTAACAGTTAACAATCTTTAGTCCTTAATTTCTTCTGATGAATTGGATCTCCATAACATTCTTTGGTAGTCCGTATCCGTTTTGTCTACTAAAATCATTCTATACATTTTCTCAATATCAGCAACAAAACAAACCGAATGAAGTCTCCATCTTATCAACAAACTTCTGAGATCCTCTTGCAGAACTGGACCCGATAAAAGTTCATCTTTTACTGAAATGCCGTTAGAACCTTTACAGGATGCGTCGAAGACAACACGCGTCTTCGTAGTTTCTTTATCACGTCGGATTACTGCATGATGAGGTAAGTACACTGATTTATTTTTTATTTCTTCTTCAGGTACTTCTTCAATATGTTTTAATTTTATGTATTCTTCTATCACTTTAGTGTATTCGTATTTAAGTTCTGTGTTTTGATTTAGTCTTCTTTCTAGTTGAACGAATCTTCGTAATGCAGTATCTCTTGTGTTTCCTTCTTTTGATTTTGGCTCTTCTGTATTAAAAGGTAACTTCACAACGTAGCGTCCCATTTCATTTCTCCTGTATGTCTTTTCATATAAATCTTCGCATAGCCTTTCTTCTTGTGTATGTTTTCTTTTTGTTTCTGTATCTACCTCCCATATATTTTTTAGTAACTCATCAATATTTACTTCTTGTACCATAGCCGTTAAGGATTTTTCTCGCTTGTTTATCTTCATGTTTACTCCTCCCATCACGATCCAGCCCAGGTTGGTTCTTTGAGCACATGGAGTACCTGGTGGACCCTTAATTAATCCTTCCTGTAGTATTGCAGCATATTCATCAACTCCCAATAGCAGATCGATGTTGCTTGATTCATAAAAATTCGGGTCTGCCAAGTTTATGTTTGATAAATGTGGCCACATATCTGTCATCCGACCGCTTGAAGATAAATTTGTTGTCAAGTGCTTGGACATCACGTAGGCTTGAATAGGTAAGTTGAATTTAGATTCCCATCGTGATAAAACTTGTACCTTGACTTCATATTTCACGCGAACCTTCATGGATTCCATGCCGGAGACGAGAAGATCTACAGGTTTTCTCTCGAGTTTCAGGATCTGAGTCGCTTTCTCGCTTAAAAAACATGCTTGAGATCCCGAATCGATAAGTGCCTTCAACATAGTAGTATGACCTTGAGGACCCTTAAGAATAACGACGGCAGTTGCTAGTAACCCAATAGTATGCTTGGCGTTGTAATATGACGTAATCATCGTGCGTATTTGCTTCACTTCTTCATCCGCTTGAGTTGACGTCATCGGTTGCATGCGTTCTTCATTTAATACCGGCGCGTCCATGTGTTTTTGTTGATGTAGAAGTGTATGATGACGTCTCTTGCAAATATGACAAGACATGGGTACCTTACATTTGAATACTGCATGTCCCGATGCTAAACAATTAAAACATAGTCTGTTTTTCTTCACATAATCACTCCGCTGAATAATTGGCATCTTAATAAACTCATTGCAACGGCACAGGGTGTGTGTCCCATTGCAAATAGCGCATGACCTTTGAACCGTTGACACGTGTAGAACTCGGTCTTTAAATATTTTTATATTTGTAGTAGGCATTAATAGTTCCAAAGTTCGAAATTTAGATTCTAAAAATGTTGTTAAGTCTTTAAGTGTAGACAACTCTTCTGAATTTACCGTGTACGCTGTCTGTTCCCACTCCTTGTGTGTCTCTGAGTCCAATTTCTGTACTACCAAAAATATTATTAATGGATCCCAAGAGTCCACATTGACATTTAAATTGCTTAAGCTATTTAAAACTTCGATAGTGGTATCTAATAATGATTTTAACTGCGCTGCCGTTTGACTACTACACTTTTTCTGACCAAATAATCTTTTTAATAATGAGTTCACTATTAAACGTTTATTGCCGTATCGATGGCTTAAAGTTTCCCAGGCCTGTGTATAATTTGCATTTGTAACTTGAATATGTTTCAATAATAATGCGGCTTCACCCGATGTACTGGATTTTAAATAATGTAATTTTTGTACGTCTGACAACGTGTTATTGTTATGCACTAAAGAGAGGTACAAATCATTGAAAGATGGCCACTCTTCATAATTTCCGGTGAACATTGGTAATTGTATTCGTGGCAACCTTACTTGTGATTGAAAG
The DNA here is from genome assembly GCA_959347395.1 of Mechanitis mazaeus. Lineage (NCBI taxonomy): Eukaryota > Metazoa > Arthropoda > Insecta > Lepidoptera > Nymphalidae > Mechanitis > Mechanitis mazaeus. The sequence continues at coordinate 6,311,429 of OY365757.1, forward strand.
TCGCCTTCACGCGATGAGTTATTACTAGTACTTGCATCAGGTTTCTTCGTAGCTTTTAACAAGTCCTGAAGATCGCCCATCATACATAAATACCTGTCTTCCTGTATATAAAACTCTTCGTTTACGAAATATGGTAGCAATCCACGTTGTTCTCTTGTCGTAGACTTAATGAGGTCATTATGAGCTTGCCTGAAGGTAGACCAATAGTCTTCTAGACACTGCACTCTTGATTGTAAATATCCAGTAGTCATCCGTTGTTTAGGACACTTTTTTATATTTATTTGAGTCTTTTGTAACAATGCGGCAATATCTTCTAATATACTTATCGATTGTTCACTGCTGGTACTCATTATTACTTAATAATTTCAATAATCTTCAATTTTTTAAAAACAATTACTCAAATAATTATAATTTCTTTTCAATGTTTAACACAACTAAGTCGTTAACAAGTATAACACTGTTTCGGCCGCTTCGTATCTCTCACCCTTTCTAGCGTCGACCGCACGATGCACAGGTATTGTTATCCGGCTCGAAGGACCATATGTTAATGTAATAAGGTTCTTTTGATAAATTGAATTTTTCTACGTATTATTGGAAAATGAAATTAATAAAACAAACGTCCTTCTGCATGCAATTGTATTTAGCGACTGACTTAGAAATATTAACAACTTACATTCGACGCGTAATTATTAGTAGTTTGTACTTATTATTTATATACATTTAGATTTAACAGTATCTTTTATATATTTATCACGGCCATACTGACATGGACTTCGTTCTCGAAGTACACACATTGCGCTATCAAATAGAATAGTCCTTAAATCTAATACAGTTTAACATTGTTATTGTTCTTCTTTTCACATTAAGAGAACAAGTAACAACGGTCACCGCTTTGCTATAATATCATCTAGCGACGGGCTAGAACAAAGCAAATGACTTCAGCAGTTCAATCAAATCTTATTCTTCTCACGTACACATAGGTATAATACATAATAGTATAGTTTTTAAATCTAATACAGTTTAACATTGTTATTGTTCTTCTTTTCACATTAAGAGAACAAGTAACAACGGTCACCACTTTGCTATAATATCATCTAGCCCCACACCTGCTGCACATGAGACGGGCTAGAACAAAGCAAATGACTTCAGCAGTTCAATCAAACATCAACAAATCACATTTCAGAAAAATATATATTTACATGATAGAAATTATCTAAAATAATAATAATAATTTTATATACTTGTAATCAATGTTTACAGAACTATGAAATTCACTTAATATCTCTGATTGATTACCCGTAGGATTTGATTCTGAATCGAAAAATCCTCCAGGCCATAGCCTCAATTTATCTTTAGCTATGACAACGTTTCTTAAATTTAGCAACCCCTTAAGCAAATATTTATCGTTGGTAAGTACAACACTAGTAGTTTTATCCGTGGGGGGACGGAGAAAGAATACTAATCCCTCCCGCTGCCGGGTAGCGTATCGTAAGAGGCGATTAACCCGGTTTATCAACTGGTGGTAGGCGTTTTTGCCGTGGCTAGTGACCACCCGCCAAATAAAGCCGTGGCGCCAAGTGGCTTTGCCGTGTTCCGCCACGATGTTCGGTGACGCCGTTAGTGAGGTTAGTGTGAAGTAGTTGCTCCACAAACTGAAGCCGGTTTATGGCTTATACCATGGGAGTAACATCGGGTAACTGGTTCTGGAGGGTAGCGGGATCCGAGGCACGGTGCTCCGCTGGCCGACCGCAGTAAGTAGGGGGCCCAATTAGTGAGCCAGCCACTCACGAAAGGCTGCCCCGCCAACTTGCGAAAAATCCCGGAATGCGCCATCATGCCGGTTGGCGACCGGATGTGAGGGCCTGATGGACATCTCCGGGGGGGCTCGGGCGTCCCCGCGGTCTCCAAGTCAGTTCCCCATTGATGTTGCTCCATGGTGCTAGCCAACAGGGCGAGAATGTGGAGCCTCACTTTGCTGATAATCTTACTCCGAAACACTCCCATGAAGATAATGAAAAGAAAAAGTAGGAAGGCTCAACAGCGGATGCACTCCCTCACTCTCAAAGTGCACCTCTCCAACATTAGGGGCTTGCACAGCAATCTCGTGCCGGTCCACCATCATCTGGAGACCGAAAAGCCGCAGCTTTTCTTTGTTACTGAGACGCAGATAGGCAGACCGTCGGACGTGGCTTACCTGTCATACCCTGGCTACACCTTGGAGCACAACTTCAAGCGGAAAGCCGGGGTGTGCCTTTACGTCCGCAACGACATTTGCTTTAGGCGTCTCCGTAATTTAGAGGATCCCATATTCTCTGTTCTTTGGGGTCTCGTTGACACAGGCAAAGAGAAGATACTCTACGCCTGTGTCTACCGTTCGCACACTGGAGATGCGGAGACAACCAGGCTACACAACTATCTGATTGAGGCGGCGGATGCTGCCCAGTCGACGTATCCGACAGCCCAACTTATGTTTCTGGGGGATTTTAACGCCTGCCATGAGACGTGGCTGTTCCCGCACCAGCAAACTGATCATGCTGGGAGAGAGACGCAGAAGCTTGCTTTAGCGTTAAATCTCACCCAGTTGGTACAATGCGCTACTCGAATACCTGACGTCGATGGGCACACACCTAAATGCTTGGACCTTCTGCTGACATCAGATCCTGACCGGTACTCCGTGTCGGTATCGGCTCCCTTAGGGAAGTCTGATCACTGCGTGGTTAAATCTGTGTCGACCTACAACCAGCCTAATCTCTGCCAAGGTGGCCAGCGACGGTTGTGGCGATACAAGTCAGCAGATTGGGATGAGATGCGATCGTTCTTTGCATCTTATCCTTGGCAGCCTGTTTGCTTCTCCTCTGGTGATCCGTCAATATGCGCGGCTGCTGTGACTGACGTGCTTCGGCAGGGCATGGAATACTTCATTCCGTTCTCCGATGTACCGTTGTCCAGCAAAGCTCAACTCTGGTTCGGTTCTGAATGCAAGCACGCGGAAGCGTTAAAACAAGAGGCGTACCTAACCTGGGTTGATGCTCGACACCGCAAGGCAACTGACGTGAGCAAGAGGAAGCGTTTATTTAACAGAGCTGCCAAGTCCTGCAAGAAGGTCTTACAGAGGGCTCGCTTTAACCACATGAGCCGGATCGGGGACAAACTTGCTTCGTACCCGACTGGGAGTAAAGCGTTTTGGTCCCTGGCTAATTCGGTTGAGGCGAACTTCTGCCGTCCCTCATTACCGCCACTACAGAAGCCCGACGGCTCCCTAGCCCATATCGCCGAGGAGAAAGCAAACCTCTTTGCTTCTCTGTTTGCGGAAAGTTCGCGTCTTGATTTTGGTAGCACCCGACCTCCACCATATCCTCGCAGCACAACAGCAATGTCTGATATCAACATACGCCAGATGGAGGTTCGGCGAACGCTGCGTAATCTTGACGTGGATAAAGCTAGTGGACCTGATGGTATTCCAGCCATAGTTCTTAAAACCTGTGCGCCTGAGTTGTCTCCTGTCTTGACACGCCTGTTCAGACTCTCTCTTGCGACTGGTAAAGTGCCGAAATCGTGGAAGCTTGCTAATGTGCAGCCCGTGCCCAAAAAGGGCAGTCGTGCTGACCCTACGAACTACAGGTCCATTTCAGTCACCTCCATACTCTGTAAGAGCATGGAACGTGTCCTGAACAGCAGGCTTTTGGCGTACTTAGAGTCAAACGATCTCCTTAGCGACCGACAATATGGCTTTCGCCGCAATCGGTCTACAGGAGACCTCCTAGTGTACGCCACACACATCTGTAGTGAGGCCATCGAGAAATATGGGGAGGCACTTGCTGTCTCCCTGGATATTTCTAAGGCCTTTGATAAGGTTTGGCATGACGCCCTTATCAGTAAGCTTCCGTCGTATGGCCTGCCCGTTAGCCTTTGTAACTGGATATCGGACTTCCTGATGGACAGATCCTTACGAGTGGTCGTCGACGGCTGCTCGTCGGATCAAATGGCAATCAATGCCGGTGTCCCTCAGGGATCCGTGCTCTCCGCGACATTGTTCCTGCTGCATATTGACGACCTGCTGCGACCCGGAATCTTTGGGTATGTAGATGACAGCACTGTCGTTGAGAGGTACACATCCAGTGCGAGGGCGAGTGCGGCCGAAATCCAGTCCTGCAGAGAAGCAATGGTTGAGCGTCTGAACCTTACCCTCCGGGCAGTGGCCGAGTGGGGTGATGCCAATCTGGTAAGGTTCAACGCGAACAAGACTCAGGCGTGTCTATTCTCCGCGAAGAAGAGGCCATTCGATCTGGCCCCTGAATTCCGTAATGTAACCATTCCCATTTCTGACCACCTTGAGCTACTTGGTGTGACTTTGTCTTCTACGCTCAACTTTGGCTCCTACATTGAGTCAAAAGCTCAAATAGCAGCTATGAAACTCGGAATTCTCTCAAGGGTGCGAAAGTACTTCACGCCGGAACAGCTACTTACGTTGTACCAAGCACAAGTTCGGTCGTGCATGGAGTATTGCTCGCACCTTTGGGATGGATCTGCAAAGCACCAGCTTGAGACGTTGGAGACCATTGAGAGGCGTGCCATGAGGCTCATAGGTGACGACGCCCTTTGTAAGAAGAGGTTACAAAAACTCGAGCATCGACGAAAAGTGGCTAGTCTCTCGGTCTTCTACCGGTTACATTTCGGTGAGTGTGCATCGGAATTACATGAACTGATTCCATCGTCCCCATTCCATCAAAGAACAACCCGAGGTTCCGGAAAGCGACACCGATTTACTGTGGAAATTCTACGAAAACGTACACAGCGTTTCGCCAACACATTTATAATTCGTACTGCTGAGATGTGGAATTCGCTTCCGGAATCTCTGTTTCCAGAGAACTACAACCTGGGTCTCTTTAAATTAAGAGTGAATCGGTTTCTTCTAGGCAAGCGCGTTCCATCTTAGACCACAGATTTGCTTACCATCAGGCGATCTCTGGTCAAGCGCTGGCCTATTTATAATAAAATAAAAAAAAAAAAAAAAACACTAATTTCATAAAGGCAATTGAATCGTCTCGAACGCAAACTCGATGACTTCCAGCCTCCGGAACAAGCTGGTTTCCGAAAAGGCTATAGTACCATAGACCATATACATACGCTGCGGCAGGTCATACAGAAGATTGAGGAGTATAACCTACCACTTTGCTTGGCGTTTGTGGACTATGAGAAAGCCTTCGATTCAATCAAAATTTGGGCGGTCCTACGGTCTCTCCAACGTTTCCGCATTGACTACAGGTACATCGAGGTGCTTAAATATCTATACCAAAACGCCACCATGTCGGTCCGAGAGTACGGAGGCGATTCCACTGCAGCGAGGAGTGAGACAGGGAGATGTAATATCTCCGAAACTGTTCACCGCCGCTTTGGAAGACGCCTTCAAACTCCTGGAATGGCAAGGGCTCGGTATAACGTATCAACGGCGAGTACATTACCCACCTCCGATTTGCCGATGACATTGTGATCATGGCGGAGTCAATGGAAGACCTAGGTGAAATGCTCACTAACCTCAACGAAGTATCTCAGCATGTGGGTCTAAAAATGAACATGGACAAGACGAAGATCATGTCAAATGTCCATGTTACACCCACCGCACTCTCTTTTGGGAGCTCCATTCTCGAAGTTGTTGACGAATACATCTACCTTGGACAAGTAGTCCGGTTGGGTAGGTCCGATTTCGAGAAAGAGGTTAGTCGACGAATCCAACTCAGCTGGGCAGCGTTCGGGAAACTGCGTGAAGTCTTCTCGTCCAAAATACCTCAGTGCTTAAAGACGAAGGTTTAAGACCAGTGTGTGTTACCAGTGATGACTTATGGTGCAGAAACGTGGTCCTTTACTACGAGCCTCATAAGAAGGCTCAAGGTCGCTCAGCGAGCTATGGAGAGGGCGATGCTTGGTGTTTCCCTACGCGATCAAATCAGGAATGAGGAGATCCGTAGACGAACTAAAGTCGCCGATATCGCCCAGCGGATTAGCAAGTTGAAGTGGCAGTGGGCGGGGCACATAGCGCGAAGAACCGATGGCCGATGGGGCCGAAAACTTCTCGAGTGGCGACCCCGTACCGGAAAGCGCAGCGTAAGACATCCCCCCACTAGATGGACGGATGACCTGAAAAGGGCTGCAGGAAGCCGCTGGATGCAATGATGAATTGAATCTAGTTCTCAGTTCATCATGCCGCCTATGATCTTGGTTTACATAAACTATGTTGCCAAATTAAAAAAAAATATTATTACGCCTTACAGTGTCAAACCGAGTTTTAAATTTATATACTTGTGTAGATAAATGCTAGTAAACCTATGCGCGGTTTGCTTTTACATCTACTGGATACTCAGGAATGAATTTAAGTGTTATTGAACATAGGGGATATTCGCATTACAACCTATAAGCAAACGGATTTGCGTAAAACCAGTGGAATTTTGTATTGTAGTATTATTTGACTGCTGAACTTCCCAGATCCCGCTTGGCCAATCTGATAAACCATTACTTTTGTAATATATTGTAAACCGTCTTTCCAAAGAATATTGATTTTCGTCAAGTTCGCCGGATATGACTTAACTTATTAAATTTTGTTTTTTGGTGTAGTTTTGTGGTGCAATTTCTAACCAAGACTGACCCTCAATTAAATTAATCTTCTTTTTTCCTTTTTATCGTTATTATTTAAAATGGAAGATTCATACTATTTTGGATTTATTAATAATGAAGTTTGGTTAACAGAAATTGGGGATTTCACTGGATTAAGGCTAAGAAAGTCTACGTGGCCTATATATTTGTCCTTTCTATATATAACATCAAAATTAAAATTTTACAAGAAAGTCCACCACCTAGTAATGCGAGAAGAAAGATCCTTTTTACTAATAGTAGAAAAACTTTTGAAATTAAGACCCAAAAGATATATAACAAAAGTTATAGATTGCCAAAGTTTCCAAATCATATATATATATATATATCAAATCAAAGTAGGCTACGACTTTTTTTATTTAATAATGACTCTCTGTACTAGAATAACCCCATACCCTATTGAATTGGCATCAACACAAAGTTTTTGTTGGTAATTTTGGATCGAATATGGTAAGCAGAGATTTAGTCGCATCTTGCTTTCTACCCCATAACCATTTTTGGTTATTTTTTGTAAGATTAGTTGAAAAAAAAAAGGAAATTTTATACAAGCTATACGGACTGCAAAATAAGCAATAAGTTTTCGAAAACAACTTGCAAGTCCCATAAACTGACGTATTCAATTAACGTTCTGAGGAATAGGAGAATTAACTAAGGCAGCTACTTTTAACCCACTGGGCATCAAACACTCTTGGGATATGATACGACCATCATATTCTATTTAATCAACCAAAAATTATTATTTTTTTTTTTGATTAATGTAAAACCTGCAAAGTGTAACAATTTTAAAACTTCCTCTGTTAAGAATGGAATTAATATATCATCTACGTATACTAAAAAGAATTTAAGGTGTTGTACAGCTTTTGTAATAGCTTTTTGAAAAAACAGATAGACCACAAAGTATCTTCAGAAATTCATAATGACTATCCGGAATGCTGTATATTTTATAGACCACGATGAAACTTAAATTTTTGATAAAACCCATTTTTCACATCTATTGATGTTAAGAATCTTGCTCTTCTTGAGTCTGTCGATTTGGTCTTCGATAAGAGGGAGTGGGTATCTATCGTTTTCTAACATTTTGCATAATCTATAACTATTACTGGGTTAACAAAAAGGGGGTATTTTCACAAATAATGTTTTGTTTCAAAAGGTATTTAATTATATTATTAATTTTTTATCCTCACCATAGGAGCTAGCCGATAGTAAAGAATATCGTCTTTAAGTACACATAACTTTAATTGACCGGTTTTTTTTAAATTAGTACTTTGAATTAGGACGGATGAATATTTTTCAATTATATATTTTAGTTTTTCTATAAATCTTAAATTTAAATGTTCAATTTTTGCATTATACTCTAATTCTTATGACTGACGCTAATAAAAATATCAACTTCTGATCTATATTCCACATTTTTTTTCTGAATAGTTTGCTACTTAAACCGTTACGATTTAAATGTCTGGGTATATAATAGTATTTCTACCTATAAGTAAGTTGAAAACAACATGAATATTCTAGTGAAATAAACATAAATTGGCGAAAGATAGCAACCTAACCGTTTCGCTATTTCGTTTCGTTTTTTTGTCTCTTTTATCTAATAACGATTTAATTGGAATATCATTTATAAAAACTTGAGTTAATTTTAGTTCCGCTTTTCTAAAAAAAATTACTTCCTTATTTGCTACTAAAGTTATTGAAGAATTATTCGATTCAGCTCTTTCTTTATAAGAACAGACATTCAGTATAGCCAATCTTTTTAAAAAATTTACATAATTTTGAACGAAAGTCATTACTTTTAAGCACCTGTTGAGATTTATTTTGTCGTAAGGAAATTATATTTGACTTAGTTTTTGGACACTGGGGCTGTAAATGACTAACTTAAATACAAATATATATTTTTTTTCTCACCGTCGATTGTTCGATCGTTTCACACCTGAAGGTCCAGCTGAGTCAAAATTTTCGAGTCAGATGTATGTAAAACTGCCTTGCGAGAGTTTTTCAATTAAATTCTTCTTTTCCGAATAAGCATCAATGATATCAGCACGGAGTTTTTTTTTTCATGATCTGCCTTCTTACGGTTCCCATGATTCTGACTACTTTAAAGCCGAACCCTTAAGAGCTTTCTCGGCTTTAGCTGCTGTCTTTATACAACTTCATTTCCCAAGCTAGTTTCTCAATGCTACAGCACCAACTCGAAGCTCCGCAGTCGCTATTATCAGCATCAAACATGGGCAGGGAAACGTCATCTTTTTGGTGTGTTGCTGATTCACCATCCCGAATTGCCTTAAGAAGTTTAGAAGTTCAGTTCAGAAACATGGTTAAAGGAGGGTGAAGAGGGTCGGGGGAGCGTAAGGAGCTCCGCGAGGAGGCGAGGGATGCTTCGGATCGTACCTGCACCGTATAGGGAGGGAGGAGACTCCAGCGTGCCACCACTGCGGTGCAGCGGTGGATACGGCGGCGCACACTCTGGAGGTGTGCTCATCGTGGGCTGAACCCCGCCGCACCCTTGCGGCGGTGGTTGGGGACGACCTCTCGCTCCCCGGGGTGATTGCCGCCATGCTGAGTGGCGACGAGGCATGGCAGGCGGTGGCCTCCTTCTGCGAGGATGTCATGTCGCAGAAGGAGGCGGCGGAGCGCGCGCGGGAGGATGACCCTCTCGCGGCGCCGCTCCGCAGACGTAGAAGGGGCGGAACTCGGCGGCTAACACAACGGCCGCCACCAGCCGCCCCGAGGGGTGATCAGCGGGCGATAGGCGCGGGGGCGCCTCTGCCTGCATTGCACAGATCACCCCACCTGCGCTCTGGCCAGGAACCCTCCCCAGCCGGGGGGGGGATTGTTTGAGGGGCCTGCCGTAAGGCGGCCAATCGCCGGAGGGGGACTGGTCGCCACATATTCCCAGACCCCCTCCATTAAGGCGAAGCCGGAGCGCCGCTGGGTTATTTTTAGTGGGTATACCGGGAGCACCGGGGAGTCCCACATACCCCTCTCGTCCCCCGACGGGAGGGGATGCATAAGCACGCATCTTTTTCTATAGTCCCTGGTTTTCGCTTGCGTCACAGGCCGAGATCTCCCGAAGTACGCTCCCGTGGTGGGGGTGTTGGGTTTTATATTAGAAATAACATAACGGTTAGGACCCTGACTCATCCAATTACATCATGTGTGGAACAGATGTGGCTCGGCTTCTCTGTCAGAGGTATAAAACTTGTTATTGGCACGGCATACAGACCACCCTGGTTGTGCCCACAAATATTCTTGGATTCGCTCACAGAAATTTTTTCATCGCTTCGATATTATGATCATATAGTGTTAATGGGTGACTTTAATATTAATTTCTTAGACACAAACAATGTACACAATCATTTATTACACGATTTTTTATCTTGCACTAATTTGAGTCAAATAGTAAATGAGCCTACCCACTTTACAAGTCATAGTGAAACCTTAATTGATCTCGTTTGTGTAAATGGAAAGAGTAGTTGTGTATATGTTGACTATATCGGTGATCTAGGTAGCCATGCAATGATATCTTTTAATCTAGATATTTATAAAGAAAAAGTAAAGTCCATGGTGAAGATATATAGACAAATAGACAATATTGACGTCACCGATCTCAAAAGAATGTGGGAGTCAAATAACGTTCCACTCCCCTATAACTGTGATGTCAACGCGATGGTAATCGAGTTTACTCATAAAATCATAAGTATATTCGATATCTTGGCCCCTTTAAAAATTGGTTACTTTAAGGCTCATCAATATCCGTGGATTACATTTAACGTAAGTCAAATGATGCTGATACGCGACTAAGCCCATATAAGGACTAGAAGTACATCTAAAGATAGTCATATTTCGTATTACAAACAACTGAAAGCTATAGTTGATACTGCGTTAACTAGGGAGAAGACGGCTTATTTTACTTATTTCATTAACTATAATGTAAACAATTCTAAATTCATGTGGAAACATCTTAACCGACATATCGCATATAAGAATAGATACAATTATTTACCACCTAAACTAAGCCAGCCAAATGTTTTAAACCAGCATTTTCTTAATGTCCCCGGCAGTATATTGGTATCTCAATCATATATGGATTTCTTTAAATTTAATTTATTTAGTGACAAGATTTTCAATATTAAGCCCGTAAATAATTTAACTGTGTTAAAAACATTGCGTAGTGTGACATCACAAGCTATAGGTTCTGACAGTTACTCTTTAGAAATGTTGAACATTTCCCTTCAATATGTTTTAAACACAATCGTTCAAATAATTAATAAATCAATAGAGACGAGTACTTTTCCTCTACTCTGGAAAAAGGCTATAGTTAAACCACTACCAAAGAAGGACAACCCTGTGAATCTAAGTGACATTCGACCCATCAGTATCTTACCGTGCTTATCAAAGATTTTATAAAAAATAGTTTGCAGACAACTTGTACAATTTCTAGAAGCCAATAATATATTGCCTGGAGTTCAGTCGGGCTTCAGGAAGGGTAGAAGTACTATTACTGCCCTTGCATGCGTAATTAACGATATATTGTGCGCGCAGGATACTGGTGAGGTAACTATTCTAGTACTTCTGGATTTTACTCGCGCATTTGACACCCTTAATCTAGCGCTACTACTTTCAAAATTAAAATTTTATGGTTTCAAGGACGAGTCTGTAAATTGGTTTGAAAGTTACTTATTTAATAGAACGCAAGTCGTAGAAGTTATTCATGAGGACGGTTCAAAAACTCTTTCCGATTGTAGCACTATCTGCAGGGGCGTGCCCCAAGGCTCAATCCTTGGCCCAGTTCTATTTTCTCTGTACTGTGCTGATATTGTTAACAGTATATAATATTGTAGATATCATATTTACGCGGACGACATACAACTGTATATTTCATGCAAACCTTCTAATTTGAACAGTATACTTAAAAACCTTAATGCAGACTTAAACAATATTGTTAAATGGTGTGATTCAAATAATCTCATTTTGAACCCTACTAAAACTAAATTCATGTTACTAGGAACCCCCCATCAACTACGCAGATTATCAAACTTTACACCATCCATTGTAATACAAAATACAGAGTTAGAACGCGTCTCTGAAGCAAGAAACCTAGGGGTTTTAATGGATGAAAATCTTAGATTTGAGAATCACGTAAAACAAACAATTCGAGCTTGCTACTATCGCCTCAAATTAATGTATCGCGTTAGAAAATATTTAAATATAAAAGTGCGTGTCCAACTATGTGAGGCCTTAATTCTTTCAAAGCTCAATTATGCTGATGTTGTTATAGGTCCAAGACTTTTAGCACGCACTAAGCGCCACATACAGAGGGTCCAAAATGCCTGCGCAAGATACTGTTTTAATATTCCTTCTCGATCTCATGTTACACCTTTTCTAAATAATGCCAAGATTCTGAAAATGGACTATCGTAGACAGTTACACTTTGCTACACTTTTGTTTCGGGTAATTAGATACAAAATGCCTCCTTATTTGTACCACAAACTAAGATGGGTCGGTGAAGACCGTCCAACTCACTATACTAGAGCTTCTTCGTATATGTTGAGTATGCCTCTATTCAATACAGCAGCATTTCGTGGTAGCTTTAAATATGCGGCGACTAAGTGCTGGAACAACCTCCCTCCCCCTTTACATAACGTAAGATTAAAAAACACTTTTTAATTTAAATATAAATCTTATCTTTTGAGTTTACAGCTACAAAATAATACCTAAAACAACTATATATTGTCTTTTATATTTTTTATTTCTTTATTATTATTTTTTATTTTTTATGGTGTATGTAGTTATGTCGTCCCAAACCGCTGACTTAGCACCTAGTATTGTCCGCCGTCAGGCGATATTCTAAGAATAAGACAATAGCGGCACCTCCTTTGGGTGGTCCGATTTAATTGTAATTATTAATTAAATAATTATTAAGATCAGTCTGTTTAAGGTAGCTTAAGTGAATACTTGTTTGACAAATATAATTTTTAATTAAAATAAATCTTTTTTAAAAAAGTCCTTCGCCGTGCTGAGAACTTGACTGGCGCAGCCGGTAGGATTCCGCGTCCGGTTAACTATATAGAGACGAACGTTTTTAAGCGTTTTTAACGGAATCCGAATCAAAATTATAAATGAGTCTAATCCTGCACGTGATCCTGCTCTACAAGAAATTACTGCTGCATTTAGACTCACGAGGGAGATGATTTGGTGAGTAGACCCTAAAGCTATTCCCATCTATTCTTTTCCTATTCAACCCTAGTTATATGTGTCAATTTAATTGTAGAATTCTTTTTAAACCTTAAAAGATTCTAAGAAATTTCCTTGACGATTAGCATTAAGTATTTTAAAATAAAATTAATAACGATATTATAGAGTGAATTTAATTGAATTAAAATTAATATATAAATTATATTCATTTATATAAAAAATAAATTTAATATTTTAAAATGGAGAATATTGTAAAGATTCCCGTTGAGATTAGTAATATCATCCCAAAGTTTGATGGAGATGAGAAATTATTATCTTTATTTATTCGAAAATGCGAATACGTTATACAAACATGCGTAGTGGAAGGAAACCCAGCGCAAGATTTATACGTATATCATGTAATAACTTCTAAATTAGTAGGCCGAGCCGCTAGTTTAATAAGTGAAAGACAAGACCTTAATACATGGAACAGCTTAAAATCCGCCCTAGAGCAACATTTCGGTGATCCGCGTTCCGAAGAATGTATCGCGATCGAATTAGAAACATTAAAAATTAATAGTAACGAATCCTATCTAGATTTTTGTAATAGGATTCAACATACAAAGAGCACATTGATTGCTAAAGTTAATTTATTATCGAATATGAGTTTACGCGAAAGTAAGATTACTATTTATGACAACTTAGCGATGAATGTTTTCTTATATAATTTACCTGAAGATTTATTAAGAATTGTGCGTTTAAAGGCATGTAGTTCGTTAGAAAATGCCTTAAGTATTGTATTAGAGGAGATTAATTTTATGCACCAATATAATTCCAGAAATAAAATGATGAAGCATCCTTATAATAACACTATATCTGCTACATCTACCAATCCTTATTTAGAAAGAAGTATGAAACCATTTTATAATACGATTAAAGCGAATCCAAATGGTTTTCAACCAAAACCTCAATTTTTACAAAATAATAATGCACAAAATTTACCTAAATTTAAATTTGGCATTTCTAAAAGCCAACAAATAAAAATTCCAAATAAAAATCAATTTGGTTATAGACCTCAATTTAATCAATTTAATCAAGGGTATAAGCCCCAGGTCAACCAAAATAATTTTGGCTATAGACCACAGTTTAATCAAAATCAAGGACAGCAACCCTTTGGTTACCGTCCCCAACGACCTATGAATACAGATGTGAGTATGAGAACTGCTCCACCTAGTAAGCCTCAAGGTTTTCGTTTAAATGAACATTGTTCATCAGGTAGATCCTGAAATAGTAGATAATGAATATTATAATATGAATAATGATCAAAAATTACAAGATAAAAATAAGTATACGATAAACCAGAACGAGCCTATTGAACAATTTGAAAATTTTCACATAGGTACCCCTTACCGCATCCCGAGGTAATACGTTTAAATTGTAACACACTAACACTACCTTATATTAATATTCCTGAAATTAATGCTAACTTCATGATAGATACCGGAAGCTCAAGATCTTTTATTAGCCCTAAAAAAGCTAACGAATATTTTAATAATTTTAAATATCAAGAGCCCTTCGAATTCATTAGTACCCATGCCTCTAGTAGACATGATGAAGTTATAGTTATTCCTTTATTCCCGACTTTTAAAAATCAAGAAACTCATAAATTTTATATATACGACGTAGACGGACGTTACGACGGACTAATAGGAAGCGATCTTTTAAAGCAATTAGATGCTAAAATAGACATGAAAAATGAAATCCTTTATACTAACACAACATCTATTCCTATAACTTATAACCCTACTAACGTCATTCGTTTAGACCGACGCTGTGAACAAAGAGTAAACCTACCGACGAACCTTCGTAATGGTTTTGCTATTTTAAATTTTAAACAATTTTGTGACGGTGTTAGAATGCCTAGTGCTTTAGTTAATTGTAAAGATGGATATGCTACTACCATCATTCAAAATACTTTAGATACAGAATTAGTTTTGACTATCACTAGCCCTTTTATTGTGACAAAATATAATCCAAATATATGTAATGTTAATAAATTAGATCACAGTTATGATTTAGAAATAGACAAGATATTGACTGAAAACTTAACTAAACTTAGATTAGATCATATGAATTCCGAAGAAAAGAAAGCTATAGAACAACTTTGTATGGAATATAAAGACATTTTTCATTGTGACAAATTACCCTTAACTTTTACTAATGATGTAAAACATCAAATTAGAACCTATAATGAAGACCCTATATATATACGACCTTACATACAACCTCAAGTAATAAATGACGAAATTAATAAACAAGTAGAGAAAATGATACAAAATAATATAGTTATTCCATCTCACTCTCCTTGGAGTGCACCTGTGCACCTAGTCCCAAAAAAACTTGACGCTAGTAATGAAAGAAAATTTAGACTAGTAATTGACTATAGAAAATTAAATGAGATAACTGTAGATGACAAATACCCCTTACCCAACATAACTGACTTGTTTGATAAATTAGGACGAAGTTGTTACTTTACCACTCTAGACTTAGCAAGTGGTTACCACCAGATAGAAGTTAAAAATGAAGATAGACAAAAGACAGCTTTTAGTACAAACGCTGGACATTTTGAATTTACACGTATGCCTTTTGGACTTAAAACTGCACCCGCAACTTTTCAAAGTACAATGGACAATGTGTTAAGAGGACTGCAAGGTATTCATTGCCTAGTTTACCTTGATGACATAATAGTTTATTCAGTAAGCTTACAAGAACACGTAGAAAAATTAAGATCAGTATTTGACAGACTAAGACAAACAAATTTAAAGGAACAATTAGACAAATCCGAGTTTTTACGTAAAGAAGTACTTTATCTAGGACATACAATTTCAAGTGACGGACTTAAACCGAATAATGACAAAATTAAAGCTATTTTAAAGTATCCTTTACCCCAGACAACGTCTGAAATTAAAAGCTTTCTAGGACTGATAGGTTATTACCGACGATTTATTAAAGACTTTGCGAAAATAACACAACCTATGACAGCCCGACTTAAGAAAAAACAGACTATGCCTGTAAATGATAAAAAATATATTGAATCTTTCCAAAAATGTAAGGAACTTCTTATTAACGCACCTATACTTCAATATCCTGATCCTAGTAAACCTTATATCCTTTTTTTTTTTTTTTTTTTTGTTCGTTGGAAAAATCCGTTACGGATACCCCGTCGGCCAAGAAGGTGATGGCCGGGGGGTTATGTGGGACTACCCGGCAGCATAGAGGACGCTGCCATTTTTAAGGCTACCCACTAAAAAACCAACGGTTGCCCTCATCGCCGTTGTGGGACGCCACGGGATCGCGTTAGCACTCACCGTGACGCCCCGGCGGTTCCCCCCCCAGAGGGTGCTCCGAGCAACTTAGGGCACCCTCACGACACAGGCCTATAAGACGTGAGAGAGGTCACCCTCCCCTCCCACGGAGGCACTGCAGACTAGGTAAGGAAGCGGCGGGCATAGTCCCGCATCCGTCTACCTAGTCTCCCACGACGAAGCGGATCAGCGGTAGAGGCAAGCTCCCTGATCCGCTCCGCGGCCTCCTTCGCGGCAATGACTTGCTCGCAGAAGGAGACCATAGCAACCCAAGCGTTCACACTGTCCAGCATCCTTGGTATGATACTAGACAGTGTGACTCCGCTATCAATCACGACCGCCAGCTCTTCGCGCTGGCGGTCCCACGCCACACACTCCTCCAGGGTGTGACGAGCCGAATCCACCGGCCCGTCACAGTGGTGACAGCCAGGGGTCGCCTCTCTCCTCGCCACCCTGTGCAGATATTCGCCGAAGCAGCCGTGCCCCGAGAGCATCTGCACAAGGCGGAACGTCAGAGTACCGTGCCGCCGATCTATCCACTGCTCAAGGTGGGGTCGAATGGCCCCTACAGTGTACAAACCGGCGGCTGGAGACTCCAACATGCGTTTCCACCGCTGAATCAGGGTCCTGTGTCCTTCGATCCTGATCCTAGCAGCATCAGGCGTGACGCCCCTGGCCCGGGCCTCCGCCCGGTGCCAGTACACTGCAGCAAGGACCTCCGCCTGGAGTTCCCAGGGAGGGTCACTCGCCAGCAATGTCGCCGCAGTAAACGATACTGTACGGTACCCCCTGATCACTCTCACCGCGATGGTCCTCTGCGATTGTTGCAAGAGAACCTTACAATCGCGAGTGAGAGCTCCCGACCATATGGGGGCACCGTAAAGGGCCATACTTCTCACTATGCCGGCGTACAAACGTCGGCACGGAGCGCCCGGCCCTCCGACGTTGGGCAGAAGCCTACCTAATGCTGCAGCAGCGGAAACGAGCTTCGGGGCCAACGAGGAGAAGTGGGCCCCGAAGCGCCATCTGCCGTCCAGGGTAAGGCCCAAATATTTTATCTGGGCCTTAACCACCACCTCCGAACCCTGGACGGAGATGGATGCCCGACGAGGGGGACCCCGGCGAGGGCCGTGGAACAACAAGGCCTCAGTCTTTGTGACCGAGACCCTAAGTCCCAGCAGCTCTATACGGTCCGCAACCAGCGTAGCGCCGACTGTTGCCAGTCTGGCCGCCTCCGCAAAACTCCTCCCCCTCGCGGTTACAAGAGTGTCGTCTGCATAGCAGTACACTCTCATGCGCGGGAGAAGAGGACATCGGAGCAGCCAATCGTAGCCGAGGTTCCACAAAACGGGCCCGAGCACAGAGCCCTGTGGAACCCCACAGCTAACGCCACGCCGGTAGACGCGCCGGTCGCTGCCCTCCCACAGGACCTCTCTGTCCTGTAGGTACTCCTTCAATAGCCACCGGAGATAGGGAGGCACTCCATGGTAGCGGAGCGCCTCGACCACAGTCTCAAACGGCAAGGTATTAAAGGCGTTGGCGATATCTAACGATACCGCCAGGACAACGTCCCCCTCGGACACTGCCTCTTGGGTTTAGTTCTTCAGAGCCCTCAGGGCGTCGATCGTCGATCGACCCGCCCTGAAGCCGAACTGGGCGTCTGAAAGACCGGGACCCACGTCGTCGAGGTGTGAGATGAGACGGGCAGAGAGGATTCTCTCGAAGAGCTTTCCCATCTCATCCAACAACACGATTGGCCTGTACGCGGAAGGACTATCCTCAGGTCGCCCCTCCTTCCGCAACAGGCACAACCTTCCCGATTTCCAGGCTTTCGGAAACTGTCCACTGCGTAAGCAGAAATTGAACAGTTCCCGAAATCTGTCCTTCAGATATTCCAGGGCGAGGCACAGAACTCGTCCCGGAATACCGTCCGGTCCTGGCGCCGTACTGCGAGCTCGCAAGCGACCCAAAGCCACCTCCAGCTCGATCTCCGTGATGGGTGGGATAGAACCCACGGCCTGAACTGAACCTTGCCCCTCCCTTGTTGGGGGGCACATCATCGGAGGAGAGTGGCTGGTGGCGCTCGGGAATAATCCCTCCACCAGCCACTCGAGGAAATCCGGCTGCAAGGACTCCATGACCGGGGCCCTGGTGACGTGGAGTTTCCGCGCCACTCTATACGGACGCCCCCATGGGTCCCTGTCTACACTGGCCAGGATTTCCTCCCGAGCCTGGTCTTTCGCCTGTCGGATCGCCGTCCGCAAAGCTGCCTTCGCGTCGCGGTAACAGCTCTTCAGCGAGGCCTCCGTTTCCGGGTCGTAGCCGTGACGGCGGCGACACCGTACAAAGGCCCTGCGAGCCCTGCACCAGGTAACCCGAAGTTCGGCAATTTCGGGCGACCACCAGTAGACGCTGCGGCGCCGGTGCCTGGACCCCACCCTAGGCATGGCCGCATCGCAAACGCGTGTGAGAGCTTCGCGCATACGGCCTGCCAGCACCTCGACATCAGTCTCCTCGCTGGTTGGATTGGAATATGCCCAGCCTTGGATTATGGCCGCCTCCTTGGCCATTTCTGGATCCAGACGCTTGATTGCCCAGCGGGGAAACCGCTTTTCTCCTTGCGGTGGCCCGGCCAGAACCGGGCATGAGGTGGAGACCTCGAATCGGATGTACAAGTGGTCCGAAAGGGTTTCCACCTCACTCTCAACTCTCCAACCTATAACCCGATGTGCGACCGCTGGGGTGGCGAACGAAACGTCCACCACAGAACTCCCTTGTGGTCGCACACATGTGGGTACCGTCCCTCTATTAAGGAGGGACAGGTTTGAGAGGAGCGCCCAGATCTGTACGGCTCTACCCCTAGGGTTAGTGGCCGGGTTCCCCCAGGCTACGGACTTGGCGTTCAGGTCGCCGAGGGCGATGACACTCCCCGACGCCTGTCTGCTGACCGCTGCTCTGACAGAGTCAAGATAGGTCTCGAACTCCTTGCTAACAGCCCGGGGGAGAAATTTCGAGGAGGCGGCCAGCTTGGCCTCGGCGGGTGGTTCGCGAGTGGTGGACCGAATCACCCGCCTAGGGCTGAAGGTGGCGCTGCACAAAACCGACGCCGTGTTTTTCCACGGGCCTCGGCAACGCCAACCGCCCGACGCCCACGTTCACGTGGAGGGTGTCCGCATAGAGGTTCAGGCCCAGATGAAATATCTGGGCCTAGTGCTCGACAGCAGGTGGCGCTTTAGTGCCCACTTCTCCTTGCTGTCGGCACGCCTCATGAGGACTGCGGGCGCCCTCTCGTGGCTCCTCCCGAACGTCGGGAGGCCCGGGGACAAATGCCGGCGTCTATACGCCGGCATACTCAAGAGTATGGCCCTCTATGGGGCTCCAATCTTGGCGGACTCATTGGGCAGGCGGGAAAACACCACTGCCCTCCGCA
Organism: Mechanitis mazaeus; assembly: GCA_959347395.1. Lineage (NCBI taxonomy): Eukaryota > Metazoa > Arthropoda > Insecta > Lepidoptera > Nymphalidae > Mechanitis > Mechanitis mazaeus. The sequence continues at coordinate 6,331,043 of OY365757.1, forward strand.
GGCCACAGAGGGCCATCGCGCAGCGGGTGGCGAGGGCGTACCGCACCATTAGTTTTGCGGTTGCGTGCGTCCTCGCAGGCACCCCGCCGTGGGAGCTCGAGGCCTGGACGCTCGCCAGGGCCTACGAATGGACGGCGGGGCAGAGGGCGCTTAACGGGCCACCGGATCCGGGGGAGCGTAAGGAGCTCCGCGAGGAGGCGAGGGGTGCCGTCATCCGGCACTGGACGGAGGACCTCGCGTCCGCAGCCTACGGCCGCCGGACGCTGGATGCCATCGGGCCGGTCCTCAGAGGCTGGCTCGATCGGCGGCACGGCCATCTCTCCCTACGTCTGGTGCAGGTGCTGTCCGGGCATGGATGCTTCGGATCGTACCTGCACCGTATAGGGAGGGAGGAGACTCCAGCGTGCCACCACTGCGGTGCAGCGGTGGATACGGCGGCGCACACCCTGGAGGTGTGCTCATCGTGGGCTGCAATGAGTAGGCAGTGGTTACAAACCTTTTCCAATAAGAACTATAAATTACACTTATATATTCCATAACCAGCACTTCATTAAACAATGAGTTTGTTTTTATAAGAACACTACGAATATCACAAATAACAGATAATATATTACTTAAATAATTTTATTAAACGTCTCTTCAGAGGTGATATGAATGATTTTAGATTTTTCGTTTTGTCGGATCATAAAGTAGTCCATAGTGCATTTGCGAACCCAACAAAAGTCATATTTTTTATCTTTTATCTTTAGTTTTGTCGTATGTAAAAGCATTTTATTGTAGCTAGAAAGGTGATCATATACATATATACGATTATCATTTCTATGAAAGCCTATGACGGACGCCTTTAAATTTTTAAATCGTCGCAGAGCAGACAAGAAGTCATCTTTTTTATATCCTGCTAGTAATTTTACAATTATAGGCTTAGGAAATAAACCATCAACATCGTTTTGAACAGCAACACGGGTAACAAAATCGACCGTATTTTTAGATGAATTTAAAGAATAACCACTTATTTTGGATAAGTTTTCGATGATTTTCATAAGGTTCTCGTCTTTTCTCCGTGGAATACCATTTATTTATATGTTTGACCTTCGCACACATTGCTCATTTTTATTACAATTGTCTATAATGTGGGTGATTTTCGTCTTTAGATCTTCATTTTCTGCTTTTATTTCATTCAAATCAGACATTTTAAATTCGACATTTGAGATACGTTTGTCTAAATCTTTAAGTTTGGAAAAGAAAATATCTTTCAGTTCCAAAATATCATTTTTTATGTCATATATATCGTCTCTAATTTATTGTATGTTTGACATTTGTGACTGTAACACCGTAATTTGCGAAGATATCGTAGAAAGCAAAGAGTTTAGAGAAGGATCCGAAGGTTGAGAACTCATGGCGGGACATGATATTGTGAGGGTAGGCGTAGATTTTTTACATAGCTGAGGCTCCTTGTGCGATTCCCGTGTGTCAGTTTCTGAATATAACTAATTTTAACGAATTCACCTTAGTATTTTAAACCGCTTTTCCCATTGTGTTGTCGTGATTAAGTCAAAGTAAAGATTGTGTAATAAAAATGTAATACCTTTTTTATTTAAATTGATTAATAACTACTGTTAAATATTATGCATTAATCAATTAAAAATTTAACGAATGCTATCTTTTACGACTATAAAAATCAGTATTTTTTGTATTATTAATTACTCTATTCTTAAATTTTATTACTTGTAGCGCAAACACATGAAGCGAAATGTGTTGTCGAGACCCACATTTATGTGTCGGTGTAAATGTTTGTGTGGATCAAATGTGGGTCAGTTGATGACACAAGTTTCACATAATCCTTATTATGCAAGTAACTTATTACTTATTCTTTTTATTATTCATTAATTTTAAAAAAATCGTTAATTAAAATAATTCATTATGAAACGTTTCAAAACCATTCGAAGAAATTTGGTAGACACAGACAGACAATAATTTAGATTGTAATAAGTAATACTTTTTGACAGGTTAAATGTTACCCAGGACACAATTTAACTAAATTAAACAGTATTAAAACGTAAAGACATTTAACTAAAACTACTAGTTTTTATAGCAGCTAATGTACTTTACCTACTAGTCTACAACTAGTTGAAAAATCACTATACCAGTCATAAAAATAAAGAAAAGAAAGCCAGCTATAATAAAAACAAAAAAATTATCGTAATACATATGAAACCAAACCTCCTGTTATAAATATGTTAATATTTATTTTGTGCTATTGTTTTTTTTATCCCCTATTTAGATGAATGATGATGATGATATAATATGAAATATCTTGTTGGAGATGCGTCTCCATACTCTTCGCGGGCAGCGGGCGTCGTCACCAACTCCTACACGACTATGGCTACGATGCGCCTCTTCTCATAGTCTTGTAGAAGCTCTTACAGGCGTCTCCAGATACCTTCATGAGGACTCCGTAGTGCGTCTCAACATCTGGAACTCGGAAATTAAAAAAAAAAGTAACCGTTCTATCAACTTAGTTCGTAGAAGTAAGAAACAAAAGTTACTTAATAAATTATACATAAGATAATAACAGTATTTGTATTTATGCAAGTTAAACTCATATTAAAACAACTTATATTAAAGTGTTAAAAGGTTCATGGAGGTACTCTAGGTGCATAGTGCACTGTTTCTAAAAGGCAACGAAATGTCAACCTAATTTCAACTAAAATAATTTTATTATATAAGTGGCTTTAAAATTTGTAAAAGAAACAAAACTAAGCGAAGACAATGACTATAAATATACTTAGGTATATTAAAAGTAGATAGGTATTTTTAAATTTAATTCCGTTTTCATGAAAGAATTCAAACCATGTACAAATAGGACAGCACGAAATTACTATAAATATTAACATGATCCTAAAGCATTATTATTATAAATGTAACAGCTAAGTCATAAATAATTTGAAAGTTAAATATCCAATAATCATTTTAATTTTTTTTTATATTTAATTAAGCAGAACAGAAAAATATTTTAATAAGTAAGTAATAAAAAAGTAGGTACTTACCACTTCCGTTATATAATAAGATTCTGTTTCACTTTACTTACAATTAATTAACCATCTTGCTTATAATTCACAATATATATTTTACTCTTCTTAAATATAATTGTATTTTGTTTTTGTTAAATTTAAGTAGGGAAGGTCAGTGAACCAGTAATAATATTTTACGTTTAGGTTTATGATTATTATTTAATGTTATAGACATTAAAAATTGATTTTTAATAAAGAATATTTAAATATATAAAGAAAGAATTAACATTTCTCCAGAGAGCAAATATTTTAAGTAAACTTTTTTAACTTCTCTTGTTGGGCCTCATTTTTTTTTATTAAATTTATTTTTGTAGCTTTATTATTTTAAAAATTTTAACAATATTACATGAATATGAGTAATTTAAACATTTTAACTATTATTTTCTTAGATTTTCACGAGTACACATTCAATCGTTGTCACACCTGTTCACACCCGTGAACACGATTGCTGCAAAGCATTCGAAACGTCGTCGGGTTAAAATAAAAATGTAACCGAGTAAAAATACGAGAGTTTTAATCAGTAAAAAAATAGTTTTATTTATAACTATTATTTTAATTAGTTCATACGTAGTTCAAATAAAAATTTATATTCATAAAATAAATATGAATAAACAAAATCCACATTTCGTTATGAGTAAGTAAAGTTTACTAAGAACCTGATCCTATAGTATTGCTTTTTACTCATATATATATAAACTCCATTAAACAAAACGATCTCAATATAAATCTATTAGGCTTCGCGTGTAAGTGGATATTACTAGAATGGCTAGTGATATTTCATTTATTTAATGGTTTAAGGTAGAAATAGACCTCAGTGGTGAAATAGCAAGAGATATAGAATACTTGAGATGCCTGCTGATTTTATATTGCAATATGTCTTGTATAGAGTTAGATCATTATACATAATGTGCCCAAAGATTTTTTTTACAGCACCAATTTTAAAATATATTTTTACAACATATGTTCTTGATTAATCACTATATTATCTATAATATTAGATACTAAAAAACCAATTCATTGTTTTGTTCAACTCTCGAATATTAACTTCAACATGTAGTTAAAGTACTATGAATACAGAGACTCGCTAGGTTAGTTGTACAACAAGTAACTTGACAAATGAACTCTAACTAAAATTAATCATAGGAACTAAACCTACATCTAGGGAACACAGATAAGACATCAATTAAAACATGGGTATGTGTAAATTATACATATTTTGACAATAACCTTATCGGTTTATCGTTTTACTCCTTATTTATATGACACATTATTTAACAAAGTTCTCTTAGTAAAAGGAAATTGTTATTTATATTACCAAAGAATACGGAATATGAAATAATACAGGACAGTCTGAGTGTCTGCAGCAGAGCATACATACAAAAGAAATGTCTATTAACAAAATATTTTAGACTATAGTGTTTATTATTTTTATGATCTAAACATCTATTCATCATAAACTTTGTTTCGGCTCGAAGTACCTATATTTGTATTAAAGTTAAAAAATAAAATGTAATTTATATAGTGTCTAGTTTATTACGAATTTAAGATATATAAGTTTGAATAAATATTATAAATATCGAAATAAATATTGTAGAAGTTTTTCTATCTTATTCAAACTATATCACTTTTACCTTGAGTGAAAAATTTTCAAAAATTTAAAATGATAGTCTCTTAAGTAACCTACTTTATTCTGTAAAGTATTCCTTGGCGAATATATTTAAGAAATTTTATCTTTTTTTCAAATATTTATGGAAAAGGATTCATATTTCTTATTTGTCGATCATCATTTCATCATTTTATTTGTTGAAATAACTAAATTTTAAAGAAACTTTATTTGATAGTTTCAAAAAGTAGACTGCGAAAAATTATTCAACTGCACGGCCTGAGGCAGCAAGTTAGCATCTTTCAATTGAGAATAATTTGAAACGGAAAATCTAATGGATTTGAAATAAAATGAAGGTTTTTTTTATAATGTCAATTCAAATTTATATCTCAATAATTTGAATTAATTGTTAAGTTCACTTATTTTAAATTAGTAAGTACTAAGAAAATGAAATTTGAGTTAAATATAAGACTTTTTTTATTAAGTATTAAGTAGTACGGTGCGATGAATTGCGACGCAATATTATACGTTATTACTATGGTAAATGTCAAACAACCAATAAGACTCAGTTATATTCTCGCAATATTCTCGTAAAGAGCTTGAGATATTGGCGTGAACTTCTGAATTTAGGCACTATATTAATGTAATAAAGATATTAAATGCCGAAATATCATGTCCTACCTGTTGGCTTTTTCTAAAATATAAGCAGATATATAATATTAATATATTTAAGATTTTACGAAAATTATTGAAAACATATCTTATAAGAAATAATTACATGCCCAAGAAAGATGAATATGCCTAAAAAATAAATACAAGTTAGTATGAATATTAAACATAAAATACAAAGATTGTACATTTATAGCTCATATTAATTACATATTTGTGAATTTGCTATGACTGATTTATTTGGTAATAAACTAAAGATATGCGATAGAAAGTTGATTTGTATCTATCAGAGAACCAACAGATCAATAAAGAAAAATACCAACAACAAAATAAGAAATGTTGTGAATGATGGTTTTCGTTCTTATTTCTTCAAAAAATTACCAATTATAACAAAATTGCATCTAGACATGTAAAGTATACTATTATACTTGAATTAATGAAAGCGATGTATCTAAATAATACAATATAAGAATTAGTTATAAGGATTTATCGGTATTACTTTAAAGAAACACTACATTTTAAGTTACGTATTTATTTCACTATAATAAAAATGATCGCTTTAAATAATATAATAATAGACGACGATATTCAGTTCTATATCTATTTAAAATTTTCTCAGCTAGTTTGAGCTCATTTAAACTATTTGTTTTTGAATTAACAACTAACTTGAATTCTTCAGTAATTGCAGTATTGAATAAAAACACTAAAGGCGGTGAAGTTATAAGATGATATGACGTCTACCTAAGTCGGTCAAAACATCGGGAATCTCCGGTAATGACAATTAAATCTCTAAATACCAATTATTTTTATCAAATGTGGCGACAGATAAGGGCTATAAATCTTATGATTTTACTAGAGTCAATTTGAATGCCATCAGTCACCCCTCTCACATTTTTGAAATATTTGACTCCTATATTCTTTAAAATTTTCGATTAAAAGATATATTTCAAATTATATTGTCGAATTTCTGCCTTGTTATTTCTTGTCCTGTTGGGTTTCCGGAAACATTGAACAATATAACTATTAATATTGTCCAGTCCAGTCCAGTCCAGTCCAGTCAAAGTGGGACTTGGATAACAATAATGTCACTTTTAATACTTGCTCTTACATTTGCTATACATGTGAAGAACCGAGGATAACACATATTATTAAATGAAAAACCCAGAATCATGAATCTTAAAAATATCAAAATGTGTGTATAATAATAATTTCGTTTTCATCTTTTACATTAATTCAAAATTTACATTTGTGACATCCAAATCTCTCTAAAGATAAAAAAGTTCATAACTATTTTAGATATTTAGGCTAAGACTGTATTTCTATAACTCTATTTATTATATAACTCTCATTGATCTTAAACCCTCGTAAAAATGGAGCCTGAGTTCAAAACTGTAAAGAGCAATGGCTTCTAATGTTTTATAAATTATAGAACGATATCTACAAATATAAACCTTGATTTCTTGAAAAAAAAAATGTTAATTACATTGATAAAGATATCAAATTTATCACCTCGGTATCTACTACCTGTTCATAACGATATATGTAAAATACACATATAAACAAATCATACACAAGCCATCACATAAGTTTTCACAATATATACATACATGATAAGGGGGTAGTAGTCGGATCATATACAGTCAATAATTTATAATATCATTAATCGTACTATTAGAGTCTCTTATTAGAGATTTAAATTTTTTTTTTTATTATATCAACTGTGATCAGTGTGGCTATATTTATAATTATATAAATTACAAGCTCGAATTAAGAATCTATTCTTCGCACATTTTGATTCCAACTATTGGCACTTATAAAATTTTATTAATTCTTTTACTGATTCTAGATCATCGTAGTCAAATTTTGTTTAACAAATAAGGAGAATCAACCAAACGATTTATGATAAAAAGGTTTTTGTTTTCTCGCCTCTGTTCCACAGAAATCAAACTAATGGAAGTATATTCAGTTTCAAATCTTTTCTTGAGAAAATTATAAGACTTTCGATGTATACTTTCTGATGATGACAACTGTCCTCTGATACCGCTAATGGTACAGCTCGTGATACTGTACATTGAGAATTACTACAAATAAAATATAAATTTATATAACTTATTAATAAGCATTTTTCAATATTATTAATAATTTTAAATAGGTCTATATTATAATATAATTATTCAGAGCTAAATTTTATATTGATATATTTAATATACACAGATACATTTACTTTTAACAGACACTCAATTTCAAGGGCTTATATATATAAAATAGCGAAATGACTTCTTTTTATTATTCTAGTTATAAGGAAATCCAAAAATATAAAATGATTATGATGATATTCAATTGTTTTCATAGTTTTAGCACAACTTGAATGAACAAAAATATATGCTAAATATAAAACGGTAACTGCAAACAAGTGTGATATACATATACAAATACAACAGACTCAAGATGATGAAATATAATATTAATTCCTAAATAGCATAATATGCTGTAAAAACAATGATCACAATAGATTAATGTTATAAAAATCTCTAATAATATTAAAACTTTGTAAAAAGAATAAGAAAAAAAAAAATAATAAACCAAAGTAAAACTTATAATACAAGTAACACTAATGAGTAGGCAGTGGTTACAAACCTTTTCCAATAAGAACTATAAATTACACTTATATATTCCATAACCAGCACTTCATTAAACAATGAGTTTGTTTTTATAAGAACACTACGAATATCACAAATAACAGATAATATATTACTTAAATAATTTTATTAAACGTCTCTTCAGAGGTGATATGAATGATTTTAGATTTTTCGTTTTGTCGGACCATAAAGTAGTCCATAGTGCATTTGCGAACCCAACAAAAGTCATATTTTTTATCTTTTATCTTTAGTTTTGTCGTATGTAAAAGCATTTTATTGTAGCTAGAAAGGTGATCATATACATATATACGATTATCATTTCCATGAAAGCCTATGACGGACGCCTTTAAATTTTTAAATCGTCGCAGAGCAGACAAGAAGTCATCTTTTTTATATCCTGCTAGTAATTTTACAATTATAGGCTTAGGAAATAAACCATCAACATCGTTTTGAACAGCAACACGGGTAACAAAATCGACCGTATTTTTAGATGAATTTAAAGAATAACCACTTATTTTGGATAAGTTTTCGATGATTTTCATAAGGTTCTCGTCTTTTCTCCGTGGAATACCATTTATTTATATGTTTGACCTTCGCACACATTGCTCATTTTTATTACAATTGTCTATAATGTGGGTGATTTTCGTCTTTAGATCTTCATTTTCTGCTTTTATTTCATTCAAATCAGACATTTTAAATTCGACATTTGAGATACGTTTGTCTAAATCTTTAAGTTTGGAAAAGAAAATATCTTTCAGTTCCAAAATATCATTTTTTATGTCATATATATCGTCTCTAATTTATTGTATGTTTGACATTTGTGACTGTAACACCGTAATTTGCGAAGATATCGTAGAAAGCAAAGAGTTTAGAGAAGGATCCGAAGGTTGAGAACTCATGGCGGGACATGATATTGTGAGGGTAGGCGTAGATTTTTTACATAGCTGAGGCTCCTTGTGCGATTCCCGTGTGTCAGTTTCTGAATATAACTAATTTTAACGAATTCACCTTAGTATTTTAAACCGCTTTTCCCATTGTGTTGTCGTGATTAAGTCAAAGTAAAGATTGTGTAATAAAAATGTAATACCTTTTTTATTTAAATTGATTAATAACTACTGTTAAATATTATGCATTAATCAATTAAAAATTTAACGAATGCTATCTTTTACGACTATAAAAATCAGTATTTTTTGTATTATTAATTACTCTATTCTTAAATTTTATTACTTGTAGCGCAAACACATGAAGCGAAATGTGTTGTCGAGACCCACATTTATGTGTCGGTGTAAATGTTTGTGTGGATCAAATGTGGGTCAGTTGATGACACAAGTTTCACATAATCCTTATTATGCAAGTAACTTATTACTTATTCTTTTTATTATTCATTAATTTTAAAAAAATCGTTAATTAAAATAATTCATTATGAAACGTTTCAAAACCATTCGAAGAAATTTGGTAGACACAGACAGACAATAATTTAGATTGTAATAAGTAATACTTTTTGACAGGTTAAATGTTACCCAGGACACAATTTAACTAAATTAAACAGTATTAAAACGTAAAGACATTTAACTAAAACTACTAGTTTTTATAGCAGCTAATGTACTTTACCTACTAGTCTACAACTAGTTGAAAAATCACTATACCAGTCATAAAAATAAAGAAAAGAAAGCCAGCTATAATAAAAACAAAAAAATTATCGTAATACATATGAACCAAACCTCCTGTTATAAATATGTTAATATTTATTTTGTGCTATTGTTTTTTTTATCCCCTATTTAGATGAATGATGATGATGATATAATATGAAATATCTTGTTGGAGATGCGTCTCCATACTCTTCGCGGGCAGCGGGCGTCGTCACCAACTCCTACACGACTATGGCTACGATGCGCCTCTTCTCATAGTCTTGTAGAAGCTCTTACAGGCGTCTCCAGATACCTTCATGAGGACTCCGTAGTGCGTCTCAACATCTGGAACTCGGAAATTAAAAAAAAAAGTAACCGTTCTATCAACTTAGTTCGTAGAAGTAAGAAACAAAAGTTACTTAATAAATTATACATAAGATAATAACAGTATTTGTATTTATGCAAGTTAAACTCATATTAAAACAACTTATATTAAAGTGTTAAAAGGTTCATGGAGGTACTCTAGGTGCATAGTGCACTGTTTCTAAAAGGCAACGAAATGTCAACCTAATTTCAACTAAAATAATTTTATTATATAAGTGGCTTTAAAATTTGTAAAAGAAACAAAACTAAGCGAAGACAATGACTATAAATATACTTAGGTATATTAAAAGTAGATAGGTATTTTTAAATTTAATTCCGTTTTCATGAAAGAATTCAAACCATGTACAAATAGGACAGCACGAAATTACTATAAATATTAACATGATCCTAAAGCATTATTATTATAAATGTAACAGCTAAGTCATAAATAATTTGAAAGTTAAATATCCAATAATCATTTTAATTTTTTTTTATATTTAATTAAGCAGAACAGAAAAATATTTTAATAAGTAAGTAATAAAAAAGTAGGTACTTACCACTTCCGTTATATAATAAGATTCTGTTTCACTTTACTTACAATTAATTAACCATCTTGCTTATAATTCACAATATATATTTTACTCTTCTTAAATATAATTGTATTTTGTTTTTGTTAAATTTAAGTAGGGAAGGTCAGTGAACCAGTAATAATATTTTACGTTTAGGTTTATGATTATTATTTAATGTTATAGACATTAAAAATTGATTTTTAATAAAGAATATTTAAATATATAAAGAAAGAATTAACATTTCTCCAGAGAGCAAATATTTTAAGTAAACTTTTTTAACTTCTCTTGTTGGGCCTCATTTTTTTTTATTAAATTTATTTTTGTAGCTTTATTATTTTAAAAATTTTAACAATATTACATGAATATGAGTAATTTAAACATTTTAACTATTATTTTCTTAGATTTTCACGAGTACACATTCAATCGTTGTCACACCTGTTCACACCCGTGAACACGATTGCTGCAAAGCATTCGAAACGTCGTCGGGTTAAAATAAAAATGTAACCGAGTAAAAATACGAGAGTTTTAATCAGTAAAAAAATAGTTTTATTTATAACTATTATTTTAATTAGTTCATACGTAGTTCAAATAAAAATTTATATTCATAAAATAAATATGAATAAACAAAATCCACATTTCGTTATGAGTAAGTAAAGTTTACTAAGAACCTGATCCTATAGTATTGCTTTTTACTCATATATATATAAACTCCATTAAACAAAACGATCTCAATATAAATCTATTAGGCTTCGCGTGTAAGTGGATATTACTAGAATGGCTAGTGATATTTCATTTATTTAATGGTTTAAGGTAGAAATAGACCTCAGTGGTGAAATAGCAAGAGATATAGAATACTTGAGATGCCTGCTGATTTTATATTGCAATATGTCTTGTATAGAGTTAGATCATTATACATAATGTGCCCAAAGATTTTTTTTACAGCACCAATTTTAAAATATATTTTTACAACATATGTTCTTGATTAATCACTATATTATCTATAATATTAGATACTAAAAAACCAATTCATTGTTTTGTTCAACTCTCGAATATTAACTTCAACATGTAGTTAAAGTACTATGAATACAGAGACTCGCTAGGTTAGTTGTACAACAAGTAACTTGACAAATGAACTCTAACTAAAATTAATCATAGGAACTAAACCTACATCTAGGGAACACAGATAAGACATCAATTAAAACATGGGTATGTGTAAATTATACATATTTTGACAATAACCTTATCGGTTTATCGTTTTACTCCTTATTTATATGACACATTATTTAACAAAGTTCTCTTAGTAAAAGGAAATTGTTATTTATATTACCAAAGAATACGGAATATGAAATAATACAGGACAGTCTGAGTGTCTGCAGCAGAGCATACATACAACAGAAATGTCTATTAAAAAAATATTTTAGACTATAGTGTTTATTATTTTTATGATCTAAACATCTATTCATCATAAACTTTGTTTCGGCTCGAAGTACCTATATTTGTATTAAAGTTAAAAAATAAAATGTAATTTATATAGTGTCTAGTTTATTACGAATTTAAGATATATAAGTTTGAATAAATATTATAAATATCGAAATAAATATTGTAGAAGTTTTTCTATCTTATTCAAACTATATCACTTTTACCTTGAGTGAAAAATTTTCAAAAATTTAAAATGATAGTCTCTTAAGTAACCTACTTTATTCTGTAAAGTATTCCTTGGCGAATATATTTAAGAAATTTTATCTTTTTTTCAAATATTTATGGAAAAGGATTCATATTTCTTATTTGTCGATCATCATTTCATCATTTTATTTGTTGAAATAACTAAATTTTAAAGAAACTTTATTTGATAGTTTCAAAAAGTAGACTGCGAAAAATTATTCAACTGCACGGCCTGAGGCAGCAAGTTAGCATCTTTCAATTGAGAATAATTTGAAACGGAAAATCTAATGGATTTGAAATAAAATGAAGGTTTTTTTTATAATGTCAATTCAAATTTATATCTCAATAATTTGAATTAATTGTTAAGTTCACTTATTTTAAATTAGTAAGTACTAAGAAAATGAAATTTGAGTTAAATATAAGACTTTTTTTATTAAGTATTAAGTAGTACGGTGCGATGAATTGCGACGCAATATTATACGTTATTACTATGGTAAATGTCAAACAACCAATAAGACTCAGTTATATTCTCGCAATATTCTCGTAAAGAGCTTGAGATATTGGCGTGAACTTCTGAATTTAGGCACTATATTAATGTAATAAAGATATTAAATGCCGAAATATCATGTCCTACCTGTTGGCTTTTTCTAAAATATAAGCAGATATATAATATTAATATATTTAAGATTTTACGAAAATTATTGAAAACATATCTTATAAGAAATAATTACATGCCCAAGAAAGATGAATATGCCTAAAAAATAAATACAAGTTAGTATGAATATTAAACATAAAATACAAAGATTGTACATTTATAGCTCATATTAATTACATATTTGTGAATTTGCTATGACTGATTTATTTGGTAATAAACTAAAGATATGCGATAGAAAGTTGATTTGTATCTATCAGAGAACCAACAGATCAATAAAGAAAAATACCAACAACAAAATAAGAAATGTTGTGAATGATGGTTTTCGTTCTTATTTCTTCAAAAAATTACCAATTATAACAAAATTGCATCTAGACATGTAAAGTATACTATTATACTTGAATTAATGAAAGCGATGTATCTAAATAATACAATATAAGAATTAGTTATAAGGATTTATCGGTATTACTTTAAAGAAACACTACATTTTAAGTTACGTATTTATTTCACTATAATAAAAATGATCGCTTTAAATAATATAATAATAGACGACGATATTCAGTTCTATATCTATTTAAAATTTTCTCAGCTAGTTTGAGCTCATTTAAACTATTTGTTTTTGAATTAACAACTAACTTGAATTCTTCAGTAATTGCAGTATTGAATAAAAACACTAAAGGCGGTGAAGTTATAAGATGATATGACGTCTACCTAAGTCGGTCAAAAAATCGGGAATCTCCGGTAATGACAATTAAATCTCTAAATACCAATTATTTTTATCAAATGTGGCGACAGATAAGGGCTATAAATCTTATGATTTTACTAGAGTCAATTTGAATGCCATCAGTCACCCCTCTCACATTTTTGAAATATTTGTCTCCTATATTCTTTAAAATTTTCGATTAAAAGATATATTTCAAATTATATTGTCGAATTTCTGCCTTGTTATTTCTTGCCCTGTTGGGTTTCCGGAAACATTGAACAATATAACTATTAATATTGTCTAGGCAGTGTGATTTCAGAGCGTGACGTCACGTCTTGACGGAGGCTTCGATGTTATTAGCAATGTGCTGTGAAAGTCCAAGTCCAGTCAAAGTGGGACTTGGATAACAATAATGTCACTTTTAATACTTGCTCTTACATTTGCCATACATGTGGTTTAATGTCTACAATAAAATATCTATTTCATTTGATATCTATATGTCTATTGAATTTGATTGTGTGTATTTGTGTGTATCGCTGTTCGCTTCTATGAATTAAGCATAATATCTTATGGGTCGATACTGAGGTCTGTTATGTATATGACACGTTGACAAGAAGAACCGAGGATAACACATATTATTAAATGAAAAACCCAGAATCATGAATCTTAAAAATATCAAAATGTGTATATAATAATAATTTCGTTTTCATCTTTTACATTAATTCAAAATTTACATTTGTGACATCCATATCTCTCTAAAGATAAAAAAGTTCATAACTATTTTAGATATTTAGGCTAAGACTGTATTTCTATAACTCTATTTATTATATAACTCTCATTGATCTTAAACCCTCGTAAAAATGGAGCCTGAGTTCAAAACTGTAAAGAGCAATGGCTTCTAATGTTTTATAAATTATAGAACGATATCTACAAATATAAACCTTGATTTCTTGAAAAAAAAAATGTTAATTACATTGATAAAGATATCAAATTTATCACCTCGGTATCTACTACCTGTTCATAACGATATATGTAAAATACACATATAAACAAATCATACACAAGCCATCACATAAGTTTTCACAATATATACATACATGATAAGCGGGTAGTAGTCGGATCATATACAGTCAATAATTTATAATATCATTAATCGTACTATTAGAGTCTCTTATTAGAGATTTAAATTTTTTTTTTATTATATCAACTGTGATCAGTGTGGCTATATTTATAATTATATAAATTACAAGCTCGAATTAAGAATCTATTCTTCGCACATTTTGATTCCAACTATTGGCACTTATAAAATTTTATTAATTCTTTTACTGATTCTAGATCATCGTAGTCAAATTTTGTTTAACAAATAAGGAGAATCAACCAAACGATTTATGATAAAAAGGTTTTTGTTTTCTCGCCTCTGTTCCACAGAAATGAAACTAATGGAAGTATATTCAGTTTCAAATCTTTTCTTGAGAAAATTATAAGACTTTCGATGTATACTTTCTGATGATGACAACTGTCATCTGATACCGCTAATGGTACAGCTCGTGATACTGTACATTGAGAATTACTACAAATAAAATATAAATTTATATAACTTATTAATAAGCATTTTTCAATATTATTAATAATTTTAAATAGGTCTATATTATAATATAATTATTCAGAGCTAAATTTTATATTGATATATTTAATATACACAGATACATTTACTTTTAACAGACACTCAATTTCAAGGGCTTATATATATAAAATAGCGAAATGACTTCTTTTTATTATTCTAGTTATAAGGAAATCCAAAAATATAAAATGATTATGATGATATTCAATTGTTTTCATAGTTTTAGCACAACTTGAATGAACAAAAATATATGCTAAATATAAAACGGTAACTGCAAACAAGTGTGATATACATATACAAATACAACAGACTCAAGATGATGAAATATAATATTAATTCCTAAATAGCATAATATGCTGTAAAAACAATGATCACAATAGATTAATGTTATAAAAATCTCTAATAATATTAAAACTTTGTAAAAAGAATAAGAAAAAAAAAAATAATAAACCAAAGTAAAACTTATAATACAAGTAACACTAATGAGTAGGCAGTGGTTACAAACCTTTTCCAATAAGAACTATAAATTACACTTATATATTCCATAACCAGCACTTCATTAAACAATGAGTTTGTTTTTATAAGAACACTACGAATATCACAAATAACAGATAATATATTACTTAAATAATTTTATTAAACGTCTCTTCAGAGGTGATATGAATGATTTTAGATTTTTCGTTTTGTCGGACCATAAAGTAGTCCATAGTGCATTTGCGAACCCAACAAAAGTCATATTTTTTATCTTTTATCTTTAGTTTTGTCGTATGTAAAAGCATTTTATTGTAGCTAGAAAGGTGATCATATACATATATACGATTATCATTTCCATGAAAGCCTATGACGGACGCCTTTAAATTTTTAAATCGTCGCAGAGCAGACAAGAAGTCATCTTTTTTATATCCTGCTAGTAATTTTACAATTATAGGCTTAGGAAATAAACCATCAACAT
The DNA here is from genome assembly GCA_959347395.1 of Mechanitis mazaeus. Taxonomy (NCBI): domain Eukaryota; kingdom Metazoa; phylum Arthropoda; class Insecta; order Lepidoptera; family Nymphalidae; genus Mechanitis; species Mechanitis mazaeus. The sequence goes on from OY365757.1 coordinate 6,347,175, forward strand.
CGTTTTGAACAGCAACACGGGTAACAAAATCGACCGTATTTTTAGATGAATTTAAAGAATAACCACTTATTTTGGATAAGTTTTCGATGATTTTCATAAGGTTCTCGTCTTTTCTCCGTGGAATACCATTTATTTATATGTTTGACCTTCGCACACATTGCTCATTTTTATTACAATTGTCTATAATGTGGGTGATTTTCGTCTTTAGATCTTCATTTTCTGCTTTTATTTCATTCAAATCAGACATTTTAAATTCGACATTTGAGATACGTTTGTCTAAATCTTTAAGTTTGGAAAAGAAAATATCTTTCAGTTCCAAAATATCATTTTTTATGTCATATATATCGTCTCTAATTTATTGTATGTTTGACATTTGTGACTGTAACACCGTAATTTGCGAAGATATCGTAGAAAGCAAAGAGTTTAGAGAAGGATCCGAAGGTTGAGAACTCATGGCGGGACATGATATTGTGAGGGTAGGCGTAGATTTTTTACATAGCTGAGGCTCCTTGTGCGATTCCCGTGTGTCAGTTTCTGAATATAACTAATTTTAACGAATTCACCTTAGTATTTTAAACCGCTTTTCCCATTGTGTTGTCGTGATTAAGTCAAAGTAAAGATTGTGTAATAAAAATGTAATACCTTTTTTATTTAAATTGATTAATAACTACTGTTAAATATTATGCATTAATCAATTAAAAATTTAACGAATGCTATCTTTTACGACTATAAAAATCAGTATTTTTTGTATTATTAATTACTCTATTCTTAAATTTTATTACTTGTAGCGCAAACACATGAAGCGAAATGTGTTGTCGAGACCCACATTTATGTGTCGGTGTAAATGTTTGTGTGGATCAAATGTGGGTCAGTTGATGACACAAGTTTCACATAATCCTTATTATGCAAGTAACTTATTACTTATTCTTTTTATTATTCATTAATTTTAAAAAAATCGTTAATTAAAATAATTCATTATGAAACGTTTCAAAACCATTCGAAGAAATTTGGTAGACACAGACAGACAATAATTTAGATTGTAATAAGTAATACTTTTTGACAGGTTAAATGTTACCCAGGACACAATTTAACTAAATTAAACAGTATTAAAACGTAAAGACATTTAACTAAAACTACTAGTTTTTATAGCAGCTAATGTACTTTACCTACTAGTCTACAACTAGTTGAAAAATCACTATACCAGTCATAAAAATAAAGAAAAGAAAGCCAGCTATAATAAAAACAAAAAAATTATCGTAATACATATGAACCAAACCTCCTGTTATAAATATGTTAATATTTATTTTGTGCTATTGTTTTTTTTATCCCCTATTTAGATGAATGATGATGATGATATAATATGAAATATCTTGTTGGAGATGCGTCTCCATACTCTTCGCGGGCAGCGGGCGTCGTCACCAACTCCTACACGACTATGGCTACGATGCGCCTCTTCTCATAGTCTTGTAGAAGCTCTTACAGGCGTCTCCAGATACCTTCATGAGGACTCCGTAGTGCGTCTCAACATCTGGAACTCGGAAATTAAAAAAAAAAGTAACCGTTCTATCAACTTAGTTCGTAGAAGTAAGAAACAAAAGTTACTTAATAAATTATACATAAGATAATAACAGTATTTGTATTTATGCAAGTTAAACTCATATTAAAACAACTTATATTAAAGTGTTAAAAGGTTCATGGAGGTACTCTAGGTGCATAGTGCACTGTTTCTAAAAGGCAACGAAATGTCAACCTAATTTCAACTAAAATAATTTTATTATATAAGTGGCTTTAAAATTTGTAAAAGAAACAAAACTAAGCGAAGACAATGACTATAAATATACTTAGGTATATTAAAAGTAGATAGGTATTTTTAAATTTAATTCCGTTTTCATGAAAGAATTCAAACCATGTACAAATAGGACAGCACGAAATTACTATAAATATTAACATGATCCTAAAGCATTATTATTATAAATGTAACAGCTAAGTCATAAATAATTTGAAAGTTAAATATCCAATAATCATTTTAATTTTTTTTTATATTTAATTAAGCAGAACAGAAAAATATTTTAATAAGTAAGTAATAAAAAAGTAGGTACTTACCACTTCCGTTATATAATAAGATTCTGTTTCACTTTACTTACAATTAATTAACCATCTTGCTTATAATTCACAATATATATTTTACTCTTCTTAAATATAATTGTATTTTGTTTTTGTTAAATTTAAGTAGGGAAGGTCAGTGAACCAGTAATAATATTTTACGTTTAGGTTTATGATTATTATTTAATGTTATAGACATTAAAAATTGATTTTTAATAAAGAATATTTAAATATATAAAGAAAGAATTAACATTTCTCCAGAGAGCAAATATTTTAAGTAAACTTTTTTAACTTCTCTTGTTGGGCCTCATTTTTTTTTATTAAATTTATTTTTGTAGCTTTATTATTTTAAAAATTTTAACAATATTACATGAATATGAGTAATTTAAACATTTTAACTATTATTTTCTTAGATTTTCACGAGTACACATTCAATCGTTGTCACACCTGTTCACACCCGTGAACACGATTGCTGCAAAGCATTCGAAACGTCGTCGGGTTAAAATAAAAATGTAACCGAGTAAAAATACGAGAGTTTTAATCAGTAAAAAAATAGTTTTATTTATAACTATTATTTTAATTAGTTCATACGTAGTTCAAATAAAAATTTATATTCATAAAATAAATATGAATAAACAAAATCCACATTTCGTTATGAGTAAGTAAAGTTTACTAAGAACCTGATCCTATAGTATTGCTTTTTACTCATATATATATAAACTCCATTAAACAAAACGATCTCAATATAAATCTATTAGGCTTCGCGTGTAAGTGGATATTACTAGAATGGCTAGTGATATTTCATTTATTTAATGGTTTAAGGTAGAAATAGACCTCAGTGGTGAAATAGCAAGAGATATAGAATACTTGAGATGCCTGCTGATTTTATATTGCAATATGTCTTGTATAGAGTTAGATCATTATACATAATGTGCCCAAAGATTTTTTTTACAGCACCAATTTTAAAATATATTTTTACAACATATGTTCTTGATTAATCACTATATTATCTATAATATTAGATACTAAAAAACCAATTCATTGTTTTGTTCAACTCTCGAATATTAACTTCAACATGTAGTTAAAGTACTATGAATACAGAGACTCGCTAGGTTAGTTGTACAACAAGTAACTTGACAAATGAACTCTAACTAAAATTAATCATAGGAACTAAACCTACATCTAGGGAACACAGATAAGACATCAATTAAAACATGGGTATGTGTAAATTATACATATTTTGACAATAACCTTATCGGTTTATCGTTTTACTCCTTATTTATATGACACATTATTTAACAAAGTTCTCTTAGTAAAAGGAAATTGTTATTTATATTACCAAAGAATACGGAATATGAAATAATACAGGACAGTCTGAGTGTCTGCAGCAGAGCATACATACAAAAGAAATGTCTATTAACAAAATATTTTAGACTATAGTGTTTATTATTTTTATGATCTAAACATCTATTCATCATAAACTTTGTTTCGGCTCGAAGTACCTATATTTGTATTAAAGTTAAAAAATAAAATGTAATTTATATAGTGTCTAGTTTATTACGAATTTAAGATATATAAGTTTGAATAAATATTATAAATATCGAAATAAATATTGTAGAAGTTTTTCTATCTTATTCAAACTATATCACTTTTACCTTGAGTGAAAAATTTTCAAAAATTTAAAATGATAGTCTCTTAAGTAACCTACTTTATTCTGTAAAGTATTCCTTGGCGAATATATTTAAGAAATTTTATCTTTTTTTCAAATATTTATGGAAAAGGATTCATATTTCTTATTTGTCGATCATCATTTCATCATTTTATTTGTTGAAATAACTAAATTTTAAAGAAACTTTATTTGATAGTTTCAAAAAGTAGACTGCGAAAAATTATTCAACTGCACGGCCTGAGGCAGCAAGTTAGCATCTTTCAATTGAGAATAATTTGAAACGGAAAATCTAATGGATTTGAAATAAAATGAAGGTTTTTTTTATAATGTCAATTCAAATTTATATCTCAATAATTTGAATTAATTGTTAAGTTCACTTATTTTAAATTAGTAAGTACTAAGAAAATGAAATTTGAGTTAAATATAAGACTTTTTTTATTAAGTATTAAGTAGTACGGTGCGATGAATTGCGACGCAATATTATACGTTATTACTATGGTAAATGTCAAACAACCAATAAGACTCAGTTATATTCTCGCAATATTCTCGTAAAGAGCTTGAGATATTGGCGTGAACTTCTGAATTTAGGCACTATATTAATGTAATAAAGATATTAAATGCCGAAATATCATGTCCTACCTGTTGGCTTTTTCTAAAATATAAGCAGATATATAATATTAATATATTTAAGATTTTACGAAAATTATTGAAAACATATCTTATAAGAAATAATTACATGCCCAAGAAAGATGAATATGCCTAAAAAATAAATACAAGTTAGTATGAATATTAAACATAAAATACAAAGATTGTACATTTATAGCTCATATTAATTACATATTTGTGAATTTGCTATGACTGATTTATTTGGTAATAAACTAAAGATATGCGATAGAAAGTTGATTTGTATCTATCAGAGAACCAACAGATCAATAAAGAAAAATACCAACAACAAAATAAGAAATGTTGTGAATGATGGTTTTCGTTCTTATTTCTTCAAAAAATTACCAATTATAACAAAATTGCATCTAGACATGTAAAGTATACTATTATACTTGAATTAATGAAAGCGATGTATCTAAATAATACAATATAAGAATTAGTTATAAGGATTTATCGGTATTACTTTAAAGAAACACTACATTTTAAGTTACGTATTTATTTCACTATAATAAAAATGATCGCTTTAAATAATATAATAATAGACGACGATATTCAGTTCTATATCTATTTAAAATTTTCTCAGCTAGTTTGAGCTCATTTAAACTATTTGTTTTTGAATTAACAACTAACTTGAATTCTTCAGTAATTGCAGTATTGAATAAAAACACTAAAGGCGGTGAAGTTATAAGATGATATGACGTCTACCTAAGTCGGTCAAAACATCGGGAATCTCCGGTAATGACAATTAAATCTCTAAATACCAATTATTTTTATCAAATGTGGCGACAGATAAGGGCTATAAATCTTATGATTTTACTAGAGTCAATTTGAATGCCATCAGTCACCCCTCTCACATTTTTGAAATATTTGACTCCTATATTCTTTAAAATTTTCGATTAAAAGATATATTTCAAATTATATTGTCGAATTTCTGCCTTGTTATTTCTTGTCCTGTTGGGTTTCCGGAAACATTGAACAATATAACTATTAATATTGTCCAGTCCAGTCCAGTCCAGTCCAGTCAAAGTGGGACTTGGATAACAATAATGTCACTTTTAATACTTGCTCTTACATTTGCTATACATGTGAAGAACCGAGGATAACACATATTATTAAATGAAAAACCCAGAATCATGAATCTTAAAAATATCAAAATGTGTGTATAATAATAATTTCGTTTTCATCTTTTACATTAATTCAAAATTTACATTTGTGACATCCAAATCTCTCTAAAGATAAAAAAGTTCATAACTATTTTAGATATTTAGGCTAAGACTGTATTTCTATAACTCTATTTATTATATAACTCTCATTGATCTTAAACCCTCGTAAAAATGGAGCCTGAGTTCAAAACTGTAAAGAGCAATGGCTTCTAATGTTTTATAAATTATAGAACGATATCTACAAATATAAACCTTGATTTCTTGAAAAAAAAAATGTTAATTACATTGATAAAGATATCAAATTTATCACCTCGGTATCTACTACCTGTTCATAACGATATATGTAAAATACACATATAAACAAATCATACACAAGCCATCACATAAGTTTTCACAATATATACATACATGATAAGGGGGTAGTAGTCGGATCATATACAGTCAATAATTTATAATATCATTAATCGTACTATTAGAGTCTCTTATTAGAGATTTAAATTTTTTTTTTTATTATATCAACTGTGATCAGTGTGGCTATATTTATAATTATATAAATTACAAGCTCGAATTAAGAATCTATTCTTCGCACATTTTGATTCCAACTATTGGCACTTATAAAATTTTATTAATTCTTTTACTGATTCTAGATCATCGTAGTCAAATTTTGTTTAACAAATAAGGAGAATCAACCAAACGATTTATGATAAAAAGGTTTTTGTTTTCTCGCCTCTGTTCCACAGAAATCAAACTAATGGAAGTATATTCAGTTTCAAATCTTTTCTTGAGAAAATTATAAGACTTTCGATGTATACTTTCTGATGATGACAACTGTCCTCTGATACCGCTAATGGTACAGCTCGTGATACTGTACATTGAGAATTACTACAAATAAAATATAAATTTATATAACTTATTAATAAGCATTTTTCAATATTATTAATAATTTTAAATAGGTCTATATTATAATATAATTATTCAGAGCTAAATTTTATATTGATATATTTAATATACACAGATACATTTACTTTTAACAGACACTCAATTTCAAGGGCTTATATATATAAAATAGCGAAATGACTTCTTTTTATTATTCTAGTTATAAGGAAATCCAAAAATATAAAATGATTATGATGATATTCAATTGTTTTCATAGTTTTAGCACAACTTGAATGAACAAAAATATATGCTAAATATAAAACGGTAACTGCAAACAAGTGTGATATACATATACAAATACAACAGACTCAAGATGATGAAATATAATATTAATTCCTAAATAGCATAATATGCTGTAAAAACAATGATCACAATAGATTAATGTTATAAAAATCTCTAATAATATTAAAACTTTGTAAAAAGAATAAGAAAAAAAAAAATAATAAACCAAAGTAAAACTTATAATACAAGTAACACTAATGAGTAGGCAGTGGTTACAAACCTTTTCCAATAAGAACTATAAATTACACTTATATATTCCATAACCAGCACTTCATTAAACAATGAGTTTGTTTTTATAAGAACACTACGAATATCACAAATAACAGATAATATATTACTTAAATAATTTTATTAAACGTCTCTTCAGAGGTGATATGAATGATTTTAGATTTTTCGTTTTGTCGGACCATAAAGTAGTCCATAGTGCATTTGCGAACCCAACAAAAGTCATATTTTTTATCTTTTATCTTTAGTTTTGTCGTATGTAAAAGCATTTTATTGTAGCTAGAAAGGTGATCATATACATATATACGATTATCATTTCCATGAAAGCCTATGACGGACGCCTTTAAATTTTTAAATCGTCGCAGAGCAGACAAGAAGTCATCTTTTTTATATCCTGCTAGTAATTTTACAATTATAGGCTTAGGAAATAAACCATCAACATCGTTTTGAACAGCAACACGGGTAACAAAATCGACCGTATTTTTAGATGAATTTAAAGAATAACCACTTATTTTGGATAAGTTTTCGATGATTTTCATAAGGTTCTCGTCTTTTCTCCGTGGAATACCATTTATTTATATGTTTGACCTTCGCACACATTGCTCATTTTTATTACAATTGTCTATAATGTGGGTGATTTTCGTCTTTAGATCTTCATTTTCTGCTTTTATTTCATTCAAATCAGACATTTTAAATTCGACATTTGAGATACGTTTGTCTAAATCTTTAAGTTTGGAAAAGAAAATATCTTTCAGTTCCAAAATATCATTTTTTATGTCATATATATCGTCTCTAATTTATTGTATGTTTGACATTTGTGACTGTAACACCGTAATTTGCGAAGATATCGTAGAAAGCAAAGAGTTTAGAGAAGGATCCGAAGGTTGAGAACTCATGGCGGGACATGATATTGTGAGGGTAGGCGTAGATTTTTTACATAGCTGAGGCTCCTTGTGCGATTCCCGTGTGTCAGTTTCTGAATATAACTAATTTTAACGAATTCACCTTAGTATTTTAAACCGCTTTTCCCATTGTGTTGTCGTGATTAAGTCAAAGTAAAGATTGTGTAATAAAAATGTAATACCTTTTTTATTTAAATTGATTAATAACTACTGTTAAATATTATGCATTAATCAATTAAAAATTTAACGAATGCTATCTTTTACGACTATAAAAATCAGTATTTTTTGTATTATTAATTACTCTATTCTTAAATTTTATTACTTGTAGCGCAAACACATGAAGCGAAATGTGTTGTCGAGACCCACATTTATGTGTCGGTGTAAATGTTTGTGTGGATCAAATGTGGGTCAGTTGATGACACAAGTTTCACATAATCCTTATTATGCAAGTAACTTATTACTTATTCTTTTTATTATTCATTAATTTTAAAAAAATCGTTAATTAAAATAATTCATTATGAAACGTTTCAAAACCATTCGAAGAAATTTGGTAGACACAGACAGACAATAATTTAGATTGTAATAAGTAATACTTTTTGACAGGTTAAATGTTACCCAGGACACAATTTAACTAAATTAAACAGTATTAAAACGTAAAGACATTTAACTAAAACTACTAGTTTTTATAGCAGCTAATGTACTTTACCTACTAGTCTACAACTAGTTGAAAAATCACTATACCAGTCATAAAAATAAAGAAAAGAAAGCCAGCTATAATAAAAACAAAAAAATTATCGTAATACATATGAACCAAACCTCCTGTTATAAATATGTTAATATTTATTTTGTGCTATTGTTTTTTTTATCCCCTATTTAGATGAATGATGATGATGATATAATATGAAATATCTTGTTGGAGATGCGTCTCCATACTCTTCGCGGGCAGCGGGCGTCGTCACCAACTCCTACACGACTATGGCTACGATGCGCCTCTTCTCATAGTCTTGTAGAAGCTCTTACAGGCGTCTCCAGATACCTTCATGAGGACTCCGTAGTGCGTCTCAACATCTGGAACTCGGAAATTAAAAAAAAAAGTAACCGTTCTATCAACTTAGTTCGTAGAAGTAAGAAACAAAAGTTACTTAATAAATTATACATAAGATAATAACAGTATTTGTATTTATGCAAGTTAAACTCATATTAAAACAACTTATATTAAAGTGTTAAAAGGTTCATGGAGGTACTCTAGGTGCATAGTGCACTGTTTCTAAAAGGCAACGAAATGTCAACCTAATTTCAACTAAAATAATTTTATTATATAAGTGGCTTTAAAATTTGTAAAAGAAACAAAACTAAGCGAAGACAATGACTATAAATATACTTAGGTATATTAAAAGTAGATAGGTATTTTTAAATTTAATTCCGTTTTCATGAAAGAATTCAAACCATGTACAAATAGGACAGCACGAAATTACTATAAATATTAACATGATCCTAAAGCATTATTATTATAAATGTAACAGCTAAGTCATAAATAATTTGAAAGTTAAATATCCAATAATCATTTTAATTTTTTTTTATATTTAATTAAGCAGAACAGAAAAATATTTTAATAAGTAAGTAATAAAAAAGTAGGTACTTACCACTTCCGTTATATAATAAGATTCTGTTTCACTTTACTTACAATTAATTAACCATCTTGCTTATAATTCACAATATATATTTTACTCTTCTTAAATATAATTGTATTTTGTTTTTGTTAAATTTAAGTAGGGAAGGTCAGTGAACCAGTAATAATATTTTACGTTTAGGTTTATGATTATTATTTAATGTTATAGACATTAAAAATTGATTTTTAATAAAGAATATTTAAATATATAAAGAAAGAATTAACATTTCTCCAGAGAGCAAATATTTTAAGTAAACTTTTTTAACTTCTCTTGTTGGGCCTCATTTTTTTTTATTAAATTTATTTTTGTAGCTTTATTATTTTAAAAATTTTAACAATATTACATGAATATGAGTAATTTAAACATTTTAACTATTATTTTCTTAGATTTTCACGAGTACACATTCAATCGTTGTCACACCTGTTCACACCCGTGAACACGATTGCTGCAAAGCATTCGAAACGTCGTCGGGTTAAAATAAAAATGTAACCGAGTAAAAATACGAGAGTTTTAATCAGTAAAAAAATAGTTTTATTTATAACTATTATTTTAATTAGTTCATACGTAGTTCAAATAAAAATTTATATTCATAAAATAAATATGAATAAACAAAATCCACATTTCGTTATGAGTAAGTAAAGTTTACTAAGAACCTGATCCTATAGTATTGCTTTTTACTCATATATATATAAACTCCATTAAACAAAACGATCTCAATATAAATCTATTAGGCTTCGCGTGTAAGTGGATATTACTAGAATGGCTAGTGATATTTCATTTATTTAATGGTTTAAGGTAGAAATAGACCTCAGTGGTGAAATAGCAAGAGATATAGAATACTTGAGATGCCTGCTGATTTTATATTGCAATATGTCTTGTATAGAGTTAGATCATTATACATAATGTGCCCAAAGATTTTTTTTACAGCACCAATTTTAAAATATATTTTTACAACATATGTTCTTGATTAATCACTATATTATCTATAATATTAGATACTAAAAAACCAATTCATTGTTTTGTTCAACTCTCGAATATTAACTTCAACATGTAGTTAAAGTACTATGAATACAGAGACTCGCTAGGTTAGTTGTACAACAAGTAACTTGACAAATGAACTCTAACTAAAATTAATCATAGGAACTAAACCTACATCTAGGGAACACAGATAAGACATCAATTAAAACATGGGTATGTGTAAATTATACATATTTTGACAATAACCTTATCGGTTTATCGTTTTACTCCTTATTTATATGACACATTATTTAACAAAGTTCTCTTAGTAAAAGGAAATTGTTATTTATATTACCAAAGAATACGGAATATGAAATAATACAGGACAGTCTGAGTGTCTGCAGCAGAGCATACATACAACAGAAATGTCTATTAAAAAAATATTTTAGACTATAGTGTTTATTATTTTTATGATCTAAACATCTATTCATCATAAACTTTGTTTCGGCTCGAAGTACCTATATTTGTATTAAAGTTAAAAAATAAAATGTAATTTATATAGTGTCTAGTTTATTACGAATTTAAGATATATAAGTTTGAATAAATATTATAAATATCGAAATAAATATTGTAGAAGTTTTTCTATCTTATTCAAACTATATCACTTTTACCTTGAGTGAAAAATTTTCAAAAATTTAAAATGATAGTCTCTTAAGTAACCTACTTTATTCTGTAAAGTATTCCTTGGCGAATATATTTAAGAAATTTTATCTTTTTTTCAAATATTTATGGAAAAGGATTCATATTTCTTATTTGTCGATCATCATTTCATCATTTTATTTGTTGAAATAACTAAATTTTAAAGAAACTTTATTTGATAGTTTCAAAAAGTAGACTGCGAAAAATTATTCAACTGCACGGCCTGAGGCAGCAAGTTAGCATCTTTCAATTGAGAATAATTTGAAACGGAAAATCTAATGGATTTGAAATAAAATGAAGGTTTTTTTTATAATGTCAATTCAAATTTATATCTCAATAATTTGAATTAATTGTTAAGTTCACTTATTTTAAATTAGTAAGTACTAAGAAAATGAAATTTGAGTTAAATATAAGACTTTTTTTATTAAGTATTAAGTAGTACGGTGCGATGAATTGCGACGCAATATTATACGTTATTACTATGGTAAATGTCAAACAACCAATAAGACTCAGTTATATTCTCGCAATATTCTCGTAAAGAGCTTGAGATATTGGCGTGAACTTCTGAATTTAGGCACTATATTAATGTAATAAAGATATTAAATGCCGAAATATCATGTCCTACCTGTTGGCTTTTTCTAAAATATAAGCAGATATATAATATTAATATATTTAAGATTTTACGAAAATTATTGAAAACATATCTTATAAGAAATAATTACATGCCCAAGAAAGATGAATATGCCTAAAAAATAAATACAAGTTAGTATGAATATTAAACATAAAATACAAAGATTGTACATTTATAGCTCATATTAATTACATATTTGTGAATTTGCTATGACTGATTTATTTGGTAATAAACTAAAGATATGCGATAGAAAGTTGATTTGTATCTATCAGAGAACCAACAGATCAATAAAGAAAAATACCAACAACAAAATAAGAAATGTTGTGAATGATGGTTTTCGTTCTTATTTCTTCAAAAAATTACCAATTATAACAAAATTGCATCTAGACATGTAAAGTATACTATTATACTTGAATTAATGAAAGCGATGTATCTAAATAATACAATATAAGAATTAGTTATAAGGATTTATCGGTATTACTTTAAAGAAACACTACATTTTAAGTTACGTATTTATTTCACTATAATAAAAATGATCGCTTTAAATAATATAATAATAGACGACGATATTCAGTTCTATATCTATTTAAAATTTTCTCAGCTAGTTTGAGCTCATTTAAACTATTTGTTTTTGAATTAACAACTAACTTGAATTCTTCAGTAATTGCAGTATTGAATAAAAACACTAAAGGCGGTGAAGTTATAAGATGATATGACGTCTACCTAAGTCGGTCAAAAAATCGGGAATCTCCGGTAATGACAATTAAATCTCTAAATACCAATTATTTTTATCAAATGTGGCGACAGATAAGGGCTATAAATCTTATGATTTTACTAGAGTCAATTTGAATGCCATCAGTCACCCCTCTCACATTTTTGAAATATTTGTCTCCTATATTCTTTAAAATTTTCGATTAAAAGATATATTTCAAATTATATTGTCGAATTTCTGCCTTGTTATTTCTTGCCCTGTTGGGTTTCCGGAAACATTGAACAATATAACTATTAATATTGTCTAGGCAGTGTGATTTCAGAGCGTGACGTCACGTCTTGACGGAGGCTTCGATGTTATTAGCAATGTGCTGTGAAAGTCCAAGTCCAGTCAAAGTGGGACTTGGATAACAATAATGTCACTTTTAATACTTGCTCTTACATTTGCCATACATGTGGTTTAATGTCTACAATAAAATATCTATTTCATTTGATATCTATATGTCTATTGAATTTGATTGTGTGTATTTGTGTGTATCGCTGTTCGCTTCTATGAATTAAGCATAATATCTTATGGGTCGATACTGAGGTCTGTTATGTATATGACACGTTGACAAGAAGAACCGAGGATAACACATATTATTAAATGAAAAACCCAGAATCATGAATCTTAAAAATATCAAAATGTGTATATAATAATAATTTCGTTTTCATCTTTTACATTAATTCAAAATTTACATTTGTGACATCCATATCTCTCTAAAGATAAAAAAGTTCATAACTATTTTAGATATTTAGGCTAAGACTGTATTTCTATAACTCTATTTATTATATAACTCTCATTGATCTTAAACCCTCGTAAAAATGGAGCCTGAGTTCAAAACTGTAAAGAGCAATGGCTTCTAATGTTTTATAAATTATAGAACGATATCTACAAATATAAACCTTGATTTCTTGAAAAAAAAAATGTTAATTACATTGATAAAGATATCAAATTTATCACCTCGGTATCTACTACCTGTTCATAACGATATATGTAAAATACACATATAAACAAATCATACACAAGCCATCACATAAGTTTTCACAATATATACATACATGATAAGCGGGTAGTAGTCGGATCATATACAGTCAATAATTTATAATATCATTAATCGTACTATTAGAGTCTCTTATTAGAGATTTAAATTTTTTTTTTATTATATCAACTGTGATCAGTGTGGCTATATTTATAATTATATAAATTACAAGCTCGAATTAAGAATCTATTCTTCGCACATTTTGATTCCAACTATTGGCACTTATAAAATTTTATTAATTCTTTTACTGATTCTAGATCATCGTAGTCAAATTTTGTTTAACAAATAAGGAGAATCAACCAAACGATTTATGATAAAAAGGTTTTTGTTTTCTCGCCTCTGTTCCACAGAAATGAAACTAATGGAAGTATATTCAGTTTCAAATCTTTTCTTGAGAAAATTATAAGACTTTCGATGTATACTTTCTGATGATGACAACTGTCATCTGATACCGCTAATGGTACAGCTCGTGATACTGTACATTGAGAATTACTACAAATAAAATATAAATTTATATAACTTATTAATAAGCATTTTTCAATATTATTAATAATTTTAAATAGGTCTATATTATAATATAATTATTCAGAGCTAAATTTTATATTGATATATTTAATATACACAGATACATTTACTTTTAACAGACACTCAATTTCAAGGGCTTATATATATAAAATAGCGAAATGACTTCTTTTTATTATTCTAGTTATAAGGAAATCCAAAAATATAAAATGATTATGATGATATTCAATTGTTTTCATAGTTTTAGCACAACTTGAATGAACAAAAATATATGCTAAATATAAAACGGTAACTGCAAACAAGTGTGATATACATATACAAATACAACAGACTCAAGATGATGAAATATAATATTAATTCCTAAATAGCATAATATGCTGTAAAAACAATGATCACAATAGATTAATGTTATAAAAATCTCTAATAATATTAAAACTTTGTAAAAAGAATAAGAAAAAAAAAAATAATAAACCAAAGTAAAACTTATAATACAAGTAACACTAATGAGTAGGCAGTGGTTACAAACCTTTTCCAATAAGAACTATAAATTACACTTATATATTCCATAACCAGCACTTCATTAAACAATGAGTTTGTTTTTATAAGAACACTACGAATATCACAAATAACAGATAATATATTACTTAAATAATTTTATTAAACGTCTCTTCAGAGGTGATATGAATGATTTTAGATTTTTCGTTTTGTCGGACCATAAAGTAGTCCATAGTGCATTTGCGAACCCAACAAAAGTCATATTTTTTATCTTTTATCTTTAGTTTTGTCGTATGTAAAAGCATTTTATTGTAGCTAGAAAGGTGATCATATACATATATACGATTATCATTTCCATGAAAGCCTATGACGGACGCCTTTAAATTTTTAAATCGTCGCAGAGCAGACAAGAAGTCATCTTTTTTATATCCTGCTAGTAATTTTACAATTATAGGCTTAGGAAATAAACCATCAACATCGTTTTGAACAGCAACACGGGTAACAAAATCGACCGTATTTTTAGATGAATTTAAAGAATAACCACTTATTTTGGATAAGTTTTCGATGATTTTCATAAGGTTCTCGTCTTTTCTCCGTGGAATACCATTTATTTATATGTTTGACCTTCGCACACATTGCTCATTTTTATTACAATTGTCTATAATGTGGGTGATTTTCGTCTTTAGATCTTCATTTTCTGCTTTTATTTCATTCAAATCAGACATTTTAAATTCGACATTTGAGATACGTTTGTCTAAATCTTTAAGTTTGGAAAAGAAAATATCTTTCAGTTCCAAAATATCATTTTTTATGTCATATATATCGTCTCTAATTTATTGTATGTTTGACATTTGTGACTGTAACACCGTAATTTGCGAAGATATCGTAGAAAGCAAAGAGTTTAGAGAAGGATCCGAAGGTTGAGAACTCATGGCGGGACATGATATTGTGAGGGTAGGCGTAGATTTTTTACATAGCTGAGGCTCCTTGTGCGATTCCCGTGTGTCAGTTTCTGAATATAACTAATTTTAACGAATTCACCTTAGTATTTTAAACCGCTTTTCCCATTGTGTTGTCGTGATAAAGTCAGAGTAAAGATTGTGTAATAAAAATGTAATACCTTTTTTATTTAAATTTATTAATAACTACTGTTAAATATTATGTATGCACTAATCAATTAAAAATTTAACGAATGCTATCTTTTACGACTATAAAAATCAGTATTTTTTTATTATTAATTTCTATATTCTTAAATTTTTATTACTTGTAACGCAAACACATGATGCGAAATGTGTTTTCGAGTTCCACATTTATGTGTCGGTGTAAATGTTTGTGTGGGTCAAATGTGGGTCAGTTGATGACACAAGTTTCATATTATCCTTATTATTCAAGTAACTTATTTTAAATTATAAAAATTATATTGGAAATAAAATAATAATCTTCTCTCTATCTTTCCTTCTTATAATAATTGAAAGATATTCCTTATTGTTTTTAAATAATTCGTTAATTAAAATAATTCATTATGAAACGTTTCAAAATCTTTCGACGAAATTTGGTAGACACAGACAGACAATAATTTAGATTGTAATAAGTAATACTTTTTGACAGGTTAAATGTTATCCAGGACACAATTTAACTAAATTAAACAGTATTAAAACGTAAAGACATTTAACTAAAACTACTACTACTAGTTTTTATAGCAGCTAATGTACTTTACCTACTAGTCTACAACTAGTTGAAAAATCACTATACCAGTCATAAAAATAAAGAAAAGAAAGCCAGCTATAATAAAAACAAAAAAATTATCGTAATACATATGAACCAAAACTCCTGTTATAAATATGTTAATATTTATTTTGTGCTATTGTTTTTTTTATCCCCTATTTAGATGAATGATGATGATGATATAATATGAAATATCTTGTAGGAGATGCGTCTCCATACTCTTCGCGGGCAGCGGGCGTCGTCACCAACTCCTACGCGACTACGGCTACGATGCGCCTCTTCTGATAGTCTTGTAGAAGCTCTTACAGGCGTCTCCAGATACCTTGATGAGGACTCCGTAGTGCGTCTCAACATCTGGAACTCGGAAATTAAAAAAAATGTAACCGTTCTATCAACCTAGTTCGTAGAAGTAAGAAACAAAAGTCACTTAATAAATTATACATAAGATAATAACGGTGTTTGTATTTATGCAAGTTAAACTCATATTAAAACAACTTATATTAAAGTGTTAAAAGGTTCATGGAGGTACTATAGGTGCATAGTGCACTGTTTCTAAAAGGCAACGAAATGTCAACCTAATTTCAACTAAAATAATTTAATTATATAAGTGGCTTTAAAATTTGTCAAAGAAACAAAACTAAGCGAAGACAATGACTAAATGACTATAAATATACTTAGGTATATTAAAAGTAGATAGGTATTTTTAAATTTAATTCCGTTTTCATGAAAGAATTCAAACCATGTACAAATAGGACAGCACGAAATTACTATAAATATTAACATGATCCTAAAGCATTATTATTATAAATGTAACAGCTAAGTCATAAATAATTTGAAAGTTAAATATCCAATAATCATTTTAAATGTGTTTTTTTATATTTAAGCAGAACAGAAAAATATTTTAATAAGTAAGTAATAAAAAAGTAGGTACTTACCACTTCCGTTATATAATAAGATTCTGTTTCACTTTACTTATAATTAATTCCCCTTCTTGCTTATAATTCACAATATATATTTTACTCTTCTTAAATGTAATTGTATTTTGTTTTTGTAAATTTAAGTAGGGAAGGTCAGTGAACCAGTAATAATATTTTACGTGTAGGTTTATGATTATTATTTAATGTTTTAGATATTAAAAATTGAATTTTAATAAAGAATATTTAAATATATAAAAAAAGAATTAACATTTCTCCAGAGAGCAAATATTTTAAGTAAACTTTTTTAACTTCTCTTGTTGGGCCTCATTTTTTTTTTATTAAATTTATTTTTTTTTTACAGCACCAATTTTAAAATATATTTTTAAAACATATGTTCTTGATTAATCACTATATTATCTATAATATTAGATACTAAAAAACCAATTCATTGTTTTGTTCAACTCTCGAATATTAACTTCAACATGTAGTTAAAGTACTATGAATACAGAGACTCGCTAGGTTAGTTGTACAAAAAGTAACTTGACAAATGAACTCTAACTAAACTTAATCATAGGAACTAAACCTAGGGAACACAGATAAGACATCAATTAAAACATGGGTATGTGTAAATTATACATATTTTGACAATAACCTTATCGGTTTATCGTTTTACTCCTTATTTATATGACACATTATTTAACAAAGTTCTCTCAGTAAAAGGAAATTGTTATTTATATTACCAAAGAATACGGAATATGAAATAATACAGGACAGTCTGAGTGTCTGCAGCAGAGCATACATACAACAGAAATGTCTATTAACAAAATATTTTAGACTATAGTGTTTATTATTTTTATGATCTAAACCTCTATTCATCATAAACTTTGTTTCGGCTCGAAGTACCTATATTTGTATTAAAGCTAAAAAATAAAATGTAATTTATATAGTGTCTAGTTTATTACGAATTTAAGATATATAAGTTTGAATAAATATTATAAATATCGAAATAAATATTGTAGAAGTTTTTCTATCTTCTTCAAACTATATCACTTTTACCTTGAGTAAAAAATTTTCAAAAATTAAAAATGATAATAATAATAATAATATTCTTTATTGCACACCACATAAATAAAAATACAGTCAAAAGAAGTATGGAAACATTTGAGGTATACAATAAGGCGGTCTTATCGCTAAGTAGCGATCTCTTCCAGACAACCTTATTTGATAAAAATTAAACGTAAACAGAAACGTGGTGCAAAATACAATACGAGAATATATAAAATAGATTTAAATACATACATCTAATAAAATATACACATATTAATAAATTACAAAGAACAATATAATGACTCTAAAATTACATAAACTATAACGATGACCACATAACAAGAACCTACATAATGGAAGATACGGTTTGGAGAAAGTGATAAATAGGAGAAAAAGTATAAATATAAGAAATATAAGAAATGATATATATGCTATTATGTCAAATTGGAACATTCTTTAAGGAAGTGATCTTTGACTAGCCGCTTAAAGATATTCAAAGACCGTGCTTGTCTTATAACATTCGGCAACGCATTCCATAGTAAAATGGCATGAACAGTAAAAGATTTTTTAAAGAAAGACGTTGAATGAGGAGGAAGGCGAAGAGTAAGATTATCGCAAGACCTAAGTATCTTGCTATGTGTACCCAGAAACTCAAATTTTTCTTTTAGATAGAGTGGAGAAGTTGAGTAAAATAACACACAGTACAGAAGCGAAAGGATATGTAGATTCCGGCGAAAACGAATCGGTAACCACTTGAGCTGAGATCGAAAATCAGAAACGTGGTCATACTTACGCAAACCAAATATGAACCGAATACTAAGGTTTTGAATTCTCTCAAGTTTATTAAGTTGGTTTTCAGTTAGATCAGGATAGCTTGCGTCGGCATAATCTAAAATGGAAAGGAGAAGGGATTGTGCTAGCATAATTTTGGTAGGAATGGGAAGAAAATTCTGTAAACGTCTTAACGAGCCTAGAGCTGCAAATGTCTTTCTACTAACTTCATTAACTTGAGAAGTCCATGATAAAGTTTGATCCAGCTGTATTCCTAAATTTTTAACTTTTTGGCTGTAAGGTATAATAAGACCACCATATGAAAGTAAAGGTAAATTTTTCCAGTCCACTTTAGCTATCATGGCAGGAGAGCCAACTATGATAGATTGACATTTAGTAACATTGACTTTGATACCAAACGACGAGCTCCAATTTAAAACTGAAGAGAGGTCTTTATTAAGCCGAGCAATAGCAGAAGGTAAGTCTTGCAGTGATGACTGTGAATATATTTGCAAGTCGTCTGCATACATATGATAGGGAGAAGATATATTTTGAGTTATAGTATTAATGAAGATCGAGAAAAGCAATGGTGACAATACGCCTCCCTGCGGTACGCCGGCATGTACACTGCACCACGAAGAGAAAGATTCATTAACACGTATACGATGCCGGCGTCCATACAGGTAACTGTGAAACCAATCAATAACCGATGGAGATATGTTAAGGGAAGCTAACAAACAGAGCAAGATTTCAAAGTCTACGTTATTGAAAGCGTTACTGAAATCGAGCAAGGTCAAAACTGTCAGTTGCTTTTTATCCATCCCCATACGAATGTCATCGGTAACTTTAATTAATGCAGATGTTGTACTGTGTCCATTACGAAACCCGGATTGAAAAAAATTTAGGAGATTGTTTTTATTAAGAAAGGAATTTAATTGCTTATAAACTAGTTTTTCTAAGACTTTAGAAAGCAGCGGTAAAATTGAAATGGGACGGTAATCGGTAAAAACAGAGGGATTATTTTTTTTAGGAAGAGGAATAATTTCGGCATATTTCCACACTGTAGGGAAATCACCAGAGGAGATTGAGTAATTTAGGATGTGGGTAATTACTGGAGTGACAATATCGATTATAGGGAGAATCATTTTCCGACTGATACAATCACTACCGACAGCATTAGATGAGATGGATAAAATATTCTCCTTAACATCACATTCGGTAAATTGATTAAAAATAAACGATGGAAAGTCAGGAGTCGGATAAGTAGAAATAGAATTTATAGTATTTTTTTTAGTAATATTATCTATAATATTACTTGATGTAGAGAATGAAGCGTTGAGGCTTTCGATGTCTATGTTTGGTGAGATAGATTTTTTATCAGATTTTCCGACTCCTACAGATTCTAGAAATTTCCATACACGGGCTGTGTCGTCGTTATCGACAGAATTATGGATATGGCGTCTTTGTGCATCCCTACACATTGTATTGCAGCGGTTTCTTATTTTTGTAAATTTGTGACGATTTGAGTCAGAATTATTAACTTTAAATTGTGATTTAGCGTAACATTTTTTGGCAATAATTCTTTTTAAATCATCAGTAAGCCATGGCGCAGGGAGGTGTTTTATTTTGGTCGGTTTGGTTGGAGCATGAATATCATACAGCTGAGTAAGAAGCGAATTAAAGGTATTAACTTTGGTGTCCATACTTCCAGCATTTATGATACTTGCCCAGTCCACGCAACGAGCATCATCACACAGACGAGAAAGATCCATTCCACCAAAATTACGCAACAGATATAATTTGTTTCTACGTTTAGGAGGTCGTAATTTATAAGAGAGATAGATCAAATCGTGATAGGAGAATCCATCAGCAGCACATTGGCCGTGTTGAGAAACGAATTTAGGAGAGGAGACGATTGCAGGGTCGAGAAGAGAGGGGGTACAATTGGGTAAATTGTGAGTAGCAGTCATTGGTAAAATACACAAATTACAGCTTTCAACCGCCGACATCAGTTTAATGGCTCGGTTGTCACGTTTAAGAAGACATGTGTTAAAGTCTCCCATAAAAATACTGTGACCATATAATGGGGTATGCTTTTCTATTAGTCTTTCAAAAGAAGTAAAGTAATCAATATGGAGAGATGGGCAGTAAAAAACACCAAGAAGGATTTTAATATGGGACAAGGAGATTTAAACAAGTATGTGCTCAGCCGCATCGGCTGCAGGTGGTTGAGTAGAAGAACTTATTAAATTAAATGGAATGTAAGACCGAAGATATATCGCAACCCCTCCACCACCCTTACCGGTGCGGTCGTTGCGAATGAGATTGAAGCCTGGAAGTGAGTACGAAGCAGATGTTAAGCAAGGTTTTAACCAGGATTCGGAAACAAGAATGGCGTGAATATTACTTTTATCAAACGACGCAAGCATCTCGGGATAATGGGCCGGAATACTTTGTGCGTTTATATGAATTACATTGAAATGTTTACCAAAGTTGGAGAATATATCAGTAAGAGTATGATTAAGTGAAGGAGAATTTGTACTGTGGTAACTAGAGTCACTGGAATAGTCAACAGAAGGTAAAGATAAAACTTGATCACTGTTATCAGATTCAGACATTATATTATTAGAAAAAAAATATGTAATAAATAAAATATATATATGTATATAACAAAAATAATAATAACAAAAAAAAAAAATAATAATAATAAAATAAGTACACTGAGTATGTTAAATTAGAACTATTAATTAAAATAATAATAAATATATATGATCAGCTTATCAGAGTATTCCTACCAGCAGGAAGAGATCGAAATACAATACAGAAAAAATATATATATATATATATTAACAATAATTGCTTTGTCAAATTAATTAACTACAGGCCTTAATAGTAACGATATAAATACAAAGTAATAACGATTGACAATTTAAAAAAAAAAAAATTAAGAAATAATAATAATAAAAAAATTAATATTAACAACCAAAAGAGTAAAAAAAGAAAGCGAAAATTTAAAAAAAAAAATAAAAAATAAAAAATCACACACACAAACGTTACAATAAAAGAAAAAAAAGAAAGAAATAGAAAAATTGCAAATGATGTATTCGTTATGAATATACTAGGAACAATGTCATGACTATAAACTATAAAAAAGAGCAACAGTTCCTGGCAATAATAAAAGAGTAGTTATAATTAGAAAAACAGATAATAATTACAGAACGCAGTTGACAGCTGTCCATATTAAGGCCCAGTTGACAGTTGTAGCGTCAGACGTCAAACGTTTGAATAACGTCAAAGTAAAATAAAAATAATTAAATAATAACAAAAAAAAAAAATGAAATATATAACGGGTAGAACTAAAAATTTGTGATTATAAAAATAATTTAAAAACATATAATGTCAAGGACAAAAAGTTACTTTTTGGCCAATCGTTTGGATCGTACATTCGAAAACTTGCTGTCTTTTGAAGTCGCAATCGCAGATGCCGTTGGAAGAACAGAAGTAATAGTTGTGCATACACCTTGTATTGTGTTAACTTCTGCAATTGATGTGACTCGATGACGCACTCCATCACCATCCAGCACCGTAATGGTACCATCCCTTGTCCAACAGTTTGTAACACCAAATAGTTTTCGAGCCAAGACAAATGCATCGTGCCTAGGCTTTGTAAGGAATTCTGAAAGTGTTACTCCAGAGCCTTTCAAACCAGATTTAAGAGACCAGCACTTCTCTCTAAGCTTAGTTTCACTAAACCTCACAAGTATGGCTCTTGTTTTACTGCCATTTGATGAGCCAAGGCGATGACAACAGCTAATATCATCCTGAGAAATGTCTGCTAACTTGAGTTGTGAAGACAGAACATTCAACGCTTTGGAGATAGTATTTTCCTTTTTATCTTCTACCACACCATGGATAAGAAGGATATTTCTGCGAGATCTCACCTCAAGTTGATCTTGGTTTCTTGAGAGTATGTTAATCTGTAACTGTAGATTCTCCAGGGCGGACAACACAAATTTTCTAAACTCCTGGAACTGAGAATTGACATTTGAGGATGGACTTGATGCCGGTAATGCAGCTTTCAAATCGCGTTGAAAACTATCCATACGGGAGTTAAAAAGATTACTTAATTCAGTCATGGACTGTTTCAGTGAATCCATTATGAAGTATGTGTCAGTATCTTTTGTGAAATATAAAAAGTTCTTAAGCAATTATTGTATAGGATTGAAACTGGTAGGATTTTAACACTTTACATAAGCATAATATTTAACCGTACTACAATTTTTAAATAATTATAACAGTATTTAAGAGGATCAACTAAAAACGTGACTGTTCACTTTTAAGCACCTACCCGAAAAAAGTCTCTTAAGTAACCTACTTTATTCTGTAAAGTATTCCTTGGCGAATATATTTAAGAAATTTTATCTTTTTTTCAAATATTTATGGAAAAGGATTCATATTTCTTATTTGTCGATCATCATTTCATCATTTTATTTGTTGAAATAACTAAATTTTAAAGAAACTTTATTTGATAGTTTCAAAAAGTAGACTGCGAAAAATTATTCAACTGCACGGCCTGAGGCAGCGAGTAAGCATCTTTCAATTGAGAATAAATTGAAATGAAATGAAAGTTTTTTTATAATATCTCAACAATTTGAATTAATTGTTAAATTTACTTATTTTAAATGCCAATAATAGCTGTGTGGATCAATTTTCGTAAGTATTAAGAAAATGAAATTTGAGTTAAATATAAGACTTTTTTATTAAGTAGTAAGCAGTACGGTGCGATGAATTGCGACGCAATATTATACGTTATTACTATGGTAAATGTCAAACAACCAATAAGACTCAGTTATATTCTCGCAATACTCTCGTAAAGAGCTTGAGATATTGGCGTGAACTTCTGAATTTGAGCAATATATTCAAGTAATAAAGATATTAAATACCGAAATATCATGTCCTACCTGTTGGCTTTTTCAAAAATATAAGCAGAGATTGAAAAAATCGAAAACATATCTTATAAGAAACAATTATAATTTCCTATAACAGCATGAACAAGAAAGATGAATATGCCTAAAAAATAAATACAAGTTAGTATAAATATTTAACATAGAATATAAAGATTGTACATTAATAGCTCATATTAATTACATTTTTTGTGGAGTTGCCATGACTGATTTATTTGGTAATAAACTAAAGATATGCGATAGAAAGTTGATTTGTATCTACCAGAGAACCAACAGATCAATAAAGAAAAATACCAACAACAAAATAAGAAATGTAGTGAATGATGATTTTCGTTCTTATTTCTTCAAAAAAATTACCAATTATAACAAAATTGCATCTAGACATGTAAAGTATACTATTATACTTGAATTAATGAAAGCGCTGTATCTAAATAATACAATATAAGAACTAGTTATAAGGATTTATCGATATTGCTTTAAGGAAATACTATATTTTAAGTTACGTATTTATTTCATTATAATAAAAATGATCGCTTTAAATAATATAATAATAGACGACGATATTCAGTTCTATATCTATTTAAAACTTTCTTAGCTAGTTTGAGCTCATTTAAACTATTTGTTTTTGAATTGAGAACTAACTTGAATTCTTCAGTAATTGATGTATTGAATAAAAAAACTAAAGGTGGTGAAGTTATAAGATGATATGACGTCTACCTAAGTCGTTCAAAAAATCGGGAATATCCGTTAATGATAATCAAAGCTCTAAATACCAAGTATTTTTATGAAATGTGGCGACAGATAAGGGCTATAAGTATCGATTAAAATATCGAATAAATTATCGATTAAAAAATATATTTCAAATTATATTGTCGAATTCCTGTCTTGTTCCTTCTTGTCCTTTCCTGGGTTCCCGGAAACATTGAAAAATCTAACTATAAATATTTTCTAGGCAGTGTGATTTCAGAGCGTGACGTCACGTCTTGACGGAGGCTTTGATGTTATTAGCAATGTGCTGTGAAAGTCCAGTGGGACTTGGATTACAATAATGTCACTTTTAATACTTGCTCTTACATTTGCCATACATGTTGTTTAATGTCTACAATAAAATATCTATTTCATTTGATATCTATAAGTCTATTGCATTGGATTGTGTGAGTGTGTGTGTGTGTGTGTGTATCGCTGTTTGCTTCTATAAATTAAGCATTCTATACAAATCTCATTTTATAATATCTTATGGGTCGATACTGAGATCTGTTATGTATATGATACGTAGACAAGAAGAACCGAGGATAACACATATTATTAAATGAAAAACCCAGAATCATGAATGTTAAAAATATCAAAATGTGTATATAATAATAATTTCGTTTTCATCTTTTACATTCATTCAAAATTTACATATGTGACATCCAAATCTCTCTAAAGATAAAAAAGTTCATAACTTTTTTAGATATTTAGGCTAAGACTGTATTTCTTTCGATATAATATAACTCTCATTGATCTTAAACCCTCGTAAAAATGGAGCCTGAGTTCAAAACTGTGAAGAGCAATGGCTTCTAATGTTTTATAAATTATAGAACGATATCTACAAATATAAACCTTGATTTCTTAGTAACTGACTTTAGGTTAGGAAATATTCAAATTTAAAAAAAATAAATGTTTATTACATTGATAAAGATATCAAATTTCTCAACTCGGTATCTACTACCAGTTCATAACGATATATGTAAAATACACACACAAACAAATCATACACAAGCCAATTAAGTTTTCACAATATATACATACATGATAAGCGGGTAGTAGTCGGATCATATACAGTCAATAATATCATTAATCCTACTATTAGAGTCTCTTATTAGAGATTTAATTTTTTTTAGATTATATCAACAGTGATCAGTGTGGCTATATTTATAATTATATAAATTACAAGCTCGAATTAAGAATCTATTCTTCGCACATTTGGTTCCAACTATTGGCACTTTTAAAATTTTATTAATTCTTTTACTGATTCTAGGACATCGTAGTCAAATTTTGTTTAACAAATAAGGAGAATCAACCGAACCATTTATGATAAAAAGGTTTTGTTTTCTCGCCTCTGTTCCACAGAAATGAAACTAATGGAAGTATATTCAGTTTCAAATCTTTTCTTGAGAAAATTATAAGGCTTTCGCAGTATACTTTCTGATGATGATAACTGTCCTCTGGTACCGCTAATGGTACAACTCGTGATACCGTACATTGAGAATTATTACAAATAAAATATAAATTTATATAATTTATTTATAAGCATTTTTCAAAATTATTAATAATTTTACATAGGTCTATATTATAATATAATTATTCAGGGCTAAATATTATATTGATATATTTAATATACACAGATACTTTTCCTTTTAACAGACACTCAATTTCAAGGGCTAATATATATTAAAATAGCGAAATGACTTTTTTTTATTATTGTAGTTAGTTATAAGGAAATCCAAAAATATAAAATGATTATGATGATATTCAATTGTTTTCATATTTTTAGCACAACTTGAATGAACAAAAATATAGCAAAATATAAAACGGTAACTGCAAACGAGTGTGATATACATATACAAACAAATAAAACAGACTCAAGATGATGAAATATAATATTAATTCCTAAATAGCATAATATGCTGTAAAAATAATGATCACAATAGATTAATGTTATAAAAATCTCTAATAATATAAAAACTTTGTAAAAAGATTAAGAAAAAAAAAATAAACCAACGTAAAACTTATAATAAAAGTAACACTAATGAGTAGGCAGTGGTTACAAACCTTTTCCAATAAGCACTATAAACTACACTTATATATTCCATAACCAGCACTTCATTAAACAATGAGTTTGTTTTTATAAGAACACTACGAATATCACAAATAACAGATAATATATTACTTAAATAATTTTATTAAACGACTCTTCAGAGGTGATATGAATGATTTTAGATTTTTCGTTTTGACGGACCATAAAATAGTGCATAGTGCATTTGCGAACCCAACAAAAGTCATATTTTTTATCTTTTATCTTTAGTTTTGTCTTATGTAAAAGCATTTTATTGTAGCTAGAGAGGTGATCATTTACATATATACGATTATCATTTCCATGAAAGCCTATGTCGGACGCCTTTAAATTTTTAAGTCGTCGAAAAGCAGACAAGAAGCCATCTTTTTTATATCCTGCTAGTAATTTTACAATAATAGGCTTAGGAAATAAACCATCAACATCGTTTTTAACAGAAACACGGGTAACAAAATCGATATCTTTAGATGGATTTAAAGAATAATCACTTATTTTGGATAAGTTTTCGATGATTTTTATATTTTTCTGAATATAACTAATTTTAACGAATTAACCTTAGTATTTTAAACCGCTTTTCCCATTGTGTTGTCGTGATAAAGTCAGAGTAAAGATTGTGTAATAAAAATGTAATACCTTTTTTATTTAAATTTATTAATAACTACTGTTAAATATTATGCACTAATCAATTAAAAATTTAACGAATGCTATCTTTTACGACTATAAAAATCAGTATTTTTTTATTATTAATTTCTCTATTCTTAAATTTTTATTACTTGTAACGCAAACACATGATGCGAAATGTGTTTTCGAGTTCCACATTTATGTGTCGGTGTAAATGTTTGTGTGGGTCAAATGTGGGTCAGTTGATGACACAAGTTTCATATTATCCTTATTATTCAAGTAACTTATTTTAAATTATAAAAATTATATTGGAAATAAAATAATAATCTTCTCTCTATCTTTCCTTCTTATAATAATTGAAAGATATTCCTTATTGTTTTTAAATAATTCGTTAATTAAAATAATTCATTATGAAACGTTTCAAAATCTTTCGACGAAATTTGGTAGACACAGACAGACAATAATTTAGATTGTAATAAGTAATACTTTTTGACAGGTTAAATGTTATCCAGGACACAATTTAACTAAATTAAACAGTATTAAAACGTAAAGACATTTAACTAAAACTACTACTACTAGTTTTTATAGCAGCTAATGTACTTTACCTACTAGTCTACAACTAGTTGAAAAATCACTATACCAGTCATAAAAATAAAGAAAAGAAAGCCAGCTATAATAAAAACAAAAAAATTATCGTAATACATATGAACCAAAACTCCTGTTATAAATATGTTAATATTTATTTTGTGCTATTGTTTTTTTTATCCCCTATTTAGATGAATGATGATGATGATATAATATGAAATATCTTGTAGGAGATGCGTCTCCATACTCTTCGCGGGCAGCGGGCGTCGTCACCAACTCCTACGCGACTACGGCTACGATGCGCCTCTTCTGATAGTCTTGTAGAAGCTCTTACAGGCGTCTCCAGATACCTTGATGAGGACTCCGTAGTGCGTCTCAACATCTGGAACTCGGAAATTAAAAAAAATGTAACCGTTCTATCAACCTAGTTCGTAGAAGTAAGAAACAAAAGTCACTTAATAAATTATACATAAGATAATAACGGTGTTTGTATTTATGCAAGTTAAACTCATATTAAAACAACTTATATTAAAGTGTTAAAAGGTTCATGGAGGTACTATAGGTGCATAGTGCACTGTTTCTAAAAGGCAACGAAATGTCAACCTAATTTCAACTAAAATAATTTAATTATATAAGTGGCTTTAAAATTTGTCAAAGAAACAAAACTAAGCGAAGACAATGACTAAATGACTATAAATATACTTAGGTATATTAAAAGTAGATAGGTATTTTTAAATTTAATTCCGTTTTCATGAAAGAATTCAAACCATGTACAAATAGGACAGCACGAAATTACTATAAATATTAACATGATCCTAAAGCATTATTATTATAAATGTAACAGCTAAGTCATAAATAATTTGAAAGTTAAATATCCAATAATCATTTTAAATGTGTTTTTTTATATTTAAGCAGAACAGAAAAATATTTTAATAAGTAAGTAATAAAAAAGTAGGTACTTACCACTTCCGTTATATAATAAGATTCTGTTTCACTTTACTTATAATTAATTCCCCTTCTTGCTTATAATTCACAATATATATTTTACTCTTCTTAAATGTAATTGTATTTTGTTTTTGTAAATTTAAGTAGGGAAGGTCAGTGAACCAGTAATAATATTTTACGTGTAGGTTTATGATTATTATTTAATGTTTTAGATATTAAAAATTGAATTTTAATAAAGAATATTTAAATATATAAAAAAAGAATTAACATTTCTCCAGAGAGCAAATATTTTAAGTAAACTTTTTTAACTTCTCTTGTTGGGCCTCATTTTTTTTTTATTAAATTTATTTTTTTTTTACAGCACCAATTTTAAAATATATTTTTAAAACATATATTCTTGATTAATCACTATATTATCTATAATATTAGATACTAAAAAACCAATTCATTGTTTTGTTCAACTCTCGAATATTAACTTCAACATGTAGTTAAAGTACTATGAACACAGAGACTCGCTAGGTTAGTTGTACAACAAGTAACTTGACAAATGAACTCTAACTAAACTTAATCATAGGAACTAAACCTAGGGAACACAGATAAGACATCAATTAAAACATGGGTATGTGTAAATTATACATATTTTGACAATAACCTTATCGGTTTATCGTTTTACTCCTTATTTATATGACACATTATTTAACAAAGTTCTCTCAGTAAAAGGAAATTGTTATTTATATTACCAAAGAATACGGAATATGAAATAATACAGGACAGTCTGAGTGTCTGCAACAGAGCATACATACAACAGAAATGTCTATTAACAAAATATTTTAGACTATAGTGTTTATTATTTTTATGATCTAAACCTCTATTCATCATAAACTTTGTTTCGGCTCGAAGTACCTATATTTGTATTAAAGCTAAAAAATAAAATGTAATTTATATAGTGTCTAGTTTATTACGAATTTAAGATATATAAGTTTGAATAAATATTATAAATATCGAAATAAATATTGTAGAAGTTTTTCTATCTTCTTCAAACTATATCGCTTTTACCTTGAGTAAAAAATTTTCAAAAATTAAAAATGATAGTCTCTTAAGTAACCTACTTTATTCTGTAAAGTATTCCTTGGCGAATATATTTAAGTAATTTTATCTTTTTTTCAAATATTTATGGAAAAGGATTCATATTGTTGAAATAACTAAATTTTAAAGAAACTTTATTTGATAGTTTCAAAAAGTAGACTGCGAAAAATTATTCAACTGCACGGCCTGAGGCAGCGAGTAAGCATCTTTCAATTGAGAATAAATTGAAATGAAATGAAAGTTTTTTTATAATATCTCAACAATTTGAATTAATTGTTAAATTTACTTATTTTAAATGCCAATAATAGCTGTGTGGATCAATTTTCGTAAGTACTAAGAAAATGAAATTTGAGTTAAATATAAGACTTTTTTATTAAGTAGTAAGCAGTACGGTGCGATGAATTGCGACGCAATATTATACGTTATTACTATGGTAAATGTCAAACAACCAAAAAGACTCAGTTATATTCTCGCAATACTCTCGTAAAGAGCTTGAGATATTGGCGTGAACTTCTGAATTTGAGCAATATATTCAAGTAATAAAGATATTAAATACCGAAATATCATGTCCTACCTGTTGGCTTTTTCAAAAATATAAGTAGAGATTGAAAAAATCGAAAACATATCTTATAAGAAACAATTATAATTTCCTATAACAGCATGAACAAGAAAGATGAATATGCCTAAAAAATAAATACAAGTTAGTATAAATATTTAACATAGAATATAAAGATTGTACATTAATAGCTCATATTAATTACATTTTTTGTGGAGTTGCCATGACTGATTTATTTGGTAATAAACTAAAGATATGCGATAGAAAGTTGATTTGTATCTACCAGAGAACCAACAGATCAATAAAGAAAAATACCACCAACAAAATAAGAAATGTAGTGAATGATGATTTTCGTTCTTATTTCTTCAAAAAATTACCAATTATAACAAAATTGCATCTAGACATGTAAAGTATACCATTATACTTGAATTAATGAAAGCGCTGTATCTAAATAATACAATATAAGAACTAGTTATAAGGATTTATCGATATTGCTTTAAGGAAATACTATATTTTAAGTTACGTATTTATTTCATTATAATAAAAATGATCGCTTTAAATAATATAATAATAGACGACGATATTCAGTTCTATATCTATTTAAAACTTTCTTAGCTAGTTTGAGCTCATTTAAACTATTTGTTTTTGAATTGAGAACTAACTTGAATTCTTCAGTAATTGATGTATTGAATAAAAAAACTAAAGGTGGTGAAGTTATAAGATGATATGACGTCTACCTAAGTCGTTCAAAAAATCGGGAATATCCGTTAATGATAATCAAAGCTCTAAATACCAAGTATTTTTATGAAATGTGGCGACAGATAAGGGCTATAAATCTTATGATTTTACTGGAGTCAATTTGAATGCCATCAGTCACTCCTCTCACATTTTTGAAATATATGACTCCTATATGCTTTAAAATTATCGATTAAAAGATATATTTCAAATTATATTGTCGAATTCCTGTCTTGTTCCTTCTTGTCCTTTCCTGGGTTCCCGGAAACATTGAAAAATCTAACTATAAATATTTTCTAGGCAGTGTGATTTCAGAGCGTGACGTCACGTCTTGACGGAGGCTTTGATGTTATTAGCAATGTGCTGTGAAAGTCCAGTGGGACTTGGATTACAATAATGTCACTTTTAATACTTGCTCTTACATTTGCCATACATGTTGTTTAATGTCTACAATAAAATATCTATTTCATTTGATATCTATATGTCTATTGCATTGGATTGTGTGAGTGTGTGTGTGTGTGTGTGTGTATCGCTGTTTGCTTCTATGAATTAAGCATTCTATACAAATCTCATTTTATAATATCTTATGGGTCGATACTGAAGTCTGTTATGTATATGATACGTAGACAAGAAGAACCGAGGATAACACATATTATTAAATGAAAAACCCAGAATCATGAATGTTAAAAATATCAAAATGTGTATATAATAATAATTTCGTTTTCATCTTTTACATTCATTCAAAATTTACATAAGTGACATCCAAATCTCTCTAAAGATAAAAAAGTTCATAACTTTTTTAAATATTTAGGCTAAGACTTTTTGGGTGGGTAGGTGCAAAATAAATAAGTCGCATCTAATTTTTAAATATTATTCATTAAGAATTATAATATATAATTAAAACATAACTTATGGATCAGTGAAAAGCCTGTACCTGCCAGCATAATATATTTTAAAAATCTCAGTGGTTTACGTGCTTTACTCAAATTTTGTATTATAACCTCTCTTTTAAAATGGATTCTATTAAGGACAGCATCAATCAACTCACGGAACACTTTACCACAAGAATGACTGAGTTTCAGAAGGAACTGAAAGGTGCTATACCAGCCACAAGCCCAACATCAAACATAAATTCACAATTCACTTCCTTTCGGTCTTTTGTATTAACTGCCTTAGAAAATCTGCAACTGCAGGTGGAATTGCTGTCAAGACAGTATGATGAGTTGGAGATGCGTTCCAGAAATAAAATTTTGTTGGTGCATGGGGTACCTGAAGAGAATAATGAAAATCTTAGTGTTTCCGTTACAAAACTTTTAGCTGTGCATCTTAAAGTTCCACATATAACTCCAGAAGTTGTAAGCTCCTATCATCGCTTGGGAAAGTCTGTGTCTAATAAGTCTCGTGCAGTTTTAATAAAATTCAGAGACAGAGTCATGAGGGACAAAGTCTGGTCCGCCAAGACTAGTTTAAAAAGCACAGGTCTAACAATCTCAGAATTTCTAACCAAAAGCCGGCATATCACATTTCTAGCAGCTCGTCAACGTTTTGGTATTACAAACTCTTGGACCAAAAACGGTGTTATTATGGTGAAGACAGCTGATGGTAAGAGACACCGCGTTACAAGTATGACGGAGTTAAAGGTTATATCCAGTCCAGCTAAAGATTTACTTGCTGTTTCAAATGCCCCTGTTGTGTCTGAGCCATCAAAAGATAATAAGACTACTGCCACTCGTGTAAAGAGAACAGTGAAGAAGTAAGAACTATACTGTTTCATTTTAATGTAGCTCTTTACTCACTTTTCGTTTTATTTAGGTGTTTTTTTATTTTTACTTTATTGTTATTGTTTTCTTTTCTTATTTTTTATTATTTCTTTATTTTTAAGTTTAATAACTATTTTAATTTTAAGTAATCATAACAAATCAGTACAATAATAATAGTCTAATAGTAATGATTGTCATACTGACAACTGACATTTGGTTGTTGTCAGAAACGTTTATTAATCCTGTTAACACTGTTGTAATCATTATACAAATAATTTAAATTATTTTTATATACATATATTTAACAATATATGTAAGTTTATTTATTTATTTTTATTAAATTTATTTGTTATTATTATTATTATTAATATATATATTTTTTTTAATATAAATTTGTATTAATATTGAACAGCTGGCAGGTTATGTCACATATTCATAAGTTCTAAAAAATTAAATCAATTAAAATTATTGTTATTAATAAAAAAATATATACAATTTGTATATATTTCTTTATACATATTTATTTCTTATAATACTTATATTTATTTACATATTTAATATATATATATATATGTCGGTTCAGGGTACCGTTCACAGTTATGATCTCCACCAGAAAACATATTTGTAGGCTTGATGAGGGTAACGAGCAGAAAACAAAATATCTTCTTAATAAAACATTTTATTAACTATGATTATATTACACAACTTTGCAATCAAAAAGTATGTACGTGTCACAACGAGTCGTAAGACAGTTCCCGGACTTGTTATTCGCACGGTGGCTGAAGGTAAAGTGAGGCCCGCTGGTGACTCGAAATATATCTTCAACTCGGCCCGCACGAACTTAAGACCGGACTCTGCCGAAACGATGACGTATCGCTTGCGCCTCGTTATCAATTAGCTCCCGTACTAATGACTTCCCGACATATATATATAATTATTATTATTATTATTATTATTATTTTGTTTATTTTATTTAATTTTATTTAATTTTATTTATTTATTTATTTATTTATTTATTTATTTATTTATTTATTTATTTATTTATTTATTTATTTATTTTTTTATTTATTTATTTATTTATTTATTTATTTATATATTTATTTATTGTAATGTCAATGAATAGTACAAATAGTAATGGAAACAATTACTCGATGTCGTCTAGTGATGAATCGTGTAGTGATGACAGTTTTCACAGTACACCAGATCATCCCCTTAACGTCAAACTTAATTCTTGCTTCTCAGACTCTCTGAAGTTACTTAATGTCATTCATATTAATGCTCAAAGTATTCCGGCTCATTATCCTGATATGCTTGCGTCATTTGAATCTCGCAATATTCATGCAATTTTGATCTCTGAATCTTGGCTAAAACCATGTTTACCAACCATGTCCTATATGCTACCAGGTTTTCATCTCATACGCAACGATCGCATTGGTAAAGTGGGAGGTGGAGTAGCGATATACTTGCGCTCTCATATTCCTTTTCAAATAGTTAGTACGTCTACTCAGCCACCAACCAACGATGCTGCTGAACATCTTATGATAGAGGTAATATTGTCACACAAGAAAATTCTCGTCGGTGTTTTTTATAATCCCCCTTCCATACCAAATTATTTTAATTCATTAGAGACGATACTCGAAAGTTTTACCTCTATTTACAGTCATTCAATTATTATGGGTGACTTTAATACTTGTTTGAACAAAGATGATTATCGCAGCAAAAAACTCTTGTCCATTACTGATTCTTGCAACCTACATCTATTACCTCTTTCGGCTACGCATTATTTTCCTGGCAGCACTCCCTCCCTTCTTGACCTAATTATGGTTTCATCCCCTGACTTTGTAATAAAGCATGGTCAGTACTCAGCGGATGCATTTTCCTATTATGATCTTATTTACCTCTCTTATAATATACGTCCTCCTAAAGCTAAAGCTAATTGATAAAGAACGTCTTGGTGTAGATGCTAGAAAAATAGATTGGTCCGTTATCATCAATAGTGATTCTCTAGATCTTAAAGTTAAATTATTAAATCAGAGCCTTATACAATTATATGACACTCATGCACCTGTTAAACCTATTAAAATTAAACATTTTCCTGCACCATGGTTGACACAAGAATTAAAAAATCTTATGGAGAAAAAAAATATTTCAAAGTCCAAATTTAAATTAAATAATAATGACGCCAATAAAAATAACTACATAAAGACTCGAAATCGCTGTAATACATCGTGTAGAGATGCACATCGACGCCACATCCATAAATCTATCGAACACGGTGATACAACAAAAACGTGGAAGTTTCTTGAATCACTCGGAGTCGGTAAATCAACTTCATCAAACACATGTTCTACTGACATAGATATTGAGCTCCTTAACAAACATTTTTCTGATTCAGAAGTAATTGATAACGTTAGTAAAGAACGTACTCTAAATATGCTTTCATCGTTTCCGACTCCGGAGTTTTTACCCTTTACTTTCTGTCCTTTCACTGAATGTGATGTTAAGGAGAACGTACTGTCGATATCATCGAATGCCGTTGGTGCTGATTCTATCAGCCGTAATATGATCATTCCTATCCTCGATATAATTTCTCCTACATTAACTCATATCCTAAATTATTCCATCACAACTAGTACGTTTCCCGAATCATGGAAACATGCTCAAATCATTCCTTTACCTAAAAAGCTGAAACCATTAAATATTCAAGATTACAGACCAATTTCCATTTTACCTTTCCTATCAAAAATTCTTGAAAAATTAGTTCATCAACAGCTAAGCCTATTCCTTAACAAACATTTTCTGTTAAGTCCTTTCCAGTCCGGTTTCCGCCCTGGTCATAGTACGGTCACGGCACTTGTCAAGGTAACGCATGATATTCGATTGGCAATGGACAACAAACAGCTCACAATTCTAGCTATGCTGGATTTTAGTAATGCTTTTAATGTCATCGACCATGACATACTGTTAAGTCTGTTACGTTCTATTAACATATCTCCATCGGTGATAGACTGGTTTCGAGTTACCTCTCAGGTCGAAGACAACGCATAAGGACAGATAATCTGTTATCATCCTGGTGTAATGTCTCGGCCGGGGTGCCTCAAGGCGGTGTGCTATCTCCTTTACTATTTGCTGTTTTCATTAATTCTATAACGCAACGGATTTCTTCTCTCTATCACATGTATGCAGATGATATTCAAATTTATCACCATTCACGTCTTGAAAATCTATGTTCTTCTGTGACCGCTATTAACAATGACCTTAACTCAATTTGTAATTGGAGTAATCAATTCGGTATTAAAATAAATACAACTAAATCTCAAGTTATGGTTATTGGCAGTCGTGGAATGATATCAAAAGTTGATTGGCAAAGTTTACAACCTGTTACATGTAATGGTATTACTATTCCGTACTGTTCATCTGTAAAAAACTTGGGTATTTACATAGATCAAACGCTTTCATGGTCTGTACAAATGAAAGAAGTTAGCAGAAAAATATTTATGAGTATGAGATCTCTACGTCGACTGCGTTTTTTTCTACCAATTCCTACCAAAATTATTTTAGCACATTCTCTTCTTCTTTCTATTCTCGATTACGCCGACGCAAGTTATATTGATTTAACCGAGGACCAATTAAATAAGCTTGAGAGACTTCAAAATCTTGCTATACGGTTCATATTTAGCCTCCGTAAATATAACCACATTTCCCAATTTCGTCAAAAACTCAAGTGGCTTTCCATTCGTCGACGCCGGGATTTACATATACTTTCTCTTTTGTACTGTGCTTTATTTAATCCAAAAACACCGTCGTACCTAAAGGAAAAATTTAAATTCCTGGGTTTGTCAGACGCTGCACGAACATCACAAACACTTACGATAAAAATGCCTATCCATAATTCCACTTTTTAGAAACGCTCATTTACTGTTTACGCCACTAAATTGTGGAACACTCTTCCTTTAAATATACGACGTATACAAACTTTAGTAGCATTTAAAAAGTCTGTTAAAAACATCTACTTAGCAGAAGATAATTAATTTCTAATTTTGCTATTTATTATGTTAGGGTGTATATATTAGTGTATGTTGATATGTATTGTATATTTATGTATTATTCGTATGTATTTGTATGTAATTATTAGTAAGTAGGTTTATTATAATCGCACCACCAACAATTACCTGATTGTTTGCATTTTTTTTTTCCTAACTCAATGGTTGGCTGGAAGAAATCGCCTTTAGGCGATAAGTCCGCCATTTGTACATTCCATCTTTTATTTGTACTTGTTATTTTTAAATATGTGATATGTATTGTGGTGTGCAATAAAGAATATAAATAAATAAATAAAATAAATAAGACTGTATTTCTTTCGATATAATATAACTCTCATTGATCTTAAACTCTCGTAAAAATGGAGCCCGAGTTCAAAACTGTGAAGAGCAATGGCTTCTAATGTTTTATAAATTATAGAACGATATCTACAAATATAAACCTTGATTTCTTAGTAACTGACTTTAGGTTAGGAAATATTCAAATTTAAAAAAAATAAATGTTTATTACATTGATAAAGATATCAAATTTCTCAACTCGGTATCTACTACCAGTTCATAACGATATATGTAAAATACACACACAAACAAATCATACACAAGCCAATTAAGTTTTCACAATATATACATACATGATAAGCGGGTAGTAGTCGGATCATATACAGTCAATAATTTATAATATCATTAATCCGACTATTAGAGTCTCTTATTAGAGATTTAATTTTTTTAAAATTATATCAACAGTGATCAGTGCTATATTTATAATTATATAAATTACAAGCTCGAATTAGGAATCTATTCTTCGCACATTTGGTTCCAACTATTGGCACTTTTAAAATTTTATTAATTCTTTTACTGATTCTAGGACATCGTAGTCAAATTTTGTTTAACAAATAAGGAGAATCAACCGAACCATTTATGATAAAAAGGTTTTGTTTTCTCGCCTCTGTTCCACAGAAATGAAACTAATGGAAGTATATTCAGTTTCAAATCTTTTCTTGAGAAAATTATAAGGCTTTCGCAGTATACTTTCTGATGATGATAACTGTCCTCTGGTACCGCTAATGGTACAGCTCGTGATACCGTACATTGAGAATTATTACAAATAAAATATAAATTTATATAATTTATTTATAAGTGATTGGTCTATTGTTTACGAATCTGTATCAATTGATAGCAAAGTTGAGATATTCAATCACTTAGTAACACAACTCTTTGATAAGCATGCTCCTATCAGACCTATTAAAATTAAACATCTTCCAGCACCTTGGTTAACAGATAGCTTGAAAACTCTAATGAAAAAGAAAAATAGTGCAAAATATAAATTCAAGTTAAAGGATTCTGACACCAACCGGAATAATTACAACAAAGCCCGAAATCGCTGCAATACATCGTGTAGAGATGCATATCGACGCCACATCCACAAGTCAGTTGAAAACGGTAATACGTTAAAAACTTGGAACTTTCTTAAATCACTTGGAGTTGGCAAATCCACTACTACATCTTCTATCAACATCGATATTGAACTCCTCAACAAGCACTTCTCTTCTTCTGATGTAATCGATAGTGCTGACAAAGAACGTACTCTTAAAGCTCTCTCATGCCTCCCAGCTCCTGATTTTTTGCCTTTTAAATTTTGTTCTTTCACAGAATGTGATGTTAAGAGGACCGCATTATCCATACCGTCGAATGCTGTTGGTGCTGACTGTATCAGTCGCAACATGATTATTCCTATCCTCGATATTATTGCTCCTACATTAAAACATATCCTTAACCATTCCATTGCTACTTGTGAATTTCCGGATGCTTGGAAAAGTGCCCAAATTTTTCCTATATCTAAGAAGGCCAAGCCATCCGTTATCGAAGATTTTCGACCTATCTCAATTTTACCTTTCCTCTCCAAAATCCTTGAAAAATTAGTTTTCGAACAGATTAGCACATTTCTCAATCAAAATTCCCTTCTCAGTCCTTTTCAGTCCGGATTTCGACCAGGTCACAGTACCACTTCAGCTCTTGTTAAGATTACCGACGACATTCGACTTGCGATGGATAATAAACAAGTGACATTACTGATTCTATTAGATTTCAGTAATGCGTTTAACACTGTAGATTATGACATCTTATTGAGTCTAATGCGTTCCATTAACATATCTCCATCTGTGATAGACTGGTTTCGGAGTTACCTCACCGGTCGGAGACAGCGAATTATACAGTCTGATAATTCCTTCTCATCTTGGTCCAGACTCTCCGCTGGGGTACCTCAGGGTGGCGTGATTTCTCCAATATTATTCGCGTTATTTATTAACTCTATCACTCAGGAAATTTCTTCTCTCTATCACATGTATGCAGATGATATTCAAATATATCGCCATTCAAACCTCGCAAACATTTTCTATTCGATAGCCGCCATTAATAGTGACCTAGCTGCTATACTCAGGTGGAGTCATTTATTTGGCTTAAAGATAAATCCCCTTAAGTCGCAGGCTATTATCATTGGCAGCGCTGGTGTGATTTCGAGGATTGATTGGCGGAATCTTCCTCCGATCTTATATAACGGATTAACAATTCCTTATTGTGAGACGGTCAAAGATCTTGGAATACATTTAGATAAAACATTATCTGGGTCTGCCCATATTAAAGAGGTGAGTAAGAAAATGTTTATGACAATGCACTCATTAAAGCGACTCAGATATTTTCTTCCAATTCCTACCAAAATTATGTTAGCACAATCTCTTTTTCTTTCCGTTCTTGATTATGCCGATGCAAGTTACCCAAATTTGACCGAGGACTATTTAAATAAACTTGAGCGACTTCAAAACATTGCTATAAGGTTCATATTTGGCTTACGTAAATATGACCACGTTTCCCATTTTCGTCAACAACTCAAGTGGCTCCCTATTCGCCGACGCCGGGATTTACGCTTTCTTTCTCTTTTGTACTGTGTGTTATTTCACCCAAACTCACCTTCATACTTGAAAGAGAGATTTCATTTTCTGGGATCTCCCCCAGACTTGCGTCCTTCCCGATATCTCACCCTTAAAACACCTGTCCATAACTCAACACTCTATAAACACTCCTTTACAGTTTCTGTCATTAAGTTATGGAATAAATTGCCCCTTTATATTCGCAAGTCAAAATCTTTACATATATTTAAAAAAACTGTCAAGGATTATTATTTATCTTTAGATATTTAGATCGGTTTATAGAAATATTTATATCTTTTTTTTCTTTTTTATTATTATTTATTTTCTATGTATATATTAATTAATAATTTTAAAATATTGTTTAGTTTGTTAGATTCTATTTATTGTATTAGGTATATATGTATATCTATATGTATTAGTGTGTTACTATTTGTATGTATGTCTATTGCTATATTATAACTTTGTACCACCTGCTTCTATGTTTTTTTTATTAAATATT
Organism: Mechanitis mazaeus; assembly: GCA_959347395.1. Taxonomy (NCBI): domain Eukaryota; kingdom Metazoa; phylum Arthropoda; class Insecta; order Lepidoptera; family Nymphalidae; genus Mechanitis; species Mechanitis mazaeus. The sequence continues at coordinate 6,387,896 of OY365757.1, forward strand.
GTCCGTTCGATAAGGTTGCCTGGAAGAAATCGCCCTTAGGCGATAAGGCCGCCACTTGTACATACCTGTCTTTTTTAATTTTTGTGTTTTTTCTTGTATATGATTTTTTTTTATTTTGGTGTACAATAAAGAATATATATATATAAGCATTTTTCAAAATTATTAATAATTTTACATAGGTCTATATTATAATATAATTATTCAGGGCTAAATATTATATTGATATATTTAATATACACAGATACTTTTCCTTTTAACAGACACTCAATTTCAAGGGCTAATATATATTAAAATAGCGAAATGACTTTTTTTTATTATTGTAGTTAGTTATAAGGAAATCCAAAAATATAAAATGATTATGATGATATTCAATTGTTTTCATATTTTTAGCACAACTTGAATGAACAAAAATATAGCAAAATATAAAACGGTAACTGCAAACGAGTGTGATATACATATACAAACAAATAAAACAGACTCAAGATGATGAAATATAATATTAATTCCTAAATAGCATAATATGCTGTAAAAATAATGATCACAATAGATTAATGTTATAAAAATCTCTAATAATATAAAAACTTTGTAAAAAGATTAAGAAAAAAAAAATAAACCAACGTAAAACTTATAATAAAAGTAACACTAATGAGTAGGCAGTGGTTACAAACCTTTTCCAATAAGCACTATAAACTACACTTATATATTCCATAACCAGCACTTCATTAAACAATGAGTTTGTTTTTATAAGAACACTACGAATATCACAAATAACAGATAATATATTACTTAAATAATTTTATTAAACGACTCTTCAGAGGTGATATGAATGATTTTAGATTTTTCGTTTTGACGGACCATAAAATAGTGCATAGTGCATTTGCGAACCCAACAAAAGTCATATTTTTTATCTTTTATCTTTAGTTTTGTCTTATGTAAAAGCATTTTATTGTAGCTAGAGAGGTGATCATTTACATATATACGATTATCATTTCCATGAAAGCCTATGTCGGACGCCTTTAAATTTTTAAGTCGTCGAAAAGCAGACAAGAAGCCATCTTTTTTATATCCTGCTAGTAATTTTACAATAATAGGCTTAGGAAATAAACCATCAACATCGTTTTTAACAGAAACACGGGTAACAAAATCGATATCTTTAGATGGATTTAAAGAATAATCACTTATTTTGGATAAGTTTTCGATGATTTTTATATTTTTCTGAATATAACTAATTTTAACGAATTAACCTTAGTATTTTAAACCGCTTTTCCCATTGTGTTGTCGTGATAAAGTCAGAGTAAAGATTGTGTAATAAAAATGTAATACCTTTTTTATTTAAATTTATTAATAACTACTGTTAAATATTATGTATGCACTAATCAATTAAAAATTTAACGAATGCTATCTTTTACGACTATAAAAATCAGTATTTTTTTTATTATTAATTACTCTATTCTTAAATTTTTATAACTTGTAACGCAAACACATGATGCGAAATGTGTTGTCGAGATCCACATTTATGTGTCGGTGTAAATGTTTGTGTGGGTCGAATGTGGGTCAGTTGATGACACAAGTTTCATATTATCCTTATTTTTCAAGTAACTTATTTTAAATTATAAAAATTATATTGGAAATAAAATAATAATCTTCTCTCTATCTTTCCTTCTTATAATAATTGAAAGATATTCCTTATTCTTTTTAAATAATTCGTTAATTAAAATAATTCATTATGAAACGTTTCAAAATCTTTCGACGAAATTTGGTAGACACAGACAGACAATAATTTAGATTGTAATAAGTAATACTTTTTGACAGGTTAAATGTTAACCAGGACACAATTTAACTAAATTAAACAGTATTAAAACGTAAAGACATTTAACTAAAACTACTACTACTAGTTTTTATAGCAGCTAATGTACTTTACCTACAACTTAGTCTACAACTAGTTGAAAAATCACTATACCAGTCATAAAAATAAAGAAAAGAAAGCCAGCTATAATAAAAACAAAAAAATTATCGTAATACATATGAAGCAAAACTCCTGTTATAAATATGTTAATATTTATTTTGTGCTATTGTTTTTTTTTATCCCCTATTTAGATGAATGATGATGATGATATAATAAGAAATATCTTGTAGGAGATGCGTCTCCATACTCTTCGCGGGCAGCGGGCGTCGTCACCAACTCCTACGCGACTACGGCTACGATGCGCCTCTTCTGATAGTCTTGTAGAAGCTCTTACAGGCGTCTCCAGATACCTTGATGAGGACTCCGTAGTGCGTCTCAACATCTGGAACTCGGAAATTAAAAAAAATGTAACCGTTCTATCAACTTAGTTCGTAGAAGTAAGAAACAAAAGTCACTTAATAAATTATACATAAGATAATAACAGTATTTGTATTTATGCAAGTTAAACTCATATTAAAACAACTTATATTAAAGTGTTAAAAGGTTCATGGAGGTACTATAGGTGCATAGTGCACTGTTTCTAAAAGGCAACGAAATGTCAACCTAATTTCAACTAAAATAATTTAATTATATAAGTGGCTTTAAAATTTGTCAAAGAAACAAAACTAAGCGAAGACAATGACTAAATGACTATAAATATACTTAGGTATATTAAAAGTAGATAGGTATTTTTAAATTTAATTCCGTTTTCATGAAAGAATTCAAACCATGTACAAATAGGACAGCACGAAATTACTATAAATATTAACATGATCCTAAAGCATTATTATTATAAATGTAACAGCTAAGTCATAAATAATTTGAAAGTTAAATATCCAATAATCATTTTAAATGTGTTTTTTTTATATTTAAGCAGAACAGAAAAATATTTAAATAAGTAAGTAATAAAAAAGTAGGTACTTACCACTTCCGTTATATAATAAGATTCTGTTTCACTTTACTTACAATTAATTCCCCATCTTGCTTATAATTCACAATATATATTTTACTCTTCTTAAATGTAATTGTATTTTGTTTTTGTTAAATTTAAGTAGGGAAGGTCAGTGAACCAGTAATAATATTTTACGTGTAGGTTTATGATTATTATTTAATGTTTTAGATATTAAAAATTGAATTTTAATAAAGAATATTTAAATATATAAAGAAAGAATTAACATTTCTCCAGAGAGCAAATATTTTAAGTAAACTTTTTTAACTTCTCTTGTTGGGCCTCATTTTTTTTTTATAAAAATTTATTTTTGTAGCTTTATTATTTTAAAAACTTTAACGATATTACATGAATATGAGTAATTTAAACATTTTAACTATTATTTTCTTAGATTTTCACGAGTACACATTCAATCGTTTTCACACCTGTTCACACCCGTGAACACGATTGCTGCAAAGCATTCGAAACGTCGTCGGGTTAAAATAAAAATATAACCGAGTAAAAATACGAGAGTTTTAATCATTAAAAAAATAGTTTTATTTATAACTATTATTTTTATTAGTTCATACGTAGTTCAAATACAAATTTATATTCATAAAATAAATATGAATACACAGAATCCACATTTCGTTTTGAGTAAGTAAAGTTTACTAAGAACCTGATCCTATAGTATTGCTTTTTACTCATATATACATATATACATACATACATATATATATATATATATATATATACATACATACATACATATATATATATATACTCCATTAAACAAAACGATCTCAATATAAGTCTATTAGGCTTCACGTGTAAGTGGATATTACTAGAATGGCTAGTGATATTTCATTTATTTAATGGTTTAAGGTAGAAATAGACCTCAATGGTGAAATAGCGAGAATACTTGAGATGCCTGATGCTGATTTTATATTGCAATATGTCTTGTATAGAGTTAGATCATTATACATAATGTGCCCAAAGATTTTTTTTTACAGCACCAATTTTAAAATATATTTTTAAAACATATGTTCTTGATTAATCACTATATTATCTATAATATTAGATACTATGTATAACTTGACAAATGAACTCTAACTAAACTTAATCATAGGAACTAAACCTACATCTAGGGAACACAGATAAGACATCAATTAAAACATGGGTATGTGTAAATTATACATATTTTGACAATAACCTTATCGGTTTATCGTTTTACTCCTTATTTATATGACACATTATTTAACAAAGTTCTCTTAGTAAAAGGAAATTGTTATTTATATTACCAAAGAATACGGAATATGAAATAATACAGGACAGTCTGAGTGTCTGCAGCAGAGCATACATACAACAGAAATGTCTATTAACAAAATATTTTAGACTATAGTGTTTATTATTTTTATGATCTAAACCTCTATTCATCATAAACTTTGTTTCGGCTCGAAGTATCTATATTTGTATTAAAGTTAAAAAATAAAATGTAATTTATATAGTGTCTAGTTTATTACGAATTTAAGATATATAAGTTTGAATAAATATTATAAATATCGAAATAAATATTGTAGAAGTTTTTCTATCTTCTTCAAACTATATCACTTACCTTACCTTACCTTGAGTGAAAAATTTTCAAAAATTTAAAATGATAGTCTCTTAAGTAACCTACTTTATTCTGTAAAGTATTCCTTGGCGAATATATTTAAGAAATTTTATCTTTTTTTCAAATATTTGTGGAAAAGGATTCATATTTCTTATTTGTCGATCATCATTTCATCATTTTATTTGTTGAAATAACTAAATTTTAAAGAAACTTTATTTGATAGTTTCAAAAAGTAGACAGCGAAAAGTTATTCAACTACACGGCCTGAGGCAGCGAGTAAGCATCTTTCAATTGAGAATAAATTGAAATGAAATGAAAGTTTTTTTATAATATCTCAACAATTTGAATTAATTGTTAAATTTACTTATTTTAAATGCCAATAATAGCTGTGTGGATCAATTTTCGTAAGTACTAAGAAAATGAAATTTGAGTTAAATATAAGACTTTTTTATTAAGTAGTAAGCAGTACGGTGCGATGAATTGCGACGCAATATTATACGTTATTACTATGGTAAATGTCAAACAACCAATAAGACTCAGTTATATTCTCGCAATACTCTCGTAAAGAGCTTGAGATATTGGCGTGAACTTCTGAATTTGAGCAATATATTCAAGTAATAAAGATATTAAATACCGAAATATCATGTCCTACCTGTTGGCTTTTTCAAAAATATAAGCAGAGATTGATAAAATCGAAAACATATCTTATAAGAAACAATTATAATTTCCTATAACAGCATGAACAAGAAAGATGAATATGCCTAAAAAATAAATACAAGTTAGTATAAATATTTAACATAGAATATAAAGATTGTACATTAATAGCTCATATTAATTACATTTTTTGTGGAGTTGCCATGACTGATTTATTTGGTAATAAACTAAAGATTTTCGATAGAAAGTTGATTTGTATCTACCAGAGAACCAACAGATCAATAAAGAAAAATACCACCAACAAAATAAGAAATGTTGTGAATGATGATTTTCGTTCTTATTTCTTCAAAAAATTACCAATTATAACAAAATTGCATCTAGACATGTAAAGTATACTATTATACTTGAATTAATGAAAGCGCTGTATCTAAATAATACAATATAAGAACTAGTTATAAGGATTTATCGATATTGCTTTAAGGAAATACTATATTTTAAGTTACGTATTTATTTCATTATAATAAAAATGATCGCTTTAAATAATATAATAATAGACGACGATATTCAGTTCTATATCTATTTAAAACTTTCTCAGCTAGTTTGAGCTCATTTAAACTATTTGTTTTTGAATTGAGAACTAACTTGAATTCTTCAGTAATTGAATAAAAAAACTAAAGGTGGTGAAGTTATAAGATGATATGACGTCTACCTAAGTCGTTCAAAAAATCGGGAATATCCGTTAATGATAATCAAAGCTCTAAATACCAAGTATCTTTATGAAATGTGGCGACAGATAAGGGCTATAAATCTTATGATTTTACTGGAGTCAATTTGAATGCCATCAGTCACTCCTCTCACATTTTTGAAATATATGACTCCTATATGCTTTAAAATTATCGATTAAAAGATATATTTCAAATTATATTGTCGAATTCCTGTCTTGTTCCTTCTTGTCCTTTCCTGGGTTCCCGGAAACATTGAAAAATCTAACTATAAATATTTTCTAGGCAGTGTGATTTCAGAGCGTGACGTCACGTCTTGACGGAGGCTTTGATGTTATTAGCAATGTGCTGTGAAAGTCCAGTGGGACTTGGATTACAATAATGTCACTTTTAATACTTGCTCTTACATTTGCCATACATGTTGTTTAATGTCTACAATAAAATATCTATTTCATTTGATATCTATATGTCTATTGCATTGGATTGTGTGAGTGTGTGTGTGTGTGTGTGTGTATCGCTGTTTGCTTCTATGAATTAAGCATTCTATACAAATCTCATTTTATAATATCTTATGGGTCGATACTGAAGTCTGTTATGTATATGATACGTAGACAAGAAGAACCGAGGATAACACATATTATTAAATGAAAAACCCAGAATCATGAATGTTAAAAATATCAAAATGTGTATATAATAATAATTTCGTTTTCATCTTTTACATTCATTCAAAATTTACATAAGTGACATCCAAATCTCTCTAAAGATAAAAAAGTTCATAACTTTTTTAAATATTTAGGCTAAGACTTTTTGGGTGGGTAGGTGCAAAATAAATAAGTCGCATCTAATTTTTAAATATTATTCATTAAGAATTATAATATATAATTAAAACATAACTTATGGATCAGTGAAAAGCCTGTACCTGCCAGCATAATATATTTTAAAAATCTCAGTGGTTTACGTGCTTTACTCAAATTTTGTATTATAACCTCTCTTTTAAAATGGATTCTATTAAGGACAGCATCAATCAACTCACGGAACACTTTACCACAAGAATGACTGAGTTTCAGAAGGAACTGAAAGGTGCTATACCAGCCACAAGCCCAACATCAAACATAAATTCACAATTCACTTCCTTTCGGTCTTTTGTATTAACTGCCTTAGAAAATCTGCAACTGCAGGTGGAATTGCTGTCAAGACAGTATGATGAGTTGGAGATGCGTTCCAGAAATAAAATTTTGTTGGTGCATGGGGTACCTGAAGAGAATAATGAAAATCTTAGTGTTTCCGTTACAAAACTTTTAGCTGTGCATCTTAAAGTTCCACATATAACTCCAGAAGTTGTAAGCTCCTATCATCGCTTGGGAAAGTCTGTGTCTAATAAGTCTCGTGCAGTTTTAATAAAATTCAGAGACAGAGTCATGAGGGACAAAGTCTGGTCCGCCAAGACTAGTTTAAAAAGCACAGGTCTAACAATCTCAGAATTTCTAACCAAAAGCCGGCATATCACATTTCTAGCAGCTCGTCAACGTTTTGGTATTACAAACTCTTGGACCAAAAACGGTGTTATTATGGTGAAGACAGCTGATGGTAAGAGACACCGCGTTACAAGTATGACGGAGTTAAAGGTTATATCCAGTCCAGCTAAAGATTTACTTGCTGTTTCAAATGCCCCTGTTGTGTCTGAGCCATCAAAAGATAATAAGACTACTGCCACTCGTGTAAAGAGAACAGTGAAGAAGTAAGAACTATACTGTTTCATTTTAATGTAGCTCTTTACTCACTTTTCGTTTTATTTAGGTGTTTTTTTATTTTTACTTTATTGTTATTGTTTTCTTTTCTTATTTTTTATTATTTCTTTATTTTTAAGTTTAATAACTATTTTAATTTTAAGTAATCATAACAAATCAGTACAATAATAATAGTCTAATAGTAATGATTGTCATACTGACAACTGACATTTGGTTGTTGTCAGAAACGTTTATTAATCCTGTTAACACTGTTGTAATCATTATACAAATAATTTAAATTATTTTTATATACATATATTTAACAATATATGTAAGTTTATTTATTTATTTTTATTAAATTTATTTGTTATTATTATTATTATTAATATATATATATTTTTTAATATAAATTTGTATTAATATTGAACAGCTGGCAGGTTATGTCACATATTCATAAGTTCTAAAAAATTAAATCAATTAAAATTATTGTTATTAATAAAAAAATATATACAATTTGTATATATTTCTTTATACATATTTATTTCTTATAATACTTATATTTATTTACATATTTAATATATATATATAATTATTATTATTATTTTGTTTATTTTATTTAATTTTATTTATTTTGTTAATATCTATAAGGTTGTTTTTTCTTTGCTGGGATTATTTTATTTAAACAAACGTGTGCTCCACAAGACTCTTTATTTTGAACTAAAAATTATAATTACCTTACAATGTGGACTGTATGTATCTATTCATCTGTATGTATCACATCGATATGTGCTTAAGCATAGATATAAATCTATAGTAACTTAGACATTCCGCCCACCAAGAACATAGTTCTTCAACAATATTACATTGCTAATCTATATAAAATATAACTTCAAAAGCTATATAAAAGAAACTTCACTTAACTGCAATATGTGCAAAGAACAAAAAAATTGAATATGGCGCATGGCATAACATGCACATAAGTAAACAATATATATTTAGGTAAGTAATCAACTATTTAGTTATTACACACAATTTGCTAACTGGACGTTTGAATACGCCCGATTTACATTTAACAGTAACAACTCTCGTTATATTATCAGGTCCTGTATGCTTTTGTATAACCTTGCCTAAAATCCATTTGGCGGGTGGAATATTGTCCTCCTTTAAAATAACAATATCATTGATTTTTGCTCTAAAGTACAATTTGAATTCCATTTATATCTCTGATTAAGGTTCACCAAATATTCTTTGTGCCATCGGTTCCAAAAGTTAGTAACAATTTTTTGCGTTAAGCGCCATCTATCTAGACTAGTAACATTACAATTTGTAAGATTATCATCAGCTAAGTTAATCAAGGGTTCACCTACTAAAAAGTGGCCTGGTGTCAAGGGGAGGGGGTCGTTAGGATCATCGCTTAACAACGTCATAGGTCGTGAGTTGAGACACGCCTCCACTTGCGCCAGGACTGTCGTCATCTCCTCGTAGGTAAGTGTGTGGCTTCCTATGACCTTGCGTAAATGTCCCTTTGTACCACGAACGCCGGCCTCCCATAATCCTCCAAAATTGGGAGCGTGGGGAGGAATAAAATGCCACGTAGTTTTCTCTAATGTCAATAAAGATGCAATTTCATCAGGTAGTGATGATTTAGCGGTATTAAACATGTTCCTAATTTCTCTATCAGCACCAACAAAATTTGTGCCATTATCACTATATAAATCTTTACAGTGACCTCTCCTTGCTGTAAATCGTCTGAACGCTGCGATAAAAGCATTTGCAGACAAGTCGGTTACTGCTTCAAGATGTATAGCACGGGTCACCATACATACGAACAAGCATATGTAGCCCTTATAAGACTTGGCACCTCTCCCTGGTGAAAACCTAATATTTATAGGGCCACAGTAATCTACGCCTGCTGATTTAAATGGCTTACTCGGTTTAAGTCTTACTTCAGGTAGAAGACCCATCATTGGAGCAGCCTTTTTGGTTGAATATCTCAAACATTTGACACATTCTCTAAAGACCTTCTTAGCACGATTCTTTGCCTGTAAGATCCAGTATTTTGCTCTCAAAAAGGTGAGCATCATCTGAGGACCACCATGTAGAGTTTTATGATGAGCATCCATAATTATTAGCTTACTAAGCTGACTTTTAGCAGGCAAAATTATTGGATGTCTTGTGTCATATGGTGCATCAGATTGCTCAATTCTTCCACTCACTCTTAATGTCCCCTTTTTATCTAAAAAAGGACAAAGCGTGCGTAGCTTGCTCTTCTTGGGTACAGATCCTCGTTTCTTTATCTGTTCTATTTCTACAGTAAAGGCCTCCTCTTGCACCTGGTTAATACAAAAAAGTAAGGTATCTTTCATTTCCTCCCATGTTATGTATTTTGGCATTTTTACCCTCTCGTCCCTAGGTACTTTTAAATTTAACATTCTTCTACAGTAGGAAATGACTTTTAACAACCGTGACAATGACGAAAATCTCGACCAAATTAATTCTTCCTCGTGTACGTTAGACACAACAGTTAATGTTGTGAGTCTCTCTTCTTCATTTGTGTCCTCCACCATTGTGTTGTTCCTCTCTATGTTGGGTCTGGCTAACCACTGGGGACCTGTCCACCACATTTCGTTCTCCAACAGCTCCCTTGCTTGCAGGCCTCGTGATGCGCAATCCGATGGGTTTACATCTGTAGATACGTGGCTCCATTGTTCAAAGTCCAATATATTTAATATTGTGGACACTCGGTTGCTCACAAAGGTAGTCCAACGGCCTGAGCCTCCTTTGAGCCAGGCCAGTACAATGGTTGAATCCGTCCAACCATGTAACTTTTCTTTAGGTACTTCCATGACCTCTGCAACTTCAAATATCAGTTTAGCTCCTAAGGCTGCAGCGCATAACTCAAGTCTAGGAATTGATATTTCCTTTTCGGTTGGAGCGACTTTTGTTTTTGCTGTGACTAAGTGTATGTGTACTCTACTTAACTCGTCAACTACTCTAACGTACACCGCTGCTGCAAACGCCAATCTGGACGCATCTGTGAACACGTGCAACTCAACCTCAGAAGTTGGTGTGGTATTTGTCCACCGTGGTAGCTTGAGTTCCTTCAGATCCAGTAGCTGGTGTCTGTACGTCAGCCACTCGCTTATTAACTCGCTCGTCAAGTTCTCGTCCCATTCAAGGCCGGATTTCCATAGTTTTTGGAGAAAAATTTTAGCGACAACTACAACTGGAGCAATCCATACGAGCGGGTCGTACAATCTCGCCACATCAGAGAGTACCTTTCTCTTCGTATATGGCCCTTTCGACTCAGCTAGCATCACATTGTATTCGAAGTTGTCATTCTTCCTGTTCCAACTCACTCCAAGAACCTTGATTGATCTGTTTAGTTTAATATCCGTTGCCTGCTCACTTAGTTCATCACTTTTTCCAAATTCCCTTAAAATATTTTCACAGTTACTGTTCCACTTTTGAAGTGCAAATCCACCTGCTCTCATTAGATCATTCATCTCTTTGAATATTCTTAGTGCTTCAACTTCAGTATCAGTCCCTGTAATTAAGTCATCCATATAAAAATCTCGTTTTGTTATTTTTGCTGCTAATGGATATCTCGCTTCTTCTAGTTCGGCCAGTCTCTGTAGCGCCTTGTCAGCTAGATATGGCGCACATGCTGTCCCAAAAGTCAGTCTCATTAGCTTAAAATGTTGTATCGGCTCGGTCCCGTCTGACTTAAATCTCCAAACGATTCTCTGGAAGTTAGTATCCTCTTCAGCTACACAAACCATCCTATACATTTTTATGATATCTGCAACAACACATATTCTGTGAGCTCTCCATCTCATTAAAATGTGTCTCAAATCTTGCTGTAACTTGGGCCCAACAAGAAGGTCGTCATTTAGTGACATGCCATTATCCCCTTTGCTCGACGCATCGAAGACTACTCTCACCTTTGTAGTCTCCTTGTCTTCTCTTACAACCGCGTGGTGGGGAAGATAAACCGCTTTTGGGTTTTCCAAATCGCTCTCGGTAATCAGTGTCATATGATTTAAACTCAAATATTCATACATAACCTTGTTGTATTCTTCTCTAAGTTTAGGCTCTCTCAGAAGTTTTTTCTCTAAAATCTCAAATCTCTTGATTGCTATTTCCTTAGAGTGCCCATATTGACTCCTAGGGTCCTCTGTTTTAAATGGTAATCTCACGATGAGTCTACCATGCTCGTCTCTCACTGTTGTGGCATCGAAGAAATCCTCACATTGCTTTTCTTCCTTCGTCATCTGCTTTTGAATAATGTTAGGCTCATCCTCCATCTCCCAAAACCTTTTCAATAAGTCGTCTACTCCTATTTTAACATGCATGCTGGTTATATTAGCTTTAGTCTCATTCTCCCATCCTCTAGACGCTCTTCCTGATAGAATCCAACCGAATATAGTATTCTGTGCCATTAGAAGTCCTTCTGACTGTTTTAACATTCCATCTAGTAGTATCTGGCTATATACTTCGGCTCCTAGAAGGATATCTATTTTACCTGGCCTTGTATAACTCGGATCCGCTAAAGGTAGGTCAACAATTTCTGTCCACTCAGGCATGCTCAGTTTAGTCGCTGGAAGTAAAGACGTTAGTGAATGTAATACATAAGCATTTACATAAGTTGAACTCGTAGGGCTATTATGACAAGATTGAACACGCATGGAAACCGTATGCTTAATTCGCATTCGACCATTTCCTAACCCTGACACAAAACCACTTACTGGTTTCCGTGTGAGACCCAAGAATTGTACAGTAGCTTCCGTAACAAAAGAAGCTTGTGACCCTTGATCGATTAAAGCTCTAACAATCTGTTTACAACCTGTAGAATTAAATACCTTTAGTCTAGCCGTCGCCAGCAGCACGCTGTTAGGTTGAAGCGTACATCTCAAAAACGCCGCAGTAATATGGGTGTCACCTCGTGATGTTCTCGATCTCTCTGGTGGGGGTTCACTTGGTGACGTCGATGTTGCAACCTCCCTTGCTGCTCTGGTGTCTTGGCTACTCTCTTCATGTTTTCGTTCAAAATGTAGTAGGGTGTGGTGTCTTCTTCCGCATTTCTTACAACTGAATGGCTGGCGACATTTGATTACCGAATGTGCTGGTGTTAAGCAATTAAAGCACAATCTATTGGTCTGTACGAAATCTTGACGTTCCCTGGGAGTAAGCTGCCTAAACTGCTTGCAATGTGGAATATGGTGATTGTCGCGGCACATCGTACATTCCAATACATTTGTTTCATTTACACTTTTATTCTCTATTGCCGTATGAAATACTTTAGTTTTTACAATTGACTTACTTGGTTGTATTGTGCGGGGCGCGTTAGTGTTAGTGTCAATCATCTCTAATGATCTAAATCTGCACTCTAAATATTCTCGTAACTGGTCCCAGGTAGGCAGCTCATCTCCAAGCATATTCAAGTGCAGCTCCCACTGTTTCATAGATTCGTTATCTAATTTTGAAATAACGAGAAACACTACAATTGCATCCCATGAACTCGTACTAATGCCCATATTCTGTAAAGATTTTAAACAGGTCGATGTTGTGTCCAATAAATGCCGCACTGCCCCTGCCGACTCAGAGTTTATTTTCTTTATTGCAAATAAAGTCTTCAAAACAGCATTACAGTTATATCTCTTGTTGTTATAACGCCGAACTAATTGTTTCCAAGCTTCCTCGTAGTTTGCTTCAGTTGTCGAAAAATTACGTAATAAATTCTGAGCTTCTCCTGATAAATTGCCCTTTAGATAATGTAATTTCTGCACAGCCGTAATACTACTATTCTTATGTATTAATGAAGAAAACATATCGTAAAACGTTTGCCATTCTTCATATCGGCCGCTAAAGGTCGGCAAATTTATCCGAGGTAATTTAACGTCAAAGCAACCATTGCCATTACCCGCTGTCTGTGCGACGGGCGCTGACGATGCATTTTTCGATGATAAATATGGCTCCAATGCTTCCAACAAAATGGTTTTATATTGTATATAAAATTCTTCATACTCGTCATATTTGTTTTGAATAAAATATGCATCACTTCTGTCTTTCGATGCTTTAGACAAAACAGCTCGGTGACCACTTTTAAAATCCTTAAACTGTTGCTCGAGTACTTCAAGTCTCGTTTCTATATATTGTCGCTTAAGTATATCTTTAGGTGATTTCTTGAAGTTCTTCTCTGCACTCTTTATATTGTCGAACAACTCGTATTGATAAGTAGTAAGCTCATCTAACGTAGGCATAATGTATTGATATCTCACTCGTTAATAATCCCAACAATAGTCAAAAGGTACCACGTAATTTAAATGTCTCGTTAACTTGTTTTTAACTTCTCAGTTCATATTTTTAACACACTCACTCAATGTCTCATAATTATTCGCGAAAAGTTTCACAAATTAATTATAAAAAGTTCAGTCTTCTAGCTATTTAACTCGATGCTCGATGACACGTAATTATAATATCACTTAAAACTTGTAGACGGCCGATCGGTGACCGTTTTTTTTTGCAAAAATCGGGTAGGCGACTGTTGTCGTGTGCCGGCCGCTCATCCGTCAGGTAAGACTATCCGGCTCGATTTGGACCAAATGTTAATATCGATAAGGTTGTTTTTTCTTTGCTGGGATTATTTTATTTAAACAAACGTGTGCTCCACAAGACTCTTTATTTTGAACTAAAAATTATAATTACCTTACAATGTGGACTGTATGTATCTATTCATCTGTATGTATCACATCGATATGTGCTTAAGCATAGATATAAATCTATAGTAACTTAGACATTCCGCCCACCAAGAACATAGTTCTTCAACAATATTACATTGCTAATCTATATAAAATATAACTTCAAAAGCTATATAAAAGAAACTTCACTTAACTGCAATATGTGCAAAGAACAAAAAAATTGAATATGGCGCATGGCATAACATGCACATAAGTAAACAATATATATTTAGGTAAGTAATCAACTATTTAGTTATTACACACAATTTGCTAACTGGACGTTTGAATACGCCCGATTTACATTTAACAGTAACAACTCTCGTTATATTATCAGGTCCTGTATGCTTTTGTATAACCTTGCCTAAAATCCATTTGGCGGGTGGAATATTGTCCTCCTTTAAAATAACAATATCATTGATAATTGCTCTAAAGTAATAAACATTTATTTTTTTTAAATTTGAATATTTCCTAACCTAAAGTCAGTTACTAAGAAATCAAGGTTTATATTTGTAGATATCGTTCTATAATTTATAAAACATTAGAAGCCATTGCTCTTCACAGTTTTGAACTCAGGCTCCATTTTTACGAGGGTTTAAGATCAATGAGAGTTATATTGTATCGAAAGAAATACAGTCTTAGCCTAAATATTTAAAAAAGTTATGAACTTTTTTATCTTTAGAGAGATTTGGATGTCACTTATGTAAATTTTGAATGAATGTAAAAGATGAAAACGAAATTATTATTATATACACATTTTGATATTTTTAAGATTCATGATTCTGGGTTCTTCATTTAATAATATGTGTTATCCTCGGTTCTTCTTGTCTACGTATCATATACATAACAGACTTCAGTATCGACCCATAAGATATTATAAAATGAGATTTGTATAGAATGCTTAATTCATAGAAGCAAACAGCGATACACACACACACACACTCACACAATCCAATGCAATAGACATATAGATATCAAATGAAATAGATATTTTATTGTAGACATTAAACAACATGTATGGCAAATGTAAGAGCAAGTATTAAAAGTGACATTATTGTAATCCAAGTCACACTGGACTTTCACAGCACATTGCTAATAACATCAAAGCCTCCGTCAAGACGTGACGTCACGCTCTGAAATCACACTGCCTAGAAAATATTTATAGTTAGATTTTTCAATGTTTCCGGGAACCCAGGAAAGGACAAGAAGGAACAAGACAGGAATTCGACAATATAATTTGAAATATATCTTTTAATCGATAATTTTAAAGCATATAGGAGTCATATATTTCAAAAATGTGAGAGGAGTGACTGATGGCATTCAAATTGACTCCAGTAAAATCATAAGATTTATAGCCCTTATCTGTCGCCACATTTCATAAAAATACTTGGTATTTAGAGCTTTGATTATCATTAACGGATATTCCCGATTTTTTGAACGACTTAGGTAGACGTCATATCATCTTATAACTTCACCACCTTTAGTTTTTTTATTCAATTACTGAAGAATTCAAGTTAGTTCTCAATTCAAAAACAAATAGTTTAAATGAGCTCAAACTAGCTGAGAAAGTTTTAAATAGATATAGAACTGAATATCGTCGTCTATTATTATATTATTTAAAGCGATCATTTTTATTATAATGAAATAAATACGTAACTTAAAATATAGTATTTCCTTAAAGCAATATCGATAAATCCTTATAACTAGTTCTTATATTGTATTATTTAGATACAGCGCTTTCATTAATTCAAGTATAATAGTATACTTTACATGTCTAGATGCAATTTTGTTATAATTGGTAATTTTTTGAAGAAATAAGAACGAAAATCATCATTCACAACATTTCTTATTTTGTTGGTGGTATTTTTCTTTATTGATCTGTTGGTTCTCTGGTAGATACAAATCAACTTTCTATCGAATATCTTTAGTTTATTACCAAATAAATCAGTCATGGCAACTCCACAAAAAATGTAATTAATATGAGCTATTAATGTACAATCTTTATATTCTATGTTAAATATTTATACTAACTTGTATTTATTTTTTAGGCATATTCATCTTTCTTGTTCATGCTGTTATAGGAAATTATAATTGTTTCTTATAAGATATGTTTTCGATTTTATCAATCTCTGCTTATATTTTTGAAAAAGCCAACAGGTAGGACATGATATTTCGGTATTTAATATCTTTATTACTTGAATATATTGCTCAAATTCAGAAGTTCACGCCAATATCTCAAGCTCTTTACGAGAGTATTGCGAGAATATAACTGAGTCTTATTGGTTGTTTGACATTTACCATAGTAATAACGTATAATATTGCGTCGCAATTCATCGCACCGTACTGCTTACTACTTAATAAAAAAGTCTTATATTTAACTCAAATTTCATTTTCTTAGTACTTACGAAAATTGATCCACACAGCTATTATTGGCATTTAAAATAAGTAAATTTAACAATTAATTCAAATTGTTGAGATATTATAAAAAAACTTTCATTTCATTTCAATTTATTCTCAATTGAAAGATGCTTACTCGCTGCCTCAGGCCGTGTAGTTGAATAACTTTTCGCTGTCTACTTTTTGAAACTATCAAATAAAGTTTCTTTAAAATTTAGTTATTTCAACAAATAAAATGATGAAATGATGATCGACAAATAAGAAATATGAATCCTTTTCCACAAATATTTGAAAAAAAGATAAAATTTCTTAAATATATTCGCCAAGGAATACTTTACAGAATAAAGTAGGTTACTTAAGAGACTATCATTTTAAATTTTTGAAAATTTTTCACTCAAGGTAAGGTAAGGTAAGTGATATAGTTTGAAGAAGATAGAAAAACTTCTACAATATTTATTTCGATATTTATAATATTTATTCAAACTTATATATCTTAAATTCGTAATAAACTAGACACTATATAAATTACATTTTATTTTTTAACTTTAATACAAATATAGATACTTCGAGCCGAAACAAAGTTTATGATGAATAGAGGTTTAGATCATAAAAATAATAAACACTATAGTCTAAAATATTTTGTTAATAGACATTTCTGTTGTATGTATGCTCTGCTGCAGACACTCAGACTGTCCTGTATTATTTCATATTCCGTATTCTTTGGTAATATAAATAACAATTTCCTTTTACTGAGAGAACTTTGTTAAATAATGTGTCATATAAATAAGGAGTAAAACCATAAACCGATAAGGTTATTGTCAAAATATGTATAATTTACACATACCCATGTTTTAATTGATATCTTATCTGTGTTCCCTAGATGTAGGTTTAGTTCCTATGATTAATTTTAGTTAGAGTTCATTTGTCAAGTTACTTGTTGTACAACTAACCTAGCGAGTCTCTGTATTCATAGTACTTTAACTACATGTTGAAGTTAATATTCGAGAGTTGAACAAAACAATGAATTGGTTTTTTAGTATCTAATATTATAGATAATATAGTGATTAATCAAGAACATATGTTTTAAAAATATATTTTAAAATTGGTGCTGTAAAAAAAAATCTTTGGGCACATTATGTATAATGATCTAACTCTATACAAGACATATTGCAATATAAAATCAGCATCAGGCATCTCAAGTATTGTCGCTATTTCACCATTGAGGTCTACTTCTACCTTAAACCATTAAATAAATGAAATATCACTAGCCATTCTAGTAATATCCACTTACACGTGAAGCCTAATAGACTTATATTGAGATCGTTTTGTTTAATGGAGTATATATATATATATGTATGTATGTATATATATATATATATATATATATATATATATATATATATGTATGTATGTATATATGTATATATGAGTAAAAAGCAATACTATAGGATCAGGTTCTTAGTAAACTTTACTTACTCAAAACGAAATGTGGATTTTGTGTATTCATATTTATTTTATGAATATAAATTTGTATTTGAACTACGTATGAACTAATAAAAATAATAGTTATAAATAAAAATATTTTTTTAATGATTAAAACTCTCGTATTTTTACTCGGTTACATTTTTATTTTAAACCGATGACGTTTCGAATGCTTTGCAGCAATCGTGTTCACGGGTGTGAACAGGTGTGAAAACGATTGAATGTGTACTCGTGAAAATCGAAGAAAATAATAGTTAAAATGTTTAAATTACTCATATTCATGTAATGTCGTTAAAATTTTTAAAATAATAAAGCTACAAAAATAAATTTAATAAAAAAAAATGAGGCCCAACAAGAGAAGTTAAAAAAGTTTACTTAAAATATTTGCTCTCTGGAGAAATGTTAAATCTTTTTTTTATATATTTAAATATTCTTTATTAAAATTCAATTTTTAATGTCTAAAACATTAAATAATAATCATAAACCTACACGTAAAATATTATTACTGGTTCACTGACCTTCCCTACTTAAATTTAACAAAAACAAAATACAATTACATTTAAGAAGAGTAAAATATATATTGTGAATTATAAGCAAGATGGGGAATTAATTGTAAGTAAAGTGAAACAGAATCTTATTATATAACGGAAGTGGTAAGTACCTACTTTTTTATTACTTACTTATTAAAATATTTTTCTGTTCTGCTTAAATATAAAAAAACACACTTATAAAATGATTATTGGATATTTAACTTTCAAATTATTTATGACTTAGCTGTTACATTTATAATAATAATGCTTTAGGATCATGTTAATATTTATAGTAATTTCGTGCTGTCCTATTTGTACATGGTTTGAATTCTTTCATGAAAACGGAATTAAATTTAAAAATACCTATCTACTTTTAATATACCTAAGTATATTTATAGTCATTTAGTCATTGTCTTCGCTTAGTTTTGTTTCTTTGACAAATTTTAAAGCCACTTATATAATTAAATTATTTTAGTTGAAATTAGGTTGACATTTCGTTGCCTTTTAGAAACAGTGCACTATGCACCTATAGTACCTCCATGAACCTTTTAACACTTTAATATAAGTTGTTTTAATATGAGTTTAACTTGCATAAATACAAACACCGTTATTATCTTATGTATAATTTATTAAGTGACTTTTGTTTCTTACTTCTACGAACTAAGTTGATAGAACGGTTACATTTTTTTTAATTTCCGAGTTCCAGATGTTGAGACGCACTACGGAGTCCTCATCAAGGTATCTGGAGACGCCTGTAAGAGCTTCTACAAGACTATCAGAAGAGGCGCATCGTAGCCGTAGTCGCGTAGGAGTTGGTGACGACGCCCGCTGCCCGCGAAGAGTATGGAGACGCATCTCCTACAAGATATTTCATATTATATCATTTTTTTTTTTTTTTTTTATGGAAAAGGAGGGCAAACGAGCATGCGGGTCACTGATAAAATGTGATCACCGCCGCCCATGAACTCTTGCAACATCCGAAGACTCACAAGAGCGTTGCCGGCCTTGGAGATAGGAATGAACGCCTTTTTTAAAGGTACCCATGTCGTATCGATCTGGAAACACCGCCGAAGGAAGCTCATTCCACATCTTTGTGACACGTGGAAGAAAGGTACTTGCAAACCGCACAGTAGAAGAACGCCATGCATCCAGGTGGTAAGGATGGTAATGAAGGCGGTGACGTGCTGTGCGGTGATGAAATTCGGCGGCAGGCATCAGATTAAATAGCTCTTCGGAACACTCCCCGTTGTAAATGCGATAGAAGACGCACAAAGAAGCCACGTCTCTACGCAGTGCCAAAGAGTCCAGCCGTTCACAGAGCACCGGGTCCCCGACAATCCGTACGGCTCTCCGCTGTACGCGGTCAAAAGGTAGAAGCTGATATTGGGGTGATCCGGACCAGAGATGAGAATAGTACTCCATATGTGGCCGGACCTGCGCCTTATAGAGCGTCTTTGGCCAGCATTGAAATACTGCCTCGCTCTATTGATCACACCCAATTTCATCGAGGCCAACTTGGCCTTGCTCTCCAAATGACCACGAAACCGACAGTCGCTCGAAATGTCGAGTCCCAGTATTCTGATACTTGGCGAGGCGGTGAGGGGTGTGCTCTCGAAGAGTGGCGATACGACAAATGGGGTTTTATCATCATATTTATATCATCATCATCATTCATCTAAATAGGGGATAAAAAAAACAATAGCACAAAATAAATATTAACATATTTATAACAGGAGTTTTGCTTCATATGTATTACGATAATTTTTTTGTTTTTATTATAGCTGGCTTTCTTTTCTTTATTTTTATGACTGGAATAGTGATTTTTCAACTAGTTGTAGACTAAGTTGTAGGTAAAGTACATTAGCTGCTATAAAAACTAGTAGTAGTAGTTTTAGTTAAATGTCTTTACGTTTTAATACTGTTTAATTTAGTTAAATTGTGTCCTGGGTAACATTTAACCTGTCAAAAAGTATTACTTATTACAATCTAAATTATTGTCTGTCTGTGTCTACCAAATTTCGTCGAAAGATTTTGAAACGTTTCATAATGAATTATTTTAATTAACGAATTATTTAAAAAGAATAAGGAATATCTTTCAATTATTATAAGAAGGAAAGATAGAGAGAAGATTATTATTTTATTTCCAATATAATTTTTATAATTTAAAATAAGTTACTTGAAAAATAAGGATAATATGAAACTTGTGTCATCAACTGACCCACATTCGACCCACACAAACATTTACACCGACACATAAATGTGGATCTCGACAACACATTTCGCATCATGTGTTTGCGTTACAAGTAATAAAAATTTAAGAATAGAGTAATTAATAATAAAAAAAATACTGATTTTTATAGTCGTAAAAGATAGCATTCGTTAAATTTTTAATTGATTAGTGCATAATATTTAACAGTAGTTATTAATAAATTTAAATAAAAAAGGTATTACATTTTTATTACACAATCTTTACTCTGACTTTATCACGACAACACAATGGGAAAAGCGGTTTAAAATACTAAGGTTAATTCGTTAAAATTAGTTATATTCAGAAAAATATAAAAATCATCGAAAACTTATCCAAAATAAGTGATTATTCTTTAAATCCATCTAAAGATATCGATTTTGTTACCCGTGTTTCTGTTAAAAACGATGTTGATGGTTTATTTCCTAAGCCTATTATTGTAAAATTACTAGCAGGATATAAAAAAGATGGCTTCTTGTCTGCTTTTCGACGACTTAAAAATTTAAAGGCGTCCGACATAGGCTTTCATGGAAATGATAATCGTATATATGTAAATGATCACCTCTCTAGCTACAATAAAATGCTTTTACATAAGACAAAACTAAAGATAAAAGATAAAAAATATGACTTTTGTTGGGTTCGCAAATGCACTATGCACTATTTTATGGTCCGTCAAAACGAAAAATCTAAAATCATTCATATCACCTCTGAAGAGTCGTTTAATAAAATTATTTAAGTAATATATTATCTGTTATTTGTGATATTCGTAGTGTTCTTATAAAAACAAACTCATTGTTTAATGAAGTGCTGGTTATGGAATATATAAGTGTAGTTTATAGTGCTTATTGGAAAAGGTTTGTAACCACTGCCTACTCATTAGTGTTACTTTTATTATAAGTTTTACGTTGGTTTATTTTTTTTTCTTAATCTTTTTACAAAGTTTTTATATTATTAGAGATTTTTATAACATTAATCTATTGTGATCATTATTTTTACAGCATATTATGCTATTTAGGAATTAATATTATATTTCATCATCTTGAGTCTGTTTTATTTGTTTGTATATGTATATCACACTCGTTTGCAGTTACCGTTTTATATTTTGCTATATTTTTGTTCATTCAAGTTGTGCTAAAAATATGAAAACAATTGAATATCATCATAATCATTTTATATTTTTGGATTTCCTTATAACTAACTACAATAATAAAAAAAAGTCATTTCGCTATTTTAATATATATTAGCCCTTGAAATTGAGTGTCTGTTAAAAGGAAAAGTATCTGTGTATATTAAATATATCAATATAATATTTAGCCCTGAATAATTATATTATAATATAGACCTATGTAAAATTATTAATAATTTTGAAAAATGCTTATAAATAAATTATATAAATTTATATTTTATTTGTAATAATTCTCAATGTACGGTATCACGAGTTGTACCATTAGCGGTACCAGAGGACAGTTATCATCATCAGAAAGTATACTGCGAAAGCCTTATAATTTTCTCAAGAAAAGATTTGAAACTGAATATACTTCCATTAGTTTCATTTCTGTGGAACAGAGGCGAGAAAACAAAACCTTTTTATCATAAATGGTTCGGTTGATTCTCCTTATTTGTTAAACAAAATTTGACTACGATGTCCTAGAATCAGTAAAAGAATTAATAAAATTTTAAAAGTGCCAATAGTTGGAACCAAATGTGCGAAGAATAGATTCTTAATTCGAGCTTGTAATTTATATAATTATAAATATAGCCACACTGATCACTGTTGATATAATTTAAAAAAAATTAAATCTCTAATAAGAGACTCTAATAGTAGGATTAATGATATTATAAATTATTGACTGTATATGATCCGACTACTACCCGCTTATCATGTATGTATATATTGTGAAAACTTAATTGGCTTGTGTATGATTTGTTTGTGTGTGTATTTTACATATATCGTTATGAACTGGTAGTAGATACCGAGTTGAGAAATTTGATATCTTTATCAATGTAATAAACATTTATTTTTTTTAAATTTGAATATTTCCTAACCTAAAGTCAGTTACTAAGAAATCAAGGTTTATATTTGTAGATATCGTTCTATAATTTATAAAACATTAGAAGCCATTGCTCTTCACAGTTTTGAACTCAGGCTCCATTTTTACGAGGGTTTAAGATCAATGAGAGTTATATTATATCGAAAGAAATACAGTCTTAGCCTAAATATCTAAAAAAGTTATGAACTTTTTTATCTTTAGAGAGATTTGGATGTCACATATGTAAATTTTGAATGAATGTAAAAGATGAAAACGAAATTATTATTATATACACATTTTGATATTTTTAACATTCATGATTCTGGGTTTTTCATTTAATAATATGTGTTATCCTCGGTTCTTCTTGTCTACGTATCATATACATAACAGATCTCAGTATCGACCCATAAGATATTATAAAATGAGATTTGTATAGAATGCTTAATTTATAGAAGCAAACAGCGATACACACACACACACACACACTCACACAATCCAATGCAATAGACTTATAGATATCAAATGAAATAGATATTTTATTGTAGACATTAAACAACATGTATGGCAAATGTAAGAGCAAGTATTAAAAGTGACATTATTGTAATCCAAGTCCCACTGGACTTTCACAGCACATTGCTAATAACATCAAAGCCTCCGTCAAGACGTGACGTCACGCTCTGAAATCACACTGCCTAGAAAATATTTATAGTTAGATTTTTCAATGTTTCCGGGAACCCAGGAAAGGACAAGAAGGAACAAGACAGGAATTCGACAATATAATTTGAAATATATTTTTTAATCGATAATTTATTCGATATTTTAATCGATACTTATAGCCCTTATCTGTCGCCACATTTCATAAAAATACTTGGTATTTAGAGCTTTGATTATCATTAACGGATATTCCCGATTTTTTGAACGACTTAGGTAGACGTCATATCATCTTATAACTTCACCACCTTTAGTTTTTTTATTCAATACATCAATTACTGAAGAATTCAAGTTAGTTCTCAATTCAAAAACAAATAGTTTAAATGAGCTCAAACTAGCTAAGAAAGTTTTAAATAGATATAGAACTGAATATCGTCGTCTATTATTATATTATTTAAAGCGATCATTTTTATTATAATGAAATAAATACGTAACTTAAAATATAGTATTTCCTTAAAGCAATATCGATAAATCCTTATAACTAGTTCTTATATTGTATTATTTAGATACAGCGCTTTCATTAATTCAAGTATAATAGTATACTTTACATGTCTAGATGCAATTTTGTTATAATTGGTAATTTTTTTGAAGAAATAAGAACGAAAATCATCATTCACTACATTTCTTATTTTGTTGTTGGTATTTTTCTTTATTGATCTGTTGGTTCTCTGGTAGATACAAATCAACTTTCTATCGCATATCTTTAGTTTATTACCAAATAAATCAGTCATGGCAACTCCACAAAAAATGTAATTAATATGAGCTATTAATGTACAATCTTTATATTCTATGTTAAATATTTATACTAACTTGTATTTATTTTTTAGGCATATTCATCTTTCTTGTTCATGCTGTTATAGGAAATTATAATTGTTTCTTATAAGATATGTTTTCGATTTTTTCAATCTCTGCTTATATTTTTGAAAAAGCCAACAGGTAGGACATGATATTTCGGTATTTAATATCTTTATTACTTGAATATATTGCTCAAATTCAGAAGTTCACGCCAATATCTCAAGCTCTTTACGAGAGTATTGCGAGAATATAACTGAGTCTTATTGGTTGTTTGACATTTACCATAGTAATAACGTATAATATTGCGTCGCAATTCATCGCACCGTACTGCTTACTACTTAATAAAAAAGTCTTATATTTAACTCAAATTTCATTTTCTTAATACTTACGAAAATTGATCCACACAGCTATTATTGGCATTTAAAATAAGTAAATTTAACAATTAATTCAAATTGTTGAGATATTATAAAAAAACTTTCATTTCATTTCAATTTATTCTCAATTGAAAGATGCTTACTCGCTGCCTCAGGCCGTGCAGTTGAATAATTTTTCGCAGTCTACTTTTTGAAACTATCAAATAAAGTTTCTTTAAAATTTAGTTATTTCAACAAATAAAATGATGAAATGATGATCGACAAATAAGAAATATGAATCCTTTTCCATAAATATTTGAAAAAAAGATAAAATTTCTTAAATATATTCGCCAAGGAATACTTTACAGAATAAAGTAGGTTACTTAAGAGACTTTTTTCGGGTAGGTGCTTAAAAGTGAACAGTCACGTTTTTAGTTGATCCTCTTAAATACTGTTATAATTATTTAAAAATTGTAGTACGGTTAAATATTATGCTTATGTAAAGTGTTAAAATCCTACCAGTTTCAATCCTATACAATAATTGCTTAAGAACTTTTTATATTTCACAAAAGATACTGACACATACTTCATAATGGATTCACTGAAACAGTCCATGACTGAATTAAGTAATCTTTTTAACTCCCGTATGGATAGTTTTCAACGCGATTTGAAAGCTGCATTACCGGCATCAAGTCCATCCTCAAATGTCAATTCTCAGTTCCAGGAGTTTAGAAAATTTGTGTTGTCCGCCCTGGAGAATCTACAGTTACAGATTAACATACTCTCAAGAAACCAAGATCAACTTGAGGTGAGATCTCGCAGAAATATCCTTCTTATCCATGGTGTGGTAGAAGATAAAAAGGAAAATACTATCTCCAAAGCGTTGAATGTTCTGTCTTCACAACTCAAGTTAGCAGACATTTCTCAGGATGATATTAGCTGTTGTCATCGCCTTGGCTCATCAAATGGCAGTAAAACAAGAGCCATACTTGTGAGGTTTAGTGAAACTAAGCTTAGAGAGAAGTGCTGGTCTCTTAAATCTGGTTTGAAAGGCTCTGGAGTAACACTTTCAGAATTCCTTACAAAGCCTAGGCACGATGCATTTGTCTTGGCTCGAAAACTATTTGGTGTTACAAACTGTTGGACAAGGGATGGTACCATTACGGTGCTGGATGGTGATGGAGTGCGTCATCGAGTCACATCAATTGCAGAAGTTAACACAATACAAGGTGTATGCACAACTATTACTTCTGTTCTTCCAACGGCATCTGCGATTGCGACTTCAAAAGACAGCAAGTTTTCGAATGTACGATCCAAACGATTGGCCAAAAAGTAACTTTTTGTCCTTGACATTATATGTTTTTAAATTATTTTTATAATCACAAATTTTTAGTTCTACCCGTTATATATTTCATTTTTTTTTTTTGTTATTATTTAATTATTTTTATTTTACTTTGACGTTATTCAAACGTTTGACGTCTGACGCTACAACTGTCAACTGGGCCTTAATATGGACAGCTGTCAACTGCGTTCTGTAATTATTATCTGTTTTTCTAATTATAACTACTCTTTTATTATTGCCAGGAACTGTTGCTCTTTTTTATAGTTTATAGTCATGACATTGTTCCTAGTATATTCATAACGAATACATCATTTGCAATTTTTCTATTTCTTTCTTTTTTTTCTTTTATTGTAACGTTTGTGTGTGTGATTTTTTATTTTTTATTTTTTTTTTTAAATTTTCGCTTTCTTTTTTTACTCTTTTGGTTGTTAATATTAATTTTTTTATTATTATTATTTCTTAATTTTTTTTTTTTTAAATTGTCAATCGTTATTACTTTGTATTTATATCGTTACTATTAAGGCCTGTAGTTAATTAATTTGACAAAGCAATTATTGTTAATATATATATATATATTTTTTCTGTATTGTATTTCGATCTCTTCCTGCTGGTAGGAATACTCTGATAAGCTGATCATATATATTTATTATTATTTTAATTAATAGTTCTAATTTAACATACTCAGTGTACTTATTTTATTATTATTATTTTTTTTTTTTGTTATTATTATTTTTGTTATATACATATATATATTTTATTTATTACATATTTTTTTTCTAATAATATAATGTCTGAATCTGATAACAGTGATCAAGTTTTATCTTTACCTTCTGTTGACTATTCCAGTGACTCTAGTTACCACAGTACAAATTCTCCTTCACTTAATCATACTCTTACTGATATATTCTCCAACTTTGGTAAACATTTCAATGTAATTCATATAAACGCACAAAGTATTCCGGCCCATTATCCCGAGATGCTTGCGTCGTTTGATAAAAGTAATATTCACGCCATTCTTGTTTCCGAATCCTGGTTAAAACCTTGCTTAACATCTGCTTCGTACTCACTTCCAGGCTTCAATCTCATTCGCAACGACCGCACCGGTAAGGGTGGTGGAGGGGTTGCGATATATCTTCGGTCTTACATTCCATTTAATTTAATAAGTTCTTCTACTCAACCACCTGCAGCCGATGCGGCTGAGCACATACTTGTTTAAATCTCCTTGTCCCATATTAAAATCCTTCTTGGTGTTTTTTACTGCCCATCTCTCCATATTGATTACTTTACTTCTTTTGAAAGACTAATAGAAAAGCATACCCCATTATATGGTCACAGTATTTTTATGGGAGACTTTAACACATGTCTTCTTAAACGTGACAACCGAGCCATTAAACTGATGTCGGCGGTTGAAAGCTGTAATTTGTGTATTTTACCAATGACTGCTACTCACAATTTACCCAATTGTACCCCCTCTCTTCTCGACCCTGCAATCGTCTCCTCTCCTAAATTCGTTTCTCAACACGGCCAATGTGCTGCTGATGGATTCTCCTATCACGATTTGATCTATCTCTCTTATAAATTACGACCTCCTAAACGTAGAAACAAATTATATCTGTTGCGTAATTTTGGTGGAATGGATCTTTCTCGTCTGTGTGATGATGCTCGTTGCGTGGACTGGGCAAGTATCATAAATGCTGGAAGTATGGACACCAAAGTTAATACCTTTAATTCGCTTCTTACTCAGCTGTATGATATTCATGCTCCAACCAAACCGACCAAAATAAAACACCTCCCTGCGCCATGGCTTACTGATGATTTAAAAAGAATTATTGCCAAAAAATGTTACGCTAAATCACAATTTAAAGTTAATAATTCTGACTCAAATCGTCACAAATTTACAAAAATAAGAAACCGCTGCAATACAATGTGTAGGGATGCACAAAGACGCCATATCCATAATTCTGTCGATAACGACGACACAGCCCGTGTATGGAAATTTCTAGAATCTGTAGGAGTCGGAAAATCTGATAAAAAATCTATCTCACCAAACATAGACATCGAAAGCCTCAACGCTTCATTCTCTACATCAAGTAATATTATAGATAATATTACTAAAAAAAATACTATAAATTCTATTTCTACTTATCCGACTCCTGACTTTCCATCGTTTATTTTTAATCAATTTACCGAATGTGATGTTAAGGAGAATATTTTATCCATCTCATCTAATGCTGTCGGTAGTGATTGTATCAGTCGGAAAATGATTCTCCCTATAATCGATATTGTCACTCCAGTAATTACCCACATCCTAAATTACTCAATCTCCTCTGGTGATTTCCCTACAGTGTGGAAATATGCCGAAATTATTCCTCTTCCTAAAAAAAATAATCCCTCTGTTTTTACCGATTACCGTCCCATTTCAATTTTACCGCTGCTTTCTAAAGTCTTAGAAAAACTAGTTTATAAGCAATTAAATTCCTTTCTTAATAAAAACAATCTCCTAAATTTTTTTCAATCCGGGTTTCGTAATGGACACAGTACAACATCTGCATTAATTAAAGTTACCGATGACATTCGTATGGGGATGGATAAAAAGCAACTGACAGTTTTGACCTTGCTCGATTTCAGTAACGCTTTCAATAACGTAGACTTTGAAATCTTGCTCTGTTTGTTAGCTTCCCTTAACATATCTCCATCGGTTATTGATTGGTTTCACAGTTACCTGTATGGACGCCGGCATCGTATACGTGTTAATGAATCTTTCTCTTCGTGGTGCAGTGTACATGCCGGCGTACCGCAGGGAGGCGTATTGTCACCATTGCTTTTCTCGATCTTCATTAATACTATAACTCAAAATATATCTTCTCCCTATCATATGTATGCAGACGACTTGCAAATATATTCACAGTCATCACTGCAAGACTTACCTTCTGCTATTGCTCGGCTTAATAAAGACCTCTCTTCAGTTTTAAATTGGAGCTCGTCGTTTGGTATCAAAGTCAATGTTACTAAATGTCAATCTATCATAGTTGGCTCTCCTGCCATGATAGCTAAAGTGGACTGGAAAAATTTACCTTTACTTTCATATGGTGGTCTTATTATACCTTACAGCCAAAAAGTTAAAAATTTAGGAATACAGCTGGATCAAACTTTATCATGGACTTCTCAAGTTAATGAAGTTAGTAGAAAGACATTTGCAGCTCTAGGCTCGTTAAGACGTTTACAGAATTTTCTTCCCATTCCTACCAAAATTATGCTAGCACAATCCCTTCTCCTTTCCATTTTAGATTATGCCGACGCAAGCTATCCTGATCTAACTGAAAACCAACTTAATAAACTTGAGAGAATTCAAAACCTTAGTATTCGGTTCATATTTGGTTTGCGTAAGTATGACCACGTTTCTGATTTTCGATCTCAGCTCAAGTGGTTACCGATTCGTTTTCGCCGGAATCTACATATCCTTTCGCTTCTGTACTGTGTGTTATTTTACTCAA
This sequence comes from Mechanitis mazaeus, assembly GCA_959347395.1. NCBI lineage: Eukaryota > Metazoa > Arthropoda > Insecta > Lepidoptera > Nymphalidae > Mechanitis > Mechanitis mazaeus. The sequence continues at coordinate 6,417,600 of OY365757.1, forward strand.
CTTCTCCACTCTATCTAAAAGAAAAATTTGAGTTTCTGGGTACACATAGCAAGATACTTAGGTCTTGCGATAATCTTACTCTTCGCCTTCCTCCTCATTCAACGTCTTTCTTTAAAAAATCTTTTACTGTTCATGCCATTTTACTATGGAATGCGTTGCCGAATGTTATAAGACAAGCACGGTCTTTGAATATCTTTAAGCGGCTAGTCAAAGATCACTTCCTTAAAGAATGTTCCAATTTGACATAATAGCATATATATCATTTCTTATATTTCTTATATTTATACTTTTTCTCCTATTTATCACTTTCTCCAAACCGTATCTTCCATTATGTAGGTTCTTGTTATGTGGTCATCGTTATAGTTTATGTAATTTTAGAGTCATTATATTGTTCTTTGTAATTTATTAATATGTGTATATTTTATTAGATGTATGTATTTAAATCTATTTTATATATTCTCGTATTGTATTTTGCACCACGTTTCTGTTTACGTTTAATTTTTATCAAATAAGGTTGTCTGGAAGAGATCGCTACTTAGCGATAAGACCGCCTTATTGTATACCTCAAATGTTTCCATACTTCTTTTGACTGTATTTTTATTTATGTGGTGTGCAATAAAGAATATTATTATTATTATTATCATTTTTAATTTTTGAAAATTTTTTACTCAAGGTAAAAGTGATATAGTTTGAAGAAGATAGAAAAACTTCTACAATATTTATTTCGATATTTATAATATTTATTCAAACTTATATATCTTAAATTCGTAATAAACTAGACACTATATAAATTACATTTTATTTTTTAGCTTTAATACAAATATAGGTACTTCGAGCCGAAACAAAGTTTATGATGAATAGAGGTTTAGATCATAAAAATAATAAACACTATAGTCTAAAATATTTTGTTAATAGACATTTCTGTTGTATGTATGCTCTGCTGCAGACACTCAGACTGTCCTGTATTATTTCATATTCCGTATTCTTTGGTAATATAAATAACAATTTCCTTTTACTGAGAGAACTTTGTTAAATAATGTGTCATATAAATAAGGAGTAAAACGATAAACCGATAAGGTTATTGTCAAAATATGTATAATTTACACATACCCATGTTTTAATTGATGTCTTATCTGTGTTCCCTAGGTTTAGTTCCTATGATTAAGTTTAGTTAGAGTTCATTTGTCAAGTTACTTTTTGTACAACTAACCTAGCGAGTCTCTGTATTCATAGTACTTTAACTACATGTTGAAGTTAATATTCGAGAGTTGAACAAAACAATGAATTGGTTTTTTAGTATCTAATATTATAGATAATATAGTGATTAATCAAGAACATATGTTTTAAAAATATATTTTAAAATTGGTGCTGTAAAAAAAAAATAAATTTAATAAAAAAAAAATGAGGCCCAACAAGAGAAGTTAAAAAAGTTTACTTAAAATATTTGCTCTCTGGAGAAATGTTAATTCTTTTTTTATATATTTAAATATTCTTTATTAAAATTCAATTTTTAATATCTAAAACATTAAATAATAATCATAAACCTACACGTAAAATATTATTACTGGTTCACTGACCTTCCCTACTTAAATTTACAAAAACAAAATACAATTACATTTAAGAAGAGTAAAATATATATTGTGAATTATAAGCAAGAAGGGGAATTAATTATAAGTAAAGTGAAACAGAATCTTATTATATAACGGAAGTGGTAAGTACCTACTTTTTTATTACTTACTTATTAAAATATTTTTCTGTTCTGCTTAAATATAAAAAAACACATTTAAAATGATTATTGGATATTTAACTTTCAAATTATTTATGACTTAGCTGTTACATTTATAATAATAATGCTTTAGGATCATGTTAATATTTATAGTAATTTCGTGCTGTCCTATTTGTACATGGTTTGAATTCTTTCATGAAAACGGAATTAAATTTAAAAATACCTATCTACTTTTAATATACCTAAGTATATTTATAGTCATTTAGTCATTGTCTTCGCTTAGTTTTGTTTCTTTGACAAATTTTAAAGCCACTTATATAATTAAATTATTTTAGTTGAAATTAGGTTGACATTTCGTTGCCTTTTAGAAACAGTGCACTATGCACCTATAGTACCTCCATGAACCTTTTAACACTTTAATATAAGTTGTTTTAATATGAGTTTAACTTGCATAAATACAAACACCGTTATTATCTTATGTATAATTTATTAAGTGACTTTTGTTTCTTACTTCTACGAACTAGGTTGATAGAACGGTTACATTTTTTTTAATTTCCGAGTTCCAGATGTTGAGACGCACTACGGAGTCCTCATCAAGGTATCTGGAGACGCCTGTAAGAGCTTCTACAAGACTATCAGAAGAGGCGCATCGTAGCCGTAGTCGCGTAGGAGTTGGTGACGACGCCCGCTGCCCGCGAAGAGTATGGAGACGCATCTCCTACAAGATATTTCATATTATATCATCATCATCATTCATCTAAATAGGGGATAAAAAAAACAATAGCACAAAATAAATATTAACATATTTATAACAGGAGTTTTGGTTCATATGTATTACGATAATTTTTTTGTTTTTATTATAGCTGGCTTTCTTTTCTTTATTTTTATGACTGGTATAGTGATTTTTCAACTAGTTGTAGACTAGTAGGTAAAGTACATTAGCTGCTATAAAAACTAGTAGTAGTAGTTTTAGTTAAATGTCTTTACGTTTTAATACTGTTTAATTTAGTTAAATTGTGTCCTGGATAACATTTAACCTGTCAAAAAGTATTACTTATTACAATCTAAATTATTGTCTGTCTGTGTCTACCAAATTTCGTCGAAAGATTTTGAAACGTTTCATAATGAATTATTTTAATTAACGAATTATTTAAAAACAATAAGGAATATCTTTCAATTATTATAAGAAGGAAAGATAGAGAGAAGATTATTATTTTATTTCCAATATAATTTTTATAATTTAAAATAAGTTACTTGAATAATAAGGATAATATGAAACTTGTGTCATCAACTGACCCACATTTGACCCACACAAACATTTACACCGACACATAAATGTGGAACTCGAAAACACATTTCGCATCATGTGTTTGCGTTACAAGTAATAAAAATTTAAGAATATAGAAATTAATAATAAAAAAATACTGATTTTTATAGTCGTAAAAGATAGCATTCGTTAAATTTTTAATTGATTAGTGCATACATAATATTTAACAGTAGTTATTAATAAATTTAAATAAAAAAGGTATTACATTTTTATTACACAATCTTTACTCTGACTTTATCACGACAACACAATGGGAAAAGCGGTTTAAAATACTAAGGTTAATTCGTTAAAATTAGTTATATTCAGAAAAATATAAAAATCATCGAAAACTTATCCAAAATAAGTGATTATTCTTTAAATCCATCTAAAGATATCGATTTTGTTACCCGTGTTTCTGTTAAAAACGATGTTGATGGTTTATTTCCTAAGCCTATTATTGTAAAATTACTAGCAGGATATAAAAAAGATGGCTTCTTGTCTGCTTTTCGACGACTTAAAAATTTAAAGGCGTCCGACATAGGCTTTCATGGAAATGATAATCGTATATATGTAAATGATCACCTCTCTAGCTACAATAAAATGCTTTTACATAAGACAAAACTAAAGATAAAAGATAAAAAATATGACTTTTGTTGGGTTCGCAAATGCACTATGCACTATTTTATGGTCCGTCAAAACGAAAAATCTAAAATCATTCATATCACCTCTGAAGAGTCGTTTAATAAAATTATTTAAGTAATATATTATCTGTTATTTGTGATATTCGAAGTGTTCTTATAAAAACAAACTCATTGTTTAATGAAGTGCTGGTTATGGAATATATAAGTGTAGTTTATAGTGCTTATTGGAAAAGGTTTGTAACCACTGCCTACTCATTAGTGTTACTTTTATTATAAGTTTTACGTTGGTTTATTTTTTTTTTCTTAATCTTTTTACAAAGTTTTTATATTATTAGAGATTTTTATAACATTAATCTATTGTGATCATTATTTTTACAGCATATTATGCTATTTAGGAATTAATATTATATTTCATCATCTTGAGTCTGTTTTATTTGTTTGTATATGTATATCACACTCGTTTGCAGTTACCGTTTTATATTTTGCTATATTTTTGTTCATTCAAGTTGTGCTAAAAATATGAAAACAATTGAATATCATCATAATCATTTTATATTTTTGGATTTCCTTATAACTAACTACAATAATAAAAAAAAGTCATTTCGCTATTTTAATATATATTAGCCCTTGAAATTGAGTGTCTGTTAAAAGGAAAAGTATCTGTGTATATTAAATATATCAATATAATATTTAGCCCTGAATAATTATATTATAATATAGACCTATGTAAAATTATTAATAATTTTGAAAAATGCTTATAAATAAATTATATAAATTTATATTTTATTTGTAATAATTCTCAATGTACGGTATCACGAGTTGTACCATTAGCGGTACCAGAGGACAGTTATCATCATCAGAAAGTATACTGCGAAAGCCTTATAATTTTCTCAAGAAAAGATTTGAAACTGAATATACTTCCATTAGTTTCATTTCTGTGGAACAGAGGCGTGAAAACAAAACCTTTTTATCATAAATGGTTCGGTTGATTCTCCTTATTTGTTAAACAAAATTTGACTACGATGTCCTAGAATCAGTAAAAGAATTAATAAAATTTTAAAAGTGCCAATAGTTGGAAAGTTTTTTTAGGTGGTAGAGCCTAGCTGTTGTCATTTGACTGCAGCTTGTATTGGGCTGGCTCGACCGGGGAAGGACCACCCTCTCACAGAAGATCGACGTATAGTAACCAAATTCATTTGGTTATGTTCCGTCGGTGAGTGAGAGTTTCCGGAAGCCCAAACCCCCCTCCCCCCTCCTCCCTGCCAAACATGAATGCGGTTACTTCAATAAATATACCCCAGGAGGGTACCGGCTTTAATGAAGTCGGAGAATCCCTCCCCGAGCAAAATCGGGGAAACGATTCTTCGATTTTGCTCGGGCCGCCCGTCGTATCTGGGGCGGGCAAAGAATCGCACTTCGTGTTTTTTGAGGGCAAACGACGAGGTAACACAGCGGCACCCCGGTCCACCCTGAATGTGGACTTTTGCAACATCCGGGGACTTCACTCCAACCTAAACGCCGTCCATTATCATCTTGAGACGGCGCAGCCGGCCTTGTTGTTTTTGACGGAGACGCAGATATCCAAACCTAGCGACACAGCGTACCTTTCATACCCCGGGTATAAATTAGAGCATCATTTTATACCCCACGCCGGGGTATCTGTGTTCGTAAGGGAGGATATCTGCTACCGTCGCCTCGAGATTTTTGAAGGTCGGGATCTGTCTCTCCTCTGGCTGCGCGTGGACATGGATGATCATGTCAGAGTCTACGCGTGCCTATACAGATCCCATAGTGGTAATGCAGAAACGGAACAACTCTTGGGCCATGTACAGGCGAAGATTGATGACCTGCTATCACAGATTCCCTCCGCTGAGGTCATAGTCCTTGGGGACTTCAACGCGCATAATGCCGAGTGGCTAGGATCGCGTTCCACTGACTTCGCGGGGAGATCTGTGTTTGACTTTGCTCTGGCAAACGGTCTGTCCCAGTTGGTTCAGACGCACACTCGTCTACCGGACGTGGACAGCCACATGCCCTCTTTGTTGGATCTTCTGCTGACTACACATCCCGGAAAGTACCAGGTCATTGTCGAGGCTCCCCTTGGGTCCTCCGATCATTGCTTGGTACGGAGTGTGGTGCCCATTCAACGTCCGGCTCGCACAAGACCTGCGACCCGACGCGTTTGGCACTACAAGTCAGCGGATTGGGATGGAATGCGGTCTTTCTTTGCATCCTACCCATGGGGGCCGATTTGTTTCTCTTCCGATGATCCCAGTGACTGCGCTGCGGCTGTTGCTGATGTGATACTACAGGGCATGGAACTATTTGTACCTAGCTCTGTGGTACCACTTGGTGGCAGATCGCGGCCTTGGTTTGATGCGTCTGTCAGGGCTGCAGCAGCCGGAAAACGTCAGGCGTATCAGGCTTGGGTTAATGCGTTAGTCATCAAGGATCCGAACTCTAGAGTTCTGAAGAGGAAATACAATCGTGCCTCCAGATTCTTCAAACGGCAAATTGCTAGAGCAAGGTTTAGGCATGTCGTCAAAATTGGGGATCAGTTGACAAGGTACCCACCAGGCACGCGCAAGTTCTGGGCGCTTTCTAAAGCCACTTTGGGTAACTTTCGCCAGCCATCCCTACCGCCACTGCACTCGGGGAATGATTCTCTGGCCCATACGGCAAAAGAGAAAGCCGATCTCTTGGGCACTCTTTTTGCCTCAAACTCGACCTTGAACGACCAAGGGAAAACACCGCCTACCATCCAGCGGTGTCAGAGTTCAATGCTGGAAATAATTTTCCGGCAAAAAACCATTCGACGGTCTCTACTTTCCTTGGATGTTCATAAGTCGAGTGGGCCGGATGGCATTTCCCCAATCGTGCTACGAACATGTGCCCCTGAGTTGACTCCAGTGCTAACGCGTCTATTTCGGTACTCCTATTTCAAAGGCGTAGTCCCGGTCTCATGGAAGTGTGCTTTTGTCCATCCGATCCCTAAAAAAGGTGATAGCTCGGACCCAGCTAACTACAGACCTATCGCCATCACCTCTCTTCTCTCCAAAATAATGGAGAACATCATAAACCGACAGCTCCTCGCGTACCTTGAGGATCACCAGTTGATCAATGACCGACAATATGGCTTTCGCCATGGTCGATCGGCTGGTGACCTCCTGTTATATCTTACACACCGTTGGGCTGCGGTTATTGAAAGCAAGGGAGAAGGTCTGGCAGTTAGTCTGGATATAGCGAAAGCCTTCGATCGTGTATGGCACAAGGGGCTTCTTTCGAAGCTTCCTTCCTATGGGCTTCCCGAGAGTTTATGCAAGTGGATCACCAGCTTCCTCACTGGGCGGAGCATACAGGTCGTTCTCGACGGTTTTTGCTCGGACCCCAAGCCCGTGAATGCTGGTGTACCCCAAGGCTGCGTGCTATCCCCAACCCTGTTCCTCTTGCACATCAATGATATGTTGGACATTTCCAACATACATTGTTATGCGGATGACAGCACTGGGGATGCGGTATATTCCGGCCGTGCAGGTCTCTCTCGGGAAAACGTCGACGAGTGCCGAAAGAAACTTGTGTCTTCTATAGAGACCTCCCTGAGGACGGTCTCAGAATGGGGTAAACTGAACCTCGTTCAGTTTAATCCCCAAAAGACACAGGTTTGCGCGTTTACCACTAAGAAAACCCCATTTGTCGTATCGCCGCTCTTCGATAGCACACCTCTCGATGCCTCGCCAAGTATCAAAGTACTGGGACTCGACATTTCGAGCGACTGTCAGTTTCGTGGTCACTTGGAGAGCAAGGCCAAGTTGGCCTCGATGAAATTGGGTGTGATCAATAGAGCGAGACAGTATTTCAATCCTGGCCATAGACTTGCGCTTTATAAGGCGCAGGTTCGGCCACATATGGAGTACTGCTCTCATCTCTGGTCCGGATCACCCCAATATCAGCTTCTTCCTTTTGACCGCGTACAACGGAGAGCCGTACGGATTGTCGGGGACCCGGTGCTCTGTGAACGGCTGGACTCTTTGGCATTGCGTAGAGACGTGGCTTCTTTGTGCGTCTTCTATCGCATTTACAACGGGGAGTGTTCCGAAGAGCTATTTGATCTGATGCCTGCCGCCGAATTCCATCACCGCACAGCACGTCACCGCCTGCATTTCCATCCACACCACCTGGATGCGTGGCGATCTTCTACTGTGCGGTTTTCAAGGACTTTTCTTCCACGTACCACTAAGATGTGGAATGAACTTCCTTCGGCGGTGTTTCCAGATCGATACGACATGGGTACCTTCAAAAAAGGCGTCTATTCATATCTCCAAGGCCGGCAACGCTCTTGTGAGTCTTCAGATGTTGCAAGAGTTCATGGGCGGCGGTGATCACATTTTATCAGTGACCCGCATGCTCGTTTGCCCTCCTTTTCCATAATAAAAAAAAAAAAAAAAAAAAAAGAACCAAATGTGCGAAGAATAGATTCTTAATTCGAGCTTGTAATTTATATAATTATAAATATAGCCACACTGATCACTGTTGATATAATCTAAAAAAAATTAAATCTCTAATAAGAGACTCTAATAGTAGGATTAATGATATTATTGACTGTATATGATCCGACTACTACCCGCTTATCATGTATGTATATATTGTGAAAACTTAATTGGCTTGTGTATGATTTGTTTGTGTGTGTATTTTACATATATCGTTATGAACTGGTAGTAGATACCGAGTTGAGAAATTTGATATCTTTATCAATGTAATAAACATTTATTTTTTTTAAATTTGAATATTTCCTAACCTAAAGTCAGTTACTAAGAAATCAAGGTTTATATTTGTAGATATCGTTCTATAATTTATAAAACATTAGAAGCCATTGCTCTTCACAGTTTTGAACTCAGGCTCCATTTTTACGAGGGTTTAAGATCAATGAGAGTTATATTATATCGAAAGAAATACAGTCTTAGCCTAAATATCTAAAAAAGTTATGAACTTTTTTATCTTTAGAGAGATTTGGATGTCACATATGTAAATTTTGAATGAATGTAAAAGATGAAAACGAAATTATTATTATATACACATTTTGATATTTTTAACATTCATGATTCTGGGTTTTTCATTTAATAATATGTGTTATCCTCGGTTCTTCTTGTCTACGTATCATATACATAACAGATCTCAGTATCGACCCATAAGATATTATAAAATGAGATTTGTATAGAATGCTTAATTTATAGAAGCAAACAGCGATACACACACACACACACACACACTCACACAATCCAATGCAATAGACATATAGATATCAAATGAAATAGATATTTTATTGTAGACATTAAACAACATGTATGGCAAATGTAAGAGCAAGTATTAAAAGTGACATTATTGTAATCCAAGTCCCACTGGACTTTCACAGCACATTGCTAATAACATCAAAGCCTCCGTCAAGACGTGACGTCACGCTCTGAAATCACACTGCCTAGAAAATATTTATAGTTAGATTTTTCAATGTTTCCGGGAACCCAGGAAAGGACAAGAAGGAACAAGACAGGAATTCGACAATATAATTTGAAATATATCTTTTAATCGATAATTTTAAAGCATATAGGAGTCATATATTTCAAAAATGTGAGAGGAATGACTGATGGCATTCAAATTGACTCCAGTAAAATCATAAGATTTATAGCCCTTATCTGTCGCCACATTTCATAAAAATACTTGGTATTTAGAGCTTTGATTATCATTAACGGATATTCCCGATTTTTTGAACGACTTAGGTAGACGTCATATCATCTTATAACTTCACCACCTTTAGTTTTTTTATTCAATACATCAATTACTGAAGAATTCAAGTTAGTTCTCAATTCAAAAACAAATAGTTTAAATGAGCTCAAACTAGCTAAGAAAGTTTTAAATAGATATAGAACTGAATAACGTCGTCTATTATTATATTATTTAAAGCGATCATTTTTATTATAATGAAATAAATACGTAACTTAAAATATAGTATTTCCTTAAAGCAATATCGATAAATCCTTATAACTAGTTCTTATATTGTATTATTTAGATACAGCGCTTTCATTAATTCAAGTATAATAGTATACTTTACATGTCTAGATGCAATTTTGTTATAATTGGTAATTTTTTTGAAGAAATAAGAACGAAAATCATCATTCACTACATTTCTTATTTTGTTGTTGGTATTTTTCTTTATTGATCTGTTGGTTCTCTGGTAGATACAAATCAACTTTCTATCGCATATCTTTAGTTTATTACCAAATAAATCAGTCATGGCAACTCCACAAAAAATGTAATTAATATGAGCTATTAATGTACAATCTTTATATTCTATGTTAAATATTTATACTAACTTGTATTTATTTTTTAGGCATATTCATCTTTCTTGTTCATGCTGTTATAGGAAATTATAATTGTTTCTTATAAGATATGTTTTCGATTTTTTCAATCTCTGCTTATATTTTTGAAAAAGCCAACAGGTAGGACATGATATTTCGGTATTTAATATCTTTATTACTTGAATATATTGCTCAAATTCAGAAGTTCACGCCAATATCTCAAGCTCTTTACGAGAGTATTGCGAGAATATAACTGAGTCTTTTTGGTTGTTTGACATTTACCATAGTAATAACGTATAATATTGCGTCGCAATTCATCGCACCGTACTGCTTACTACTTAATAAAAAAGTCTTATATTTAACTCAAATTTCATTTTCTTAGTACTTACGAAAATTGATCCACACAGCTATTATTGGCATTTAAAATAAGTAAATTTAACAATTAATTCAAATTGTTGAGATATTATAAAAAAACTTTCATTTCATTTCAATTTATTCTCAATTGAAAGATGCTTACTCGCTGCCTCAGGCCGTGCAGTTGAATAATTTTTCGCAGTCTACTTTTTGAAACTATCAAATAAAGTTTCTTTAAAATTTAGTTATTTCAACAATATGAATCCTTTTCCATAAATATTTGAAAAAAAGATAAAATTACTTAAATATATTCGCCAAGGAATACTTTACAGAATAAAGTAGGTTACTTAAGAGACTATCATTTTTAATTTTTGAAAATTTTTTACTCAAGGTAAAAGCGATATAGTTTGAAGAAGATAGAAAAACTTCTACAATATTTATTTCGATATTTATAATATTTATTCAAACTTATATATCTTAAATTCGTAATAAACTAGACACTATATAAATTACATTTTATTTTTTAGCTTTAATACAAATATAGGTACTTCGAGCCGAAACAAAGTTTATGATGAATAGAGGTTTAGATCATAAAAATAATAAACACTATAGTCTAAAATATTTTGTTAATAGACATTTCTGTTGTATGTATGCTCTGCTGCAGACACTCAGACTGTCCTGTATTATTTCATATTCCGTATTCTTTGGTAATATAAATAACAATTTCCTTTTACTGAGAGAACTTTGTTAAATAATGTGTCATATAAATAAGGAGTAAAACGATAAACCGATAAGGTTATTGTCAAAATATGTATAATTTACACATACCCATGTTTTAATTGATGTCTTATCTGTGTTCCCTAGGTTTAGTTCCTATGATTAAGTTTAGTTAGAGTTCATTTGTCAAGTTACTTGTTGTACAACTAACCTAGCGAGTCTCTGTGTTCATAGTACTTTAACTACATGTTGAAGTTAATATTCGAGAGTTGAACAAAACAATGAATTGGTTTTTTAGTATCTAATATTATAGATAATATAGTGATTAATCAAGAATATATGTTTTAAAAATATATTTTAAAATTGGTGCTGTAAAAAAAAAATAAATTTAATAAAAAAAAAATGAGGCCCAACAAGAGAAGTTAAAAAAGTTTACTTAAAATATTTGCTCTCTGGAGAAATGTTAATTCTTTTTTTATATATTTAAATATTCTTTATTAAAATTCAATTTTTAATATCTAAAACATTAAATAATAATCATAAACCTACACGTAAAATATTATTACTGGTTCACTGACCTTCCCTACTTAAATTTACAAAAACAAAATACAATTACATTTAAGAAGAGTAAAATATATATTGTGAATTATAAGCAAGAAGGGGAATTAATTATAAGTAAAGTGAAACAGAATCTTATTATATAACGGAAGTGGTAAGTACCTACTTTTTTATTACTTACTTATTAAAATATTTTTCTGTTCTGCTTAAATATAAAAAAACACATTTAAAATGATTATTGGATATTTAACTTTCAAATTATTTATGACTTAGCTGTTACATTTATAATAATAATGCTTTAGGATCATGTTAATATTTATAGTAATTTCGTGCTGTCCTATTTGTACATGGTTTGAATTCTTTCATGAAAACGGAATTAAATTTAAAAATACCTATCTACTTTTAATATACCTAAGTATATTTATAGTCATTTAGTCATTGTCTTCGCTTAGTTTTGTTTCTTTGACAAATTTTAAAGCCACTTATATAATTAAATTATTTTAGTTGAAATTAGGTTGACATTTCGTTGCCTTTTAGAAACAGTGCACTATGCACCTATAGTACCTCCATGAACCTTTTAACACTTTAATAAAAGTTGTTTTAATATGAGTTTAACTTGCATAAATACAAACACCGTTATTATCTTATGTATAATTTATTAAGTGACTTTTGTTTCTTACTTCTACGAACTAGGTTGATAGAACGGTTACATTTTTTTTAATTTCCGAGTTCCAGATGTTGAGACGCACTACGGAGTCCTCATCAAGGTATCTGGAGACGCCTGTAAGAGCTTCTACAAGACTATCAGAAGAGGCGCATCGTAGCCGTAGTCGCGTAGGAGTTGGTGACGACGCCCGCTGCCCGCGAAGAGTATGGAGACGCATCTCCTACAAGATATTTCATATTATATCATCATCATCATTCATCTAAATAGGGGATAAAAAAAACAATAGCACAAAATAAATATTAACATATTTATAACAGGAGTTTTGGTTCATATGTATTACGATAATTTTTTTGTTTTTATTATAGCTGGCTTTCTTTTCTTTATTTTTATGACTGGTATAGTGATTTTTCAACTAGTTGTAGACTAGTAGGTAAAGTACATTAGCTGCTATAAAAACTAGTAGTAGTAGTTTTAGTTAAATGTCTTTACGTTTTAATACTGTTTAATTTAGTTAAATTGTGTCCTGGATAACATTTAACCTGTCAAAAAGTATTACTTATTACAATCTAAATTATTGTCTGTCTGTGTCTACCAAATTTCGTCGAAAGATTTTGAAACGTTTCATAATGAATTATTTTAATTAACGAATTATTTAAAAACAATAAGGAATATCTTTCAATTATTATAAGAAGGAAAGATAGAGAGAAGATTATTATTTTATTTCCAATATAATTTTTATAATTTAAAATAAGTTACTTGAATAATAAGGATAATATGAAACTTGTGTCATCAACTGACCCACATTTGACCCACACAAACATTTACACCGACACATAAATGTGGAACTCGAAAACACATTTCGCATCATGTGTTTGCGTTACAAGTAATAAAAATTTAAGAATAGAGAAATTAATAATAAAAAAATACTGATTTTTATAGTCGTAAAAGATAGCATTCGTTAAATTTTTAATTGATTAGTGCATACATAATATTTAACAGTAGTTATTAATAAATTTAAATAAAAAAGGTATTACATTTTTATTACACAATCTTTACTCTGACTTTATCACGACAACACAATGGGAAAAGCGGTTTAAAATACTAAGGTTAATTCGTTAAAATTAGTTATATTCAGAAAAATATAAAAATCATCGAAAACTTATCCAAAATAAGTGATTATTCTTTAAATCCATCTAAAGATATCGATTTTGTTACCCGTGTTTCTGTTAAAAACGATGTTGATGGTTTATTTCCTAAGCCTATTATTGTAAAATTACTAGCAGGATATAAAAAAGATGGCTTCTTGTCTGCTTTTCGACGACTTAAAAATTTAAAGGCGTCCGACATAGGCTTTCATGGAAATGATAATCGTATATATGTAAATGATCACCTCTCTAGCTACAATAAAATGCTTTTACATAAGACAAAACTAAAGATAAAAGATAAAAAATATGACTTTTGTTGGGTTCGCAAATGCACTATGCACTATTTTATGGTCCGTCAAAACGAAAAATCTAAAATCATTCATATCACCTCTGAAGAGTCGTTTAATAAAATTATTTAAGTAATATATTATCTGTTATTTGTGATATTCGTAGTGTTCTTATAAAAACAAACTCATTGTTTAATGAAGTGCTGGTTATGGAATATATAAGTGTAGTTTATAGTGCTTATTGGAAAAGGTTTGTAACCACTGCCTACTCATTAGTGTTACTTTTATTATAAGTTTTACGTTGGTTTATTTTTTTTTTCTTAATCTTTTTACAAAGTTTTTATATTATTAGAGATTTTTATAACATTAATCTATTGTGATCATTATTTTTACAGCATATTATGCTATTTAGGAATTAATATTATATTTCATCATCTTGAGTCTGTTTTATTTGTTTGTATATGTATATCACACTCGTTTGCAGTTACCGTTTTATATTTTGCTATATTTTTGTTCATTCAAGTTGTGCTAAAAATATGAAAACAATTGAATATCATCATAATCATTTTATATTTTTGGATTTCCTTATAACTAACTACAATAATAAAAAAAAGTCATTTCGCTATTTTAATATATATTAGCCCTTGAAATTGAGTGTCTGTTAAAAGGAAAAGTATCTGTATATATTAAATATATCAATATAATATTTAGCCCTGAATAATTATATTATAATATAGACCTATGTAAAATTATTAATAATTTTGAAAAATGCTTATAAATAAATTATATAAATTTATATTTTATTTGTAATAATTCTCAATGTACGGTATCACGAGTTGTACCATTAGCGGTACCAGAGGACAGTTATCATCATCAGAAAGTATACTGCGAAAGCCTTATAATTTTCTCAAGAAAAGATTTGAAACTGAATATACTTCCATTAGTTTCATTTCTGTGGAACAGAGGCGAGAAAACAAAACCTTTTTATCATAAATGGTTCGGTTGATTCTCCTTATTTGTTAAACAAAATTTGACTACGATGTCCTAGAATCAGTAAAAGAATTAATAAAATTTTAAAAGTGCCAATAGTTGGAACCAAATGTGCGAAGAATAGATTCTTAATTCGAGCTTGTAATTTATATAATTATAAATATAGCCACACTGATCACTGTTGATATAATCTAAAAAAAAATAAATCTCTAATAAGAGACTCTAATAGTAGGATTAATGATATTATTGACTGTATATGATCCGACTACTACCCGCTTATCATGTATGTATATATTGTGAAAACTTAATTGGCTTGTGTATGATTTGTTTGTGTGTGTATTTTACATATATCGTTATGAACTGGTAGTAGATACCGAGTTGAGAAATTTGATATCTTTATCAATGTAATAAACATTTATTTTTTTTAAATTTGAATATTTCCTAACCTAAAGTCAGTTACTAAGAAATCAAGGTTTATATTTGTAGATATCGTTCTATAATTTATAAAACATTAGAAGCCATTGCTCTTCACAGTTTTGAACTCAGGCTCCATTTTTACGAGGGTTTAAGATCAATGAGAGTTATATTATATCGAAAGAAATACAGTCTTAGCCTAAATATCTAAAAAAGTTATGAACTTTTTTATCTTTAGAGAGATTTGGATGTCACATATGTAAATTTTGAATGAATGTAAAAGATGAAAACGAAATTATTATTATATACACATTTTGATATTTTTAACATTCATGATTCTGGGTTTTTCATTTAATAATATGTGTTATCCTCGGTTCTTCTTGTCTACGTATCATATACATAACAGATCTCAGTATCGACCCATAAGATATTATAAAATGAGATTTGTATAGAATGCTTAATTTATAGAAGCAAACAGCGATACACACACACACACACACACACACTCACACAATCCAATGCAATAGACATATAGATATCAAATGAAATAGATATTTTATTGTAGACATTAAACAACATGTATGGCAAATGTAAGAGCAAGTATTAAAAGTGACATTATTGTAATCCAAGTCCCACTGGACTTTCACAGCACATTGCTAATAACATCAAAGCCTCCGTCAAGACGTGACGTCACGCTCTGAAATCACACTGCCTAGAAAATATTTATAGTTAGATTTTTCAATGTTTCCGGGAACCCAGGAAAGGACAAGAAGGAACAAGACAGGAATTCGACAATATAATTTGAAATATATCTTTTAATCGATAATTTTAAAGCATATAGGAGTCATATATTTCAAAAATGTGAGAGGAGTGACTGATGGCATTCAAATTGACTCCAGTAAAATCATAAGATTTATAGCCCTTATCTGTCGCCACATTTCATAAAAATACTTGGTATTTAGAGCTTTGATTATCATTAACGGATATTCCCGATTTTTTGAACGACTTAGGTAGACGTCATATCATCTTATAACTTCACTACCTTTAGTTTTTTTATTCAATACATCAATTACTGAAGAATTCAAGTTAGTTCTCAATTCAAAAACAAATAGTTTAAATGAGCTCAAACTAGCTAAGAAAGTTTTAAATAGATATAGAACTGAATATCGTCGTCTATTATTATATTATTTAAAGCGATCATTTTTATTATAATGAAATAAATACGTAACTTAAAATATAGTATTTCCTTAAAGCAATATCGATAAATCCTTATAACTAGTTCTTATATTGTATTATTTAGATACAGCGCTTTCATTAATTCAAGTATAATAGTATACTTTACATGTCTAGATGCAATTTTGTTATAATTGGTAATTTTTTGAAGAAATAAGAACGAAAATCATCATTCACTACATTTCTCATTTTGTTGTTGGTATTTTTCTTTATTGATCTGTTGGTTCTCTGGTAGATACAAATCAACTTTCTATCGCATATCTTTAGTTTATTACCAAATAAATCAGTCATGGCAACTCCACAAAAAATGTAATTAATATGAGCTATTAATGTACAATCTTTATATTCTATGTTAAATATTTATACTAACTTGTATTTATTTTTTAGGCATATTCATCTTTCTTGTTCATGCTGTTATAGGAAATTATAATTGTTTCTTATAAGATATGTTTTCGATTTTTTCAATCTCTGCTTATATTTTTGAAAAAGCCAACAGGTAGGACATGATATTTCGGTATTTAATATCTTTATTACTTGAATATATTGCTCAAATTCAGAAGTTCACGCCAATATCTCAAGCTCTTTACGAGAGTATTGCGAGAATATAACTGAGTCTTTTTGGTTGTTTGACATTTACCATAGTAATAACGTATAATATTGCGTCGCAATTCATCGCACCGTACTGCTTACTACTTAATAAAAAAGTCTTATATTTAACTCAAATTTCATTTTCTTAGTACTTACGAAAATTGATCCACACAGCTATTATTGGCATTTAAAATAAGTAAATTTAACAATTAATTCAAATTGTTGAGATATTATAAAAAAACTTTCATTTCATTTCAATTTATTCTCAATTGAAAGATGCTTACTCGCTGCCTCAGGCCGTGCAGTTGAATAATTTTTCGCAGTCTACTTTTTGAAACTATCAAATAAAGTTTCTTTAAAATTTAGTTATTTCAACAATATGAATCCTTTTCCATAAATATTTGAAAAAAAGATAAAATTACTTAAATATATTCGCCAAGGAATACTTTACAGAATAAAGTAGGTTACTTAAGAGACTATCATTTTTAATTTTTGAAAATTTTTTACTCAAGGTAAAAGCGATATAGTTTGAAGAAGATAGAAAAACTTCTACAATATTTATTTCGATATTTATAATATTTATTCAAACTTATATATCTTAAATTCGTAATAAACTAGACACTATATAAATTACATTTTATTTTTTAGCTTTAATACAAATATAGGTACTTCGAGCCGAAACAAAGTTTATGATGAATAGAGGTTTAGATCATAAAAATAATAAACACTATAGTCTAAAATATTTTGTTAATAGACATTTCTGTTGTATGTATGCTCTGCTGCAGACACTCAGACTGTCCTGTATTATTTCATATTCCGTATTCTTTGGTAATATAAATAACAATTTCCTTTTACTGAGAGAACTTTGTTAAATAATGTGTCATATAAATAAGGAGTAAAACGATAAACCGATAAGGTTATTGTCAAAATATGTATAATTTACACATACCCATGTTTTAATTGATGTCTTATCTGTGTTCCCTAGGTTTAGTTCCTATGATTAAGTTTAGTTAGAGTTCATTTGTCAAGTTACTTGTTGTACAACTAACCTAGCGAGTCTCTGTGTTCATAGTACTTTAACTACATGTTGAAGTTAATATTCGAGAGTTGAACAAAACAATGAATTGGTTTTTTAGTATCTAATATTATAGATAATATAGTGATTAATCAAGAATATATGTTTTAAAAATATATTTTAAAATTGGTGCTGTAAAAAAAAAAAAAATTTAATAAAAAAAAAATGAGGCCCAACAAGAGAAGTTAAAAAAGTTTACTTAAAATATTTGCTCTCTGGAGAAATGTTAATTCTTTTTTTATATATTTAAATATTCTTTATTAAAATTCAATTTTTAATATCTAAAACATTAAATAATAATCATAAACCTACACGTAAAATATTATTACTGGTTCACTGACCTTCCCTACTTAAATTTAACAAAAACAAAATACAATTACATTTAAGAAGAGTAAAATATATATTGTGAATTATAAGCAAGAAGGGGAATTAATTATAAGTAAAGTGAAACAGAATCTTATTATATAACGGAAGTGGTAAGTACCTACTTTTTTATTACTTACTTATTAAAATATTTTTCTGTTCTGCTTAAATATAAAAAAACACATTTAAAATGATTATTGGATATTTAACTTTCAAATTATTTATGACTTAGCTGTTACATTTATAATAATAATGCTTTAGGATCATGTTAATATTTATAGTAATTTCGTGCTGTCCTATTTGTACATGGTTTGAATTCTTTCATGAAAACGGAATTAAATTTAAAAATACCTATCTACTTTTAATATACCTAAGTATATTTATAGTCATTTAGTCATTGTCTTCGCTTAGTTTTGTTTCTTTGACAAATTTTAAAGCCACTTATATAATTAAATTATTTTAGTTGAAATTAGGTTGACATTTCGTTGCCTTTTAGAAACAGTGCACTATGCACCTATAGTACCTCCATGAACCTTTTAACACTTTAATAAAAGTTGTTTTAATATGAGTTTAACTTGCATAAATACAAACACCGTTATTATCTTATGTATAATTTATTAAGTGACTTTTGTTTCTTACTTCTACGAACTAGGTTGATAGAACGGTTACATTTTTTTTAATTTCCGAGTTCCAGATGTTGAGACGCACTACGGAGTCCTCATCAAGGTATCTGGAGACGCCTGTAAGAGCTTCTACAAGACTATCAGAAGAGGCGCATCGTAGCCGTAGTCGCGTAGGAGTTGGTGACGACGCCCGCTGCCCGCGAAGAGTATGGAGACGCATCTCCTACAAGATATTTCATATTATATCATCATCATCATTCATCTAAATAGGGGATAAAAAAAACAATAGCACAAAATAAATATTAACATATTTATAACAGGAGTTTTGGTTCATATGTATTACGATAATTTTTTTGTTTTTATTATAGCTGGCTTTCTTTTCTTTATTTTTATGACTGGTATAGTGATTTTTCAACTAGTTGTAGACTAGTAGGTAAAGTACATTAGCTGCTATAAAAACTAGTAGTAGTAGTTTTAGTTAAATGTCTTTACGTTTTAATACTGTTTAATTTAGTTAAATTGTGTCCTGGATAACATTTAACCTGTCAAAAAGTATTACTTATTACAATCTAAATTATTGTCTGTCTGTGTCTACCAAATTTCGTCGAAAGATTTTGAAACGTTTCATAATGAATTATTTTAATTAACGAATTATTTAAAAACAATAAGGAATATCTTTCAATTATTATAAGAAGGAAAGATAGAGAGAAGATTATTATTTTATTTCCAATATAATTTTTATAATTTAAAATAAGTTACTTGAATAATAAGGATAATATGAAACTTGTGTCATCAACTGACCCACATTTGACCCACACAAACATTTACACCGACACATAAATGTGGAACTCGAAAACACATTTCGCATCATGTGTTTGCGTTACAAGTAATAAAAATTTAAGAATAGAGAAATTAATAATAAAAAAATACTGATTTTTATAGTCGTAAAAGATAGCATTCGTTAAATTTTTAATTGATTAGTGCATACATAATATTTAACAGTAGTTATTAATAAATTTAAATAAAAAAGGTATTACATTTTTATTACACAATCTTTACTCTGACTTTATCACGACAACACAATGGGAAAAGCGGTTTAAAATACTAAGGTTAATTCGTTAAAATTAGTTATATTCAGAAAAATATAAAAATCATCGAAAACTTATCCAAAATAAGTGATTATTCTTTAAATCCATCTAAAGATATCGATTTTGTTACCCGTGTTTCTGTTAAAAACGATGTTGATGGTTTATTTCCTAAGCCTATTATTGTAAAATTACTAGCAGGATATAAAAAAGATGGCTTCTTGTCTGCTTTTCGACGACTTAAAAATTTAAAGGCGTCCGACATAGGCTTTCATGGAAATGATAATCGTATATATGTAAATGATCACCTCTCTAGCTACAATAAAATGCTTTTACATAAGACAAAACTAAAGATAAAAGATAAAAAATATGACTTTTGTTGGGTTCGCAAATGCACTATGCACTATTTTATGGTCCGTCAAAACGAAAAATCTAAAATCATTCATATCACCTCTGAAGAGTCGTTTAATAAAATTATTTAAGTAATATATTATCTGTTATTTGTGATATTCGTAGTGTTCTTATAAAAACAAACTCATTGTTTAATGAAGTGCTGGTTATGGAATATATAAGTGTAGTTTATAGTGCTTATTGGAAAAGGTTTGTAACCACTGCCTACTCATTAGTGTTACTTTTATTATAAGTTTTACGTTGGTTTATTTTTTTTTTCTTAATCTTTTTACAAAGTTTTTATATTATTAGAGATTTTTATAACATTAATCTATTGTGATCATTATTTTTACAGCATATTATGCTATTTAGGAATTAATATTATATTTCATCATCTTGAGTCTGTTTTATTTGTTTGTATATGTATATCACACTCGTTTGCAGTTACCGTTTTATATTTTGCTATATTTTTGTTCATTCAAGTTGTGCTAAAAATATGAAAACAATTGAATATCATCATAATCATTTTATATTTTTGGATTTCCTTATAACTAACTACAATAATAAAAAAAAGTCATTTCGCTATTTTAATATATATTAGCCCTTGAAATTGAGTGTCTGTTAAAAGGAAAAGTATCTGTGTATATTAAATATATCAATATAATATTTAGCCCTGAATAATTATATTATAATATAGACCTATGTAAAATTATTAATAATTTTGAAAAATGCTTATAAATAAATTATATAAATTTATATTTTATTTGTAATAATTCTCAATGTACGGTATCACGAGTTGTACCATTAGCGGTACCAGAGGACAGTTATCATCATCAGAAAGTATACTGCGAAAGCCTTATAATTTTCTCAAGAAAAGATTTGAAACTGAATATACTTCCATTAGTTTCATTTCTGTGGAACAGAGGCGAGAAAACAAAACCTTTTTATCATAAATGGTTCGGTTGATTCTCCTTATTTGTTAAACAAAATTTGACTACGATGTCCTAGAATCAGTAAAAGAATTAATAAAATTTTAAAAGTGCCAATAGTTGGAACCAAATGTGCGAAGAATAGATTCTTAATTCGAGCTTGTAATTTATATAATTATAAATATAGCCACACTGATCACTGTTGATATAATCTAAAAAAAATTAAATCTCTAATAAGAGACTCTAATAGTAGGATTAATGATATTATTGACTGTATATGATCCGACTACTACCCGCTTATCATGTATGTATATATTGTGAAAACTTAATTGGCTTGTGTATGATTTGTTTGTGTGTGTATTTTACATATATCGTTATGAACTGGTAGTAGATACCGAGTTGAGAAATTTGATATCTTTATCAATGTAATAAACATTTATTTTTTTTAAATTTGAATATTTCCTAACCTAAAGTCAGTTACTAAGAAATCAAGGTTTATATTTGTAGATATCGTTCTATAATTTATAAAACATTAGAAGCCATTGCTCTTCACAGTTTTGAACTCAGGCTCCATTTTTACGAGGGTTTAAGATCAATGAGAGTTATATTATATCGAAAGAAATACAGTCTTAGCCTAAATATCTAAAAAAGTTATGAACTTTTTTATCTTTAGAGAGATTTGGATGTCACATATGTAAATTTTGAATGAATGTAAAAGATGAAAACGAAATTATTATTATATACACATTTTGATATTTTTAACATTCATGATTCTGGGTTTTTCATTTAATAATATGTGTTATCCTCGGTTCTTCTTGTCTACGTATCATATACATAACAGATCTCAGTATCGACCCATAAGATATTATAAAATGAGATTTGTATAGAATGCTTAATTTATAGAAGCAAACAGCGATACACACACACACACACACACACTCACACAATCCAATGCAATAGACATATAGATATCAAATGAAATAGATATTTTATTGTAGACATTAAACAACATGTATGGCAAATGTAAGAGCAAGTATTAAAAGTGACATTATTGTAATCCAAGTCCCACTGGACTTTCACAGCACATTGCTAATAACATCAAAGCCTCCGTCAAGACGTGACGTCACGCTCTGAAATCACACTGCCTAGAAAATATTTATAGTTAGATTTTTCAATGTTTCCGGGAACCCAGGAAAGGACAAGAAGGAACAAGACAGGAATTCGACAATATAATTTGAAATATATCTTTTAATCGATAATTTTAAAGCATATAGGAGTCATATATTTCAAAAATGTGAGAGGAGTGACTGATGGCATTCAAATTGACTCCAGTAAAATCATAAGATTTATAGCCCTTATCTGTCGCCACATTTCATAAAAATACTTGGTATTTAGAGCTTTGATTATCATTAACGGATATTCCCGATTTTTTGAACGACTTAGGTAGACGTCATCATCTTATAACTTCACCACCTTTAGTTTTTTTATTCAATACATCAATTACTGAAGAATTCAAGTTAGTTCTCAATTCAAAAACAAATAGTTTAAATGAGCTCAAACTAGCTAAGAAAGTTTTAAATAGATATAGAACTGAATATCGTCGTCTATTATTATATTATTTAAAGCGATCATTTTTATTATAATGAAATAAATACGTAACTTAAAATATAGTATTTCCTTAAAGCAATATCGATAAATCCTTATAACTAGTTCTTATATTGTATTATTTAGATACAGCGCTTTCATTAATTCAAGTATAATGGTATACTTTACATGTCTAGATGCAATTTTGTTATAATTGGTAATTTTTTGAAGAAATAAGAACGAAAATCATCATTCACTACATTTCTTATTTTGTTGTTGGTATTTTTCTTTATTGATCTGTTGGTTCTCTGGTAGATACAAATCAACTTTCTATCGCATATCTTTAGTTTATTACCAAATAAATCAGTCATGGCAACTCCACAAAAAATGTAATTAATATGAGCTATTAATGTACAATCTTTATATTCTATGTTAAATATTTATACTAACTTGTATTTATTTTTTAGGCATATTCATCTTTCTTGTTCATGCTGTTATAGGAAATTATAATTGTTTCTTATAAGATATGTTTTCGATTTTTTCAATCTCTGCTTATATTTTTGAAAAAGCCAACAGGTAGGACATGATATTTCGGTATTTAATATCTTTATTACTTGAATATATTGCTCAAATTCAGAAGTTCACGCCAATATCTCAAGCTCTTTACGAGAGTATTGCGAGAATATAACTGAGTCTTTTTGGTTGTTTGACATTTACCATAGTAATAACGTATAATATTGCGTCGCAATTCATCGCACCGTACTGCTTACTACTTAATAAAAAAGTCTTATATTTAACTCAAATTTCATTTTCTTAGTACTTACGAAAATTGATCCACACAGCTATTATTGGCATTTAAAATAAGTAAATTTAACAATTAATTCAAATTGTTGAGATATTATAAAAAAACTTTCATTTCATTTCAATTTATTCTCAATTGAAAGATGCTTACTCGCTGCCTCAGGCCGTGCAGTTGAATAATTTTTCGCAGTCTACTTTTTGAAACTATCAAATAAAGTTTCTTTAAAATTTAGTTATTTCAACAATATGAATCCTTTTCCATAAATATTTGAAAAAAAGATAAAATTACTTAAATATATTCGCCAAGGAATACTTTACAGAATAAAGTAGGTTACTTAAGAGACTATCATTTTTAATTTTTGAAAATTTTTTACTCAAGGTAAAAGCGATATAGTTTGAAGAAGATAGAAAAACTTCTACAATATTTATTTCGATATTTATAATATTTATTCAAACTTATATATCTTAAATTCGTAATAAACTAGACACTATATAAATTACATTTTATTTTTTAGCTTTAATACAAATATAGGTACTTCGAGCCGAAACAAAGTTTATGATGAATAGAGGTTTAGATCATAAAAATAATAAACACTATAGTCTAAAATATTTTGTTAATAGACATTTCTGTTGTATGTATGCTCTGCTGCAGACACTCAGACTGTCCTGTATTATTTCATATTCCGTATTCTTTGGTAATATAAATAACAATTTCCTTTTACTGAGAGAACTTTGTTAAATAATGTGTCATATAAATAAGGAGTAAAACGATAAACCGATAAGGTTATTGTCAAAATATGTATAATTTACACATACCCATGTTTTAATTGATGTCTTATCTGTGTTCCCTAGGTTTAGTTCCTATGATTAAGTTTAGTTAGAGTTCATTTGTCAAGTTACTTGTTGTACAACTAACCTAGCGAGTCTCTGTGTTCATAGTACTTTAACTACATGTTGAAGTTAATATTCGAGAGTTGAACAAAACAATGAATTGGTTTTTTAGTATCTAATATTATAGATAATATAGTGATTAATCAAGAATATATGTTTTAAAAATATATTTTAAAATTGGTGCTGTAAAAAAAAAAAAAATTTAATAAAAAAAAAATGAGGCCCAACAAGAGAAGTTAAAAAAGTTTACTTAAAATATTTGCTCTCTGGAGAAATGTTAATTCTTTTTTTATATATTTAAATATTCTTTATTAAAATTCAATTTTTAATATCTAAAACATTAAATAATAATCATAAACCTACACGTAAAATATTATTACTGGTTCACTGACCTTCCCTACTTAAATTTAACAAAAACAAAATACAATTACATTTAAGAAGAGTAAAATATATATTGTGAATTATAAGCAAGAAGGGGAATTAATTATAAGTAAAGTGAAACAGAATCTTATTATATAACGGAAGTGGTAAGTACCTACTTTTTTATTACTTACTTATTAAAATATTTTTCTGTTCTGCTTAAATATAAAAAAACACATTTAAAATGATTATTGGATATTTAACTTTCAAATTATTTATGACTTAGCTGTTACATTTATAATAATAATGCTTTAGGATCATGTTAATATTTATAGTAATTTCGTGCTGTCCTATTTGTACATGGTTTGAATTCTTTCATGAAAACGGAATTAAATTTAAAAATACCTATCTACTTTTAATATACCTAAGTATATTTATAGTCATTTAGTCATTGTCTTCGCTTAGTTTTGTTTCTTTGACAAATTTTAAAGCCACTTATATAATTAAATTATTTTAGTTGAAATTAGGTTGACATTTCGTTGCCTTTTAGAAACAGTGCACTATGCACCTATAGTACCTCCATGAACCTTTTAACACTTTAATAAAAGTTGTTTTAATATGAGTTTAACTTGCATAAATACAAACACCGTTATTATCTTATGTATAATTTATTAAGTGACTTTTGTTTCTTACTTCTACGAACTAGGTTGATAGAACGGTTACATTTTTTTTAATTTCCGAGTTCCAGATGTTGAGACGCACTACGGAGTCCTCATCAAGGTATCTGGAGACGCCTGTAAGAGCTTCTACAAGACTATCAGAAGAGGCGCATCGTAGCCGTAGTCGCGTAGGAGTTGGTGACGACGCCCGCTGCCCGCGAAGAGTATGGAGACGCATCTCCTACAAGATATTTCATATTATATCATCATCATCATTCATCTAAATAGGGGATAAAAAAAACAATAGCACAAAATAAATATTAACATATTTATAACAGGAGTTTTGGTTCATATGTATTACGATAATTTTTTTGTTTTTATTATAGCTGGCTTTCTTTTCTTTATTTTTATGACTGGTATAGTGATTTTTCAACTAGTTGTAGACTAGTAGGTAAAGTACATTAGCTGCTATAAAAACTAGTAGTAGTAGTTTTAGTTAAATGTCTTTACGTTTTAATACTGTTTAATTTAGTTAAATTGTGTCCTGGATAACATTTAACCTGTCAAAAAGTATTACTTATTACAATCTAAATTATTGTCTGTCTGTGTCTACCAAATTTCGTCGAAAGATTTTGAAACGTTTCATAATGAATTATTTTAATTAACGAATTATTTAAAAACAATAAGGAATATCTTTCAATTATTATAAGAAGGAAAGATAGAGAGAAGATTATTATTTTATTTCCAATATAATTTTTATAATTTAAAATAAGTTACTTGAATAATAAGGATAATATGAAACTTGTGTCATCAACTGACCCACATTTGACCCACACAAACATTTACACCGACACATAAATGTGGAACTCGAAAACACATTTCGCATCATGTGTTTGCGTTACAAGTAATAAAAATTTAAGAATAGAGAAATTAATAATAAAAAAATACTGATTTTTATAGTCGTAAAAGATAGCATTCGTTAAATTTTTAATTGATTAGTGCATACATAATATTTAACAGTAGTTATTAATAAATTTAAATAAAAAAGGTATTACATTTTTATTACACAATCTTTACTCTGACTTTATCACGACAACACAATGGGAAAAGCGGTTTAAAATACTAAGGTTAATTCGTTAAAATTAGTTATATTCAGAAAAATATAAAAATCATCGAAAACTTATCCAAAATAAGTGATTATTCTTTAAATCCATCTAAAGATATCGATTTTGTTACCCGTGTTTCTGTTAAAAACGATGTTGATGGTTTATTTCCTAAGCCTATTATTGTAAAATTACTAGCAGGATATAAAAAAGATGGCTTCTTGTCTGCTTTTCGACGACTTAAAAATTTAAAGGCGTCCGACATAGGCTTTCATGGAAATGATAATCGTATATATGTAAATGATCACCTCTCTAGCTACAATAAAATGCTTTTACATAAGACAAAACTAAAGATAAAAGATAAAAAATATGACTTTTGTTGGGTTCGCAAATGCACTATGCACTATTTTATGGTCCGTCAAAACGAAAAATCTAAAATCATTCATATCACCTCTGAAGAGTCGTTTAATAAAATTATTTAAGTAATATATTATCTGTTATTTGTGATATTCGTAGTGTTCTTATAAAAACAAACTCATTGTTTAATGAAGTGCTGGTTATGGAATATATAAGTGTAGTTTATAGTGCTTATTGGAAAAGGTTTGTAACCACTGCCTACTCATTAGTGTTACTTTTATTATAAGTTTTACGTTGGTTTATTTTTTTTTTCTTAATCTTTTTACAAAGTTTTTATATTATTAGAGATTTTTATAACATTAATCTATTGTGATCATTATTTTTACAGCATATTATGCTATTTAGGAATTAATATTATATTTCATCATCTTGAGTCTGTTTTATTTGTTTGTATATGTATATCACACTCGTTTGCAGTTACCGTTTTATATTTTGCTATATTTTTGTTCATTCAAGTTGTGCTAAAAATATGAAAACAATTGAATATCATCATAATCATTTTATATTTTTGGATTTCCTTATAACTAACTACAATAATAAAAAAAAGTCATTTCGCTATTTTAATATATATTAGCCCTTGAAATTGAGTGTCTGTTAAAAGGAAAAGTATCTGTGTATATTAAATATATCAATATAATATTTAGCCCTGAATAATTATATTATAATATAGACCTATGTAAAATTATTAATAATTTTGAAAAATGCTTATAAATAAATTATATAAATTTATATTTTATTTGTAATAATTCTCAATGTACGGTATCACGAGTTGTACCATTAGCGGTACCAGAGGACAGTTATCATCATCAGAAAGTATACTGCGAAAGCCTTATAATTTTCTCAAGAAAAGATTTGAAACTGAATATACTTCCATTAGTTTCATTTCTGTGGAACAGAGGCGAGAAAACAAAACCTTTTTATCATAAATGGTTCGGTTGATTCTCCTTATTTGTTAAACAAAATTTGACTACGATGTCCTAGAATCAGTAAAAGAATTAATAAAATTTTAAAAGTGCCAATAGTTGGAACCAAATGTGCGAAGAATAGATTCTTAATTCGAGCTTGTAATTTATATAATTATAAATATAGCCACACTGATCACTGTTGATATAATCTAAAAAAAAATAAATCTCTAATAAGAGACTCTAATAGTAGGATTAATGATATTATTGACTGTATATGATCCGACTACTACCCGCTTGTCATGTATGTATATATTGTGAAAACTTAATTGGCTTGTGTATGATTTGTTTGTGTGTGTATTTTACATATATCGTTATGAACTGGTAGTAGATACCGAGTTGAGAAATTTGATATCTTTATCAATGTAATAAACATTTATTTTTTTTAAATTTGAATATTTCCTAACCTAAAGTCAGTTACTAAGAAATCAAGGTTTATATTTGTAGATATCGTTCTATAATTTATAAAACATTAGAAGCCATTGCTCTTCACAGTTTTGAACTCAGGCTCCATTTTTACGAGGGTTTAAGATCAATGAGAGT
The DNA here is from genome assembly GCA_959347395.1 of Mechanitis mazaeus. Classification (NCBI taxonomy): domain Eukaryota; kingdom Metazoa; phylum Arthropoda; class Insecta; order Lepidoptera; family Nymphalidae; genus Mechanitis; species Mechanitis mazaeus. The sequence continues at coordinate 6,446,361 of OY365757.1, forward strand.
TATATTATATCGAAAGAAATACAGTCTTAGCCTAAATATCTAAAAAAGTTATGAACTTTTTTATCTTTAGAGAGATTTGGATGTCACATATGTAAATTTTGAATGAATGTAAAAGATGAAAACGAAATTATTATTATATACACATTTTGATATTTTTAACATTCATGATTCTGGGTTTTTCATTTAATAATATGTGTTATCCTCGGTTCTTCTTGTCTACGTATCATATACATAACAGATCTCAGTATCGACCCATAAGATATTATAAAATGAGATTTGTATAGAATGCTTAATTTATAGAAGCAAACAGCGATACACACACACACACACACACTCACACAATCCAATGCAATAGACTTATAGATATCAAATGAAATAGATATTTTATTGTAGACATTAAACAACATGTATGGCAAATGTAAGAGCAAGTATTAAAAGTGACATTATTGTAATCCAAGTCCCACTGGACTTTCACAGCACATTGCTAATAACATCAAAGCCTCCGTCAAGACGTGACGTCACGCTCTGAAATCACACTGCCTAGAAAATATTTATAGTTAGATTTTTCAATGTTTCCGGGAACCCAGGAAAGGACAAGAAGGAACAAGACAGGAATTCGACAATATAATTTGAAATATATCTTTTAATCGATAATTTTAAAGCATATAGGAGTCATATATTTCAAAAATGTGAGAGGAGTGACTGATGGCATTCAAATTGACTCCAGTAAAATCATAAGATTTATAGCCCTTATCTGTCGCCACATTTCATAAAAATACTTGGTATTTAGAGCTTTGATTATCATTAACGGATATTCCCGATTTTTTGAACGACTTAGGTAGACGTCATATCATCTTATAACTTCACCACCTTTAGTTTTTTTATTCAATACATCAATTACTGAAGAATTCAAGTTAGTTCTCAATTCAAAAACAAATAGTTTAAATGAGCTCAAACTAGCTGAGAAAGTTTTAAATAGATATAGAACTGAATATCGTCGTCTATTATTATATTATTTAAAGCGATCATTTTTATTATAATGAAATAAATACGTAACTTAAAATATAGTATTTCCTTAAAGCAATATCGATAAATCCTTATAACTAGTTCTTATATTGTATTATTTAGACACAGCGCTTTCATTAATTCAAGTATAATAGTATACTTTACATGTCTAGATGCAATTTTGTTATAATTGGTAATTTTTTGAAGAAATAAGAACGAAAATCATCATTCACAACATTTCTTATTTTGTTGTTGGTATTTTTCTTTATTGATCTGTTGGTTCTCTGGTAGATACAAATCAACTTTCTATCGAATATCTTTAGTTTATTACCAAATAAATCAGTCATGGCAACTCCACAAAAAATGTAATTAATATGAGCTATTAATATACAATCTTTATATTCTATGTTAAATATTTATACTAACTTGTATTTATTTTTTAGGCATATTCATCTTTCTTGTTCATGCTGTTATAGGAAATTATAATTGTTTCTTATAAGATATGTTTTCGATTTTTTCAATCTCTGCTTATATTTTTGAAAAAGCCAACAGGTAGGACATGATATTTCGGTATTTAATATCTTTATTACTTGAATATATTGCTCAAATTCAGAAATTCACGCCAATATCTCAAGCTCTTTACGAGAGTATTGCGAGAATATAACTGAGTCTTTTTGGTTGTTTGACATTTACCATAGTAATAACGTATAATATTGCGTCGCAATTCATCGCACCGTACTGCTTACTACTTAATAAAAAAGTCTTATATTTAACTCAAATTTCATTTTCTTAGTACTTACGAAAATTGATCCACACAGCTATTATTGGCATTTAAAATAAGTAAATTTAACAATTAATTCAAATTGTTGAGATATTATAAAAAAACTTTCATTTCATTTCAATTTATTCTCAATTGAAAGATGCTTACTCGCTGCCTCAGGCCGTGCAGTTGAATAATTTTTCGCAGTCTACTTTTTGAAACTATCAAATAAAGTTTCTTTAAAATTTAGTTATTTCAACAAATAAAATGATGAAATGATGATCGACAAATAAGAAATATGAATCCTTTTCCATAAATATTTGAAAAAAAGTTAAAATTTCTTAAATATATTCGCCAAGGAATACTTTACAGAATAAAGTAGGTTACTTAAGAGACTATCATTTTTAATTTTTGAAAATTTTTTACTCAAGGTAAAAGCGATATAGTTTGAAGAAGATAGAAAAACTTCTACAATATTTATTTCGATATTTATAATATTTATTCAAACTTATATATCTTAAATTCGTAATAAACTAGACACTATATAAATTACATTTTATTTTTTAGCTTTAATACAAATATAGGTACTTCGAGCCGAAACAAAATTTATGATGAATAGAGGTTTAGATCATAAAAATAATAAACACTATAGTCTAAAATATTTTATTAATAGACATTTGTATGTAGACTGTTGTATGTATGCTCTGCTGCAGACACTCAGACTGTCCTGTATTATTTCATATTCCGTATTCTTTGGTAATATAAATAACAATTTCCTTTTACTGAGAGAACTTTGTTAAATAATGTGTCATATAAATAAGGAGTAAAACGATAAACCGATAAGGTTATTGTCAAAATATGTATAATTTAGTCAAGTTCTGTGCACGGCGAAGGACTTTTTAAAAAAAGATTTATTTTAATTAAAAATTATATTTGTTAAACAAGTATTCACTTAAGCTACCTTAAACAGACTGATCTTAATAATTATTTAATGAATAATTACAATTAAATCGGACCACCCAAAGGAGGTGCCGCTATTGTCTTATTCTTAGAATATCGCCTGACGGCGGACAATACCAGGTGCTAACTCAGCGGTTTGGGACGACATAACTCCTCCCTCCTTAAGATCGAAGTTATCCGGTGAAATGGGAGAACTTCGGAAAAACATTTTTAATACAATTTTTCGGTAAATGAAAATTAAAACACATATAATAATTATAACTATGATATACAATACAATTGTCCAAATACTAATGCTATTCACTATTTTATGATTTTCACTATTTTCACTTAAATCACTTTTCTTCAAGGTATAAGCGAGAAGTTTCAAATCTGAAAGGTCTATTCCTTTTATATCTATTGGTTTCCTTTTTGGATTTTCAGGAACATTTAATAAGGGTAATGTAATGATAGGTAATGTTGAAAAATTATCATTTTCTAAGAGTGCCTGGTGTTTTCTCAGGATCATAGTTCCAATTTTTATTTCGCAAGGATCATCTAGTATCAGAATATAAGTTCCTTTAATTCTTTTTCGGGATATTTCATTTAAACATGTACTCGTTAGTAGTTCTTCTCTTCTGGAGAATAAAACCCATGTGTTCGCTTGCAGTGGTTGCAGGACGACATCTTCAGTAATTACAGTAACAGGAGTACAGGATGTTGTATTTTCTTTATAACTAATTAATTCACTTATACAGGGATCGTTGGTAAATTGAAGAATTTCTCTTTCATAGCAGAGATAACTCGCTTTTTCGATCTCCTTGCAGGGATGATCTAGTAATTTAGTTTTCAACCCTTTTGCTATAAGGTATGGGTGTTTAGGAACAATAATGACTGTGGAGTCATGGGATAACACAGGTATGGGGATCAATTTATAATAGATATATGTGTCATCCTTAATTATAGGTATTTCTAAGAGATACGTAATATAATTTCCTTTCAAATAAGCTTTTATAGAAATTGTCTGTTCCAGTTTAACTAGATTATCTAATATTGGATTATAGGCTAATTTTTCTAATTTACTTATTTTTTCTAAAGTATTTAATAGATCGTTAGAATTAATAATTGATTGATGTAAAATACCTAATCTACTTAATGCAAAACTTGTTTCTATTTCATTTAATCTTATATAGATACTTTGAAAATTATGTATTAATAAATTATACGTACTAATTATTTGAGTCTCTATATGATTGAGAGCATCTTTTTTCATAATCTCTGTTAAATTATGTCTTAACTCCTGTATTTCTAAATTAATTCCTATAATATTATCATTTAATTGAAATGTTGAATTCGTTAAAGAGAGCATCATTTCAGTAATTAAAGTAATTTTATTTTTAGTTTTACTTTGCTCTAATTTAACTTCATTAATAAGTTTTTCATATATAATAGCATCGTTATTATCTAGATTTCCAGTAATTATCTTAATTATCGATCCTAAGGGGTTGATTAAACCTCGCTTAACTCTAATATTTGGGGAAATCTGTTCTAATTTTAGTAACGTTATATTTCTTAAGTAGTTAGCTTGAATCCTAACATCTATAAAATTTTCAATATAATTATCATCAAAATTATTAACTAACTTATTTAACTGGGTACATTTATAAAAATTATCTTTAAAATCTTCTATTATATTTCTTAAATCTAATGTTTTTGCAATGGTCCATTTGTCATTACTCACGATGGCTAGACCATTTCTTAACGGTAGTATTCCAGGATTGTCACGTAATTCCTGAAGTTGAAGGGCCTGGGACCGCCTCATCAGGACCAAGATCAGGACCAGCAGGGGGTACCTGTGGAGGTCGTTTAACATTCCTTATTGGAATTTTTGTACTACGTTCGTTACTCATAATGACAGGGACAATATTTCTACTTATCTCTTCAGAAACTTGTGCTTTAATATAGCGTGGCTTATCTTTACTCTTTCTTTTATTAGTGCTCTTGGCAAATATAAAATCTCCTGGTTTAATTTGAAACTCAGTTTCACCACCTCTTTTTTCAATATATTTTTCTTTACTTTTAATTGTTTTATCACTGATGTGTTTATATAAAAACTTTGTTCGTTTCATATGCTCTTTAATCAATTGTTGCATATATTCTCGATTAAAATCTATATCAAAAGTATTTCTAGATTCGGTATGTCCGAATAGAACTTCAAAAGGCGTAAAACCAGATGATGAATGTATTGAATGATTATATGCCATTATTGCATATGTCATAACCGAAGCAGCATCGGTATACTTATGTTCGTATTTTGCAATTCTATATATTTCTAAAATAGTTGAATGGAATCTTTCTATAAGACCCATAGAATTCGGATTATTCGCAGTACCTATGTGAATTTCAATTTTATACATGGATAAAAATTCTTTTAGTAAAGCATTGTTAAATTCAGTACCTGGGTCGGCACTAATTTTTAAAGGTAAACCATAAAAAGAAAAGTATTTAATTAACGCTCTAACTATTTCTGGCGTCGTTCTGTTTGGTATTTCAAAAGCTTGACCTAATTTGCTAAATGCATCGATAATAGTCAAATAATAATTACCTTCGATAGAAAATATATCAATAAATATTTCTTCTAAGGGTTTCGTCTGCGTTTGGGTTAATTGTAATTTTGGTTTTATCGGGTTTCTATCGTACTTCATTTTTTTTACAAACTTCACAAGAATTAATTACGCTTGATATCGTTTGTTCCATTTTATGCCAAAAATAATTTCGTTTAATGTGTCCTAAAGTTTCACGGATACCTCTATGGCAAGTTTTGCCTTCGTGATATTTTATTACTATTTCTCTTTGATCGTTTTCGTCATCTATATAACTAACGCGTTTTGTGCATTCCCTAAATTTAATACATTCTTTCTTAAATAATGATATAACTAATTCCGTAAATTGGTTGCGATGTATATCGTCTTCGAAATATATAAAATATTTAGCATTATTCTTAATATATTCTTTTAAAAATTGCTTAACTAAGTCAGGTCTATTTGTAGGTAAATGAACTTCTAAAATACGTTGCTTAGGCCTAGATAAATCTTTAACTGTTAATTTATCTATTAACCATGTTAAAACTAAAATTTGATTTGGTTTGGTATCAATTGCTTCTTGTAAAATAGGGATACCTTTGGATTCAGTATCACGAGCTGAATGTATAGTATCAGTTTCAGAAGCAGTCAAGGTTGAACTAGAGGGACACGGAATAGAATAAGGTGAACCATTTCTAGTCCTAACTGAAAGAGTTTTCTCTGAATCTGTTTCACAATTAATAACGGGTTCTTCCGTTTCAGTTTCGAATATATTAGATTCTGATTGAGGAAAAACGGTATTTTTTAATTTAGCTAGTTCTTTTAAGTCCTCTGTTAATTTTCTAATTTCTTCAAGACGATCGTCGTCTTGTTCAACATTAACTTGAGTTGACATATTTTCGTCATTTTCTATTGCGTTAATACGGACGCGCGATAAAGCATCGGCATTACAATTAGCTTTTCCACTTTTATGTACAATTTCAAAATCGTACTCAGATAATCTTAAACGCCAACGGGTTAATCTACTATTAGTATCTTTAAGGGAATTTAACCATGCTAAAGGTTTGTGATCTGTAATTATTTTAAATTTCTTACCATATAAATAGGGGCGGAAATATTTTACTGCCCATACGATAGCAAGAAGTTCTTTTTCCGTAGTACTGTATCGAGTTTCAGCACTAATTAACGTACGACTTGCATAGGCTATAGGCTTATCGCTTCCAATTGGACCTTGAGATAAAATCGCGCCTACTGCAAAGTCTGATGCATCTGTTGTAAGGATATAAGGTTTACTAGGATCAGGATATTGAAGTATAGGTGCGTTAATAAGAAGTTCCTTACATTTTTGGAAAGATTCAAATTATTTTTTATCACTCACAGGCATAGTCTGTTTTTTCTTAAGTCGGGCTGTCATAGGTTGTGTTATTTTCGCAAAGTCTTTAATAAATCGTCGGTAATAACCTATCAGTCCTAGAAAGCTTTTAATTTCAGTCGTTGTCTGAGGTAAAGGATACTTTAAAATAGCTTTAATTTTGTCATTATTCGGCTTAAGTCCGTCACTTGTAATTGTATGTCCTAGATAAAGTACTTCTTTACGTAAAAACTCGGATTCGTCTAATTGTACCTTTAAATTTGTTTGTCTTAGTCTGTCAAATACTGATCTTAATTTTTCTACGTGTTCTTGTAAGCTAACTGAATAAACTATTATATCATCAAGGTAAACTAGGCAATGAATACCTTGCAGTCCTCTTAACACATTGTCCATTGTTCTTTGAAAAGTTGCAGGTGCAGTTTTAAGTCCAAAAGGCATACGTGTAAATTCGAAATGTCCAGCGTTTGTACTAAAAGCTGTCTTTTGTCTATCTTCTTCTTTAACTTCTATCTGATGGTAACCACTTGCTAAGTCTAGAGTGGTAAAGTAACAACTTCGTCCTAATTTATCAAACAAGTCAGTTATGTTGGGTAAGGGGTATTTGTCATCTACAGTTATCTCATTTAATTTTCTATAGTCAATTACTAGTCTAAATTTTCTTTCATTGCTAGCGTCAAGTTTCTTTGGAACTAGGTGCACAGGTGCACTCCAAGGAGAGTGAGATGGAATAACTATATTATTTTGTATCATTTTCTCTACTTGTTTGTTAATTTCATCATTTATTACTTGGGGTTGTCTGTAAGGTCGTATATATATAGGGTCTTCATTATAGGTTCTAATTTGATGTTTTACGTCATTAGTAAAAGTTAAGGGTAATTTGTCACAATGAAAAATGTCTTTATATTCTATACAAAGTTGTTCTATAGCTTTCTTTTCTTCGGAGTTCATGTGATCTAATCTAAGTTTAGTTAAGTTTTCAGTCAATATCTCGTCTATTTCTAAATCATAACTGTCATCTAATTTATTAACATTACATATATTTGGATTATATTTTGTCACAATAAAAGGGCTAGTGATAGTCAAAACTAATTCTGTATCTAACGTATTTTGAATGATGGTAGTCGCATATCCATCTTTACAATTAACTAAAGCACTAGGCATTCTAACACCATCACAAAATTGCTTAAAATTTAAAATAGCAAAACCATTACGAAGATTCGTTGGTAATTTTACTCTTTGTTCACAGCGTCGGTCTAAACGAATGACGTTAGTAGGGTTATAAGTTATAGGAATAGATGTTGTGTTAGTAAAAAGGATTTCATTTTTCATGTCTATTTTAGCATCTAATTGCTTTAAAAGATCGCTTCCTATAAGTCCGTCGTAACGTCCGTCTACGTCGTATATATAAAATTTATGAGTTTCATGATTTTTAAAAGTCGGGAATAAAGGAATAACTATAACTTCATCATGTCTACTAGAGGCATGGGTACTAATGACCTCGAAGGGCTCTTGATATTTAAAATTATTAAAATATTCGTTAGCTTTTTTAGGGCTAATAAATGATCTTGAGCTTCCGGTATCTATCATGAAGTTACCATTAATTTCAGGAATATTAATATAAGGAAGTGTTAGTGTATTACAATTTAAATGTTTTACCTCGGGATGTGGTAAGGGGTACCTATGTGAAAATTTTCAAATTGTTCAATAGGCTCGTTTTGTTTTATCGTATACTTATTTTTATCTTGTAATTTTTGATCATTATTCATATTATAATATCCATTATCTACTATTTCAGGATCTACCTGGTGAACAATATGTTCATTTAAACGAAAACCTTGAGGTTTACTAGGTGGAGCAGTTCTCATACTCACATCTGTATTCATAGGTCTTTGGGGACGGTAACCAAAGGGTTGTTGTCCTTGGTTTTGATTAAATGGTGGTCTATAGCCAAAATTATTTTGGTTGACCTGGGGTTTATACCCTTGATTAAATTGGTTAAATTGAGGTCTATAACCAAATTGATATTGATTTTTATTTGGAATTTTTAATTGTTGGCTTTTAGAAATGCCAAATTTAAATTTAGGTAAATTTTGTGCATTATTATTTTGTAAAAATTGAGGTTTTGGTTGAAAACCATTTGGATTCGTTTTAATCGTATTATAAAATGGTTTCATACTTCTTTCTAAATAAGGATTAGTAGATGTAGCAGATCCAGTATTATTATAAGGATGCTTCATCATTTTATTTCTGGAATTATATTGGTGCATAAAATTAACCTCCTCTAATACAATACTTAAGGCATTTTCTAACGAACTACATGCCTTTAAACGCACAATTCTTAATAAATCTTCGGGTAAATTATATAGGAAAACATTCATCGCTAAATTGTCATAAATAGTAATCTTACTTTCGCGTAAACTCATATTCGATAATAAATTAACTTTAGCAATCAATGTGCTCTTTGTATGTTGAATCCTATTATAGAAATCTAGATAAGATTCGTTACTTTTAATTTTTAATGTCTCTAATTCGATCGCGATACATTCTTCGGAACGCGGATCACCGAAATGTTGCTCTAGGGCGGATTTTAAGCTGTTCCATGTATTAAGGTCTTGTCTTTCACTTATTAAACTAGCGGCTCGGCCTACTAATTTAGAAGTTATTACATGATATAAGTATAAATCTTGCGCTGGGTTTCCTTCCACTACGCATGTTTGTATAACGTATTCGCATTTTCGAATAAATAAAGATAATAATTTCTCATCTCCATCAAACTTTGGGATGATGTTACTAATCTCAACGGGAATCTTTACAATATTCTCCATTTTAAAATATTAAATTTATATTTATATAGATGAATATAATTTATATATTATTTTTAATTCAATTTAATTCACTCGATAATATCGTTATTAATTTTATTTTAAAATACTTAATGCTAATCGTCAAGGAAATTTCTTAGAATCTTTTAAGGTTTAAAAAGAATTCTACAATTAAATTGACACATATAACTAGGGTTGAATAGGAAAAGAATAGATGGGAATAGCTTTGGGGTCTACTCACCAAATCATCTCCCTCGTGAGTCTGAAGGCAGCAGTAATTTCTTGTAGAGCAGGATCCCGTGCAGGATTAGACTTATTTATAATTTTGGTTCGGATTCCGTTAAAAACGCTAGAAAACGTTCGTCTCTATATAGTTTACAGGACGCGGAATCCTACCGGCTGCGCCAGTCAAGTTCTGTGCACGGCGAAGGACTTTTTAAAAAAGATTTATTTTAATTAAAAATTATATTTGTTAAACAAGTATTCACTTAAGCTACCTTAAACAGACTGATCTTAATAATTATTTAATGAATAATTACAATTAAATCGGAACACCCAAAGGAGGTGCCGCTATTGTCTTATTCTTAGAATATCGCCTGACGGCGGACAATACCAGGTGCTAACTCAGCGGTTTGGGACGACATAACTATTTACACATACCCATGTTTTAATTGATGTCTTATCTGTGTTCCCTAGATGTAGGTTTAGTTCCTATTATTAATTTTAGTTAGAGTTCATTTGTCAAGTTACTTGTTGTACAACTAATCTAGCGAGTCTCTGTATTCATAGTACTTTAACTACATGTTGAAGTTAATATTCGAGAGTTGAACAAAACAATGAATTGGTTTTTTAGTATCTAATATTATAGATAATATAGTGATTAATCAAGAACATATGTTTTAAAAATATATTTTAAAATTGGTGCTGTAAAAAAAAATCTTTGGGCACATTATGTATAATGATCTAACTCTATACAAGACATATTGCAATATAAAATCAGCATCAGGCATCTCAAGTATTCTCGCTATTTCACCATTGAGGTCTATTTCTACCTTAAACCATTAAATAAATGAAATATCACTATATTGAGATCGTTTTGTTTAATGGAGTATATATATATATATGTATGTATATATATATATATATATATATATATATATGTATGTATATATGTATATATGAGTAAAAAGCAATACTATAGGATCAGGTTCTTAGTAAACTTTACTTACTCAAAACGAAATGTGGATTTTGTGTATTCATATTTATTTTATGAATATAAATTTGTATTTGAACTACGTATGAACTAATTAAAATAATAGTTATAAATAAAACTATTTTTTTAATGATTAAAACTCTCGTATTTTTACTCGGTTACATTTTTATTTTAACCCGACGACGTTTCGAATGCTTTGCAGCAATCGTGTTCACGGGTGTGAACAGGTGTGAAAACGATTGAATGTGTACTCGTGAAAATCTAAGAAAATAATAGTTAAAATGTTTAAATTACTCATATTCATGTAATATCGTTAAAATTTTTAAAATAATAAAGCTACAAAAATAAATTTAATAAAAAAAAAAATGAGGCCCAACAAGAGAAGTTAAAAAAGTTTACTTAAAATATTTGCTCTCTGGAGAAATGTTAATTCTTTTTTTATATATTTAAATATTCTTTATTAAAATTCAATTTTTAATATCTAAAACATTAAATAATAATCATAAACCTACACGTAAAATATTATTACTGGTTCACTGACCTTCCCTACTTAAATTTAACAAAAACAAAATACAATTACATTTAAGAAGAGTAAAATATATATTGTGAATTATAAGCAAGATGGGGAATTAATTGTAAGTAAAGTGAAACAGAATCTTATTATATAACGGAAGTGGTAAGTACCTACTTTTTTATTACTTACTTATTTAAATATTTTTCTGTTCTCCTTAAATATAAAAAAAACACATTTAAAATGATTATTGGATATTTAACTTTCAAATTATTTATGACTTAGCTGTTACATTTATAATAATAATGCTTTAGGATCATGTTAATATTTATAGTAATTTCGTGCTGTCCTATTTGTACATGGTTTGAATTCTTTCATGAAAACGGAATTAAATTTAAAAATACCTATCTACTTTTTTTTTTTTTTTTTTTTTTTATTTATTTATGTACCATGTGAAACATAAATTAGAATAGGAAAGGGACAAAAAGAAAAACATTGGATAAGCTTATCTCTAATAAGAGATCTCTAGCAGCTACCCATGAGTGTGACAAAGATGATTTCAAAGGGCAGAAATAGGTACTACAGACATATAAATACGTATATATACAAATATAAATAAATAAATGTATACATACATATAGATATAAATTACATATAAAGTAAATATGATAACATATACTTCTATAATTGGGAGAGATAGTATAGCTTTAATCTTCGTTTGAAAGAGAAGAGAGATGGGCTGTTCATAATATGGCTAGGTAGTGAGTTCCACAGCCGCGCTGCATATATAGTGAAGGATTTGGAAAAAGAAAAAGAATTGTAATTAAGTACATTAAAGGTTTTTGCAGTAACACACGAACGTTTAGGACGGGTACTTGGTAAGGAGAAATGGAAACGTTCGTGCAAGTAAATGGGAGCGAAATTGTGGAGGACATTAAACAGCGTGGTTAAAACGTGCATATCCCGGGGAAGGCGAATAGGGAGCCACTTCAGTTGACGTCGAAAATCAGAAGTATGGTCAAACTTGCGCAGTCCGAAAATAAAACGAATGCACAAGTTTTGAAGGCGATCTAATTTATTAAGCAGCTCCTCACTGGCATCCAGATAGCAAACGTCAGCATAGTCGAGAATGGGTAGTAAAAGGGACTGTGCTAGCAAGATTTTGGTTTGCAAGGGAAGGAAATTCTGCAGACGCTTTAGGGAGTGAACAGACAGATGTACTTGTTGACTCCTGTCATTGACTTGTGCAGTCCAAGATAAGTATTTATCTAACGTCAGTCCCAGGTTCTTAACTTCGTCCGAAAAAGGTATTATAGAATCATCATATACCACATTACATAATTTTTCTATTTGAAACTTAGTGCGAACGTATTTGCTTCCGATTATAATTGCTTGAGATTTTTTGGGGTTCACAGTAAGACCAAAAGTTTCAGACCATTCTTTAATTAAGTTAAGGTCATTATTTATGTCTTTTATAGTTTCATCAGTATCGGTGAGTGATGAATGCCTATATAGTTGTAAATCTTCTGCATAGAGATGGTAGTGAGAGGAGATTATTTTAGTGATATCATTTATAAAAATGGAAAAAAGCAAAGGAGATAATACGCCGCCCTGAGGTACGCCAGCAGAGAGAACTGCCCAATCAGAGCATGACCCATCAGAGCATGTCATCTGTTGACGACCATACAGGTAAGTATGAAACCAGTTAATCACGGGCGGAGATAAGTTAAGACTGCGGAGAACACCAAGAAGTATGTCGAAGTCTACTGAATTAAAAGCATTACTGAAGTCTAAGAGGACAAGGATGGTAAGCTTATGGTTGTCCATGGCAAACCTGATGTCTTCTGTAACTTTCAACAAAGCTGTTGATGTGCTATGAGTAGAACGGAAACCTGACTGATATGGACTGAGGAGGTTGTAAATATGGCTCAGCAACGAGATGGGCCTGTAGTTCTTCAATAAGGTTTTGTCACCTTTCTTGAAGAACAGGATCACCACGCTGCTGTTCCACGTTTCTGGCGTTTTGCCCTCGAGCAAGACGGAATTAAAGAGCTTCTGAAGGACTTTCAGTACTGGTGTTCCACCCGCTTTCAGAAGCTCGGTTGTGATTCCATCTTCGCCCGGCGCCTTGTTGTTTTTTAGCTGTTTTAGGGCCATCCTAATCTCGTTTACGCTGATGTCCGGGATATATTCGGTATAGTGTCGGGTAAGTTTGGACCTTGGGTCTATGGTCATGTTGCTAACGGGCGCCGCTGTTGAGGTATATAACTGTCCGTAGAACCTCTCGATCTCCCTTAATACCTCTGCTTTTGTCGACTTCACATTGCCATCTTCCGTTTTCAGCTTTGTCAACTGGCTTTGCCCAATAGACCTGTCTCTTGCGAAGATTTTGGTGCCCCTGTTTTGCTCTATCGTTTCCTTAATCCTATCAGAATTAAAAGAACGGATATCGCGTCGCAGCGACCCCAAAATTTGTCTATTGAGCTGCCTATAGGACATCGCATCTTCGGTTGTATGCAGTGACATGGAGCGTCGACTTGCCATGAGGTTTCGGGTATGATCGGAAAGTTTTTGAGGTCTAAATTTTAGGCCGGGTTTAAAGAATTTTGTCCCAACCGTTTGGACAGTTTTTACCAGCCCGTTGTTAATATCGTCCACAGATATACAGCTCTCTAGACAATCGAAGCGATTTTTCAGTTCGAGTTGAAAGCTCTCGGGGTTATGGATATGAGCATGTGCGGGTCGGAGCGTAGACTTCATCAGTCGAGATCGCTCGATGTTTATATTAATATTCAGTATGCCTCTTACCATCCTATGATCGCTCCCGGTTTTCACCCTGTTGATCACCGAGACATCGCTGAATATTTGTCTCCTAGTAGACATGATGAAGTCAATCTCATTTTTCGTGGAACCATCGGGACTCATCCAAGTTCATTTCCTCTGAGGCGGCTTCTGAAAGAAAGAGTTCATCGCAAAGAGTCCCTCTTCCTCCAAAAAGTCAGCCAGCCTCTGTCCGCGATAGTTCCGTTGCCCATATCCAAATTGCCCCACTCTCAGCTCATCAACGTTTCTTTTGCCCAGCTTTGCATTAAAGTCCCCCATAACAACACTGTAGTGGGTTTTGGAAGTATGTATGGCTCTACTAATGTCCTCATACATAGCTTCCACCTCATCGTCTGAGTGTGTAGTGGTCGGAGCGTAGACCTGTATGACCTTCAGCGAATACCTCTTAGATATTCTGAGTATAAGGTACGCCACCCTGCTCGAAACACTATCGATGGTCACAATGTTGTTGATGAGGGACTTGTGGACGATGAACCCGACACCACCTTGGGATAGTTGGTCACCCTCCCGGTAGAAGAACAAATTGCCGGAGTTGAGGGTTATCGTGTCCTCGCCCTCTCTTCGGACTTCCGATAAACCCATAATGCTCCATTGCAATTTGTTCATTTCTTCTTCCAGCTCAACAAGCTTCTCGTCAGTCCTCAGCGTGCGTGCGTTGTATGTTACCAGGGCCAGTCGTCGTAGATTTTGGTAGCCGGATCTCTGCCGGAGATTCTTCGCACCCCCTGCCCCACCGTGACCATGGCCGCTACCGTAACCAGGAATAGCGGGGCTGCCGGGGACTGGGGGCCTGGGTTTTGGGTTTTCAGTCATAGGGGGGGGGAGTTGCCGATACTCGCCACGCTTGGCAGGCGGGTTGGCGAGCGCAGTATAAAAGGTGTTGGCTCACAGAGAACGCTGCTGCCCGTTCTCCGGTTTTTTTCTCTTAGTCGGCTTCTACGACACCCACTAGAAGAGATGGGGTGGTGACAATTCGTATTCTACTCTGCAGTCACCACACGGCTATTTTATTTGTAATAATTCTCAATGTACAGTATCACGAGCTGTACCATTAGCGGTACCAGAGGACAGTTATCATCATCAGAAAGTATACTGCGAAAGCCTTATAATTTTCTCAAGAAAAGATTTGAAACTGAATATACTTCCATTAGTTTGATTTCTGTGGAACAGAGGCGAGAAAACAAAACCTTTTTATCATAAATGGTTCGGTTGATTCTCCTTATTTGTTAAACAAAATTTTACTACGATGTCCTAGAATCAGTAAAAGAATTAATAAAATTTTAAAAGTGCCAATAGTTGGAACCAAATGTGCGAAGAATAGATTCTTAATTCGAGCTTGTAATTTATATAATTATAAATATAGCCACACTGATCACTGTTGATATAATTTAAAAAAATTTAAATCTCTAATAAGAGACTCTAATAGTAGGATTAATGATATTATAAATTATTGACTGTATATGATCCGACTACTACCCGCTTATCATGTATGTATATATTGTGAAAACTTAATTGGCTTGTGTATGATTTGTTTGTGTGTGTATTTTACATATATCGTTATGAACTGCTAGTAGATACCGAGTTGAGAAATTTGATATCTTTATCAATGTAATAAACATTTATTTTTTTTAAATTTGAATATTTCCTAACCTAAAGTCAGTTACTAAGAAATCAAGGTTTATATTTGTAGATATCGTTCTATAATTTATAAAATATTAGAAGCCATTGCTCTTCACAGTTTTGAACTCAGGCTCCATTTTTACGAGGGTTTAAGATCAATGAGAGTTATATTATATCGAAAGAAATACAGTCTTATTTATTTTATTTATTTATTTATATTCTTTATTGCACACCACAATACATATCACATATTTAAAAATAACAAGTACAAATAAAAGATGGAATGTACAAATGGCAGACTTATCGCCTAAAGACGATTTCTTCCAGCCAACCATTGAGTTAGGAAAAAAAAAATGCAAACAATCAGGTAATTGTTGGTGGTGCGATTATAATAAACCTACTTACTAATAATTACATACAAATACATACGAATAATACATAAATATACAATACATATCAACATACACTAATATATATATCCTAACATAATAAATAGTAATAAATAGCAAAATTAGAAATTAATTATCTTCTGCTAAGTAGATGTTTTTAACAGACTTTTTAAATGCTACTAAAGTTTGTATACGTCTTATATTTAAAGGAAGAGTGTTCCACAATTTAGTGGCGTAAACAGTAAATGAGCGTTTATAAAAAGTGGAATTATGGATAGGCATTTTTATCGTAAGTGTTTGTGATGTTCGTGCAGCGTCTGACAAACCCAGGAATTTAAATTTTTCCTTTAGGTACGACGGTGTTTTTGGATTAAATAAAACACAGTACAAAAGAGAAAGTATATGTAAATCCCGGCGTCGACGAATGGAAAGCCACTTGAGTTTTTGACGAAATTGGGAAATGTGGTCATATTTACGGAGGCTAAATATGAACCGTATAGCAAGATTTTGAAGTCTCTCAAGCTTATTTAATCGGTCCTCGGTTAAATCAATATAACTTGCGTCGGCGTAATCGAGAATAGAAAGAAGAAGAGAATGTGCTAAAATAATTTTGGTAGGAATTGGTAGAAAAAAACGCAGTCGACGTAGAGATCTCATACTCATAAATATTTTTCTGCTAACTTCTTTCATTTGTACAGACCATGAAAGCGTTTGATCTATGTAAATACCCAAGTTTTTTACAGATGAACAGTACGGAATAGTAATACCATTACATGTAACAGGTTGTAAACTTTGCCAATCAACTTTTGATATCATTCCACGACTGCCAATAACCATAACTTGAGATTTAGTTGTATTTATTTTAATACCGAATTGATTACTCCAATTACAAATTGAGTTAAGGTCATTGTTAATAGCGGTCACAGAAGAACATAGATTTTCAAGACGTGAATGGTGATAAATTTGAATATCATCTGCATACATGTGATAGAGAGAAGAAATCCGTTGCGTTATAGAATTAATGAAAACAGCAAATAGTAAAGGAGATAGCACACCGCCTTGAGGCACCCCGGCCGAGACATTACACCAGGATGATAACAGATTATCTGTCCTTATGCGTTGTCTTCGACCTGAGAGGTAACTCGAAACCAGTCTATCACCGATGGAGATATGTTAATAGAACGTAACAGACTTAACAGTATGTCATGGTCGATGACATTAAAAGCATTACTAAAATCCAGCATAGCTAGAATTGTGAGCTGTTTGTTGTCCATTGCCAATCGCATTTCATCCGTTACCTTGACAAATGCCGTGACCGTACTATGACCAGGGCGGAAACCGGACTGGAAAGGACTTAACAGAAAATGTTTACAAATGTTATATACTCCATTAAACAAAACGATCTCAATATAAATCTATTAGGCTTCACGTGTAAGTGGATATGACTAGAATGGCTAGTGATATTTCATTTATTTAATGGTTTAAGGTAGAAATAGACCTCAATGGTGAAATAGCGAGAGATATTGAATACTTGAGATGCCTGCTGATTTTATATTGCAATATGTCTTGTATAGAGTTAGATCATTATACATAATGTGCCCAAAGATTTTTTTTTACAGCACCAATTTTAAAATATATTTTTAAAACATATGTTCTTGATTAATCACTATATTATCTATAATATTAGATACTAAAAAACCAATTCATTGTTTTGTTCAACTCTCGAATATTAACTTCAACATGTAGTTAAAGTACTATGAATACAGTGACTCGATAGGTTAGTTGTACAACAAGTAACTTGACAAATGAACTCTAACTAAAATTAATCATAGGAACTAAACCTACATCTAGGGAACACAGATAAGACATCAATTAAAACATGGGTATGTGTAAATTATACATATTTTGACAATAACCTTATCGGTTTATCGTTTTACTCCTTATTTATATGACACATTATTTAACAAAGTTCTCTCAGTAAAAGGAAATTGTTATTTATATTACCAAAGAATACGGAATATGAAATAATACAGGACAGTCTGAGTGTCTGCAGCAGAGCATACATACAACAGAAATGTCTATTAACAAAATATTTTAGACTATAGTGTTTATTATTTTTATGATCTAAACCTCTATTCATCATAAACTTTGTTTCGGCTCGAAATACCTATATTTGTATTAAAGCTAAAAAATAAAATGTAATTTATATAGTGTCTAGTTTATTACGAATTTAAGATATATAAGTTTGAATAAATATTATAAATATCGAAATAAATATTGTAGAAGTTTTTCTATCTTCTTCAAACTATATCACTTTTACCTTGAGTGAAAAATTTTCAAAAATTTAAAATGATAGTCTCTTAAGTAACCTACTTTATTCTGTAAAGTATTCCTTGGCGAATATATTTAAGAAATTTTATCTTTTTTTCAAATATTTATGGAAAAGGATTCATATTTCTTATTTGTCGATCATCATTTCATCATTTTATTTGTTGAAATAACTAAATTTTAAAGAAACTTTATTTGATAGTTTCAAAAAGTAGACAGCGAAAAGTTATTCAACTGCACGGCCTGAGGCAGCGAGTAAGCATCTTTCAATTGAGAATAAATTGAAAAGAAATGAAAGTTTTTTTATAATATCTCAACAATTTGAATTAATTGTTAAATTTACTTATTTTAAATGCCAATAATAGCTGTGTGGATCAATTTTCGTAAGTACTAAGAAAATGAAATTTGAGTTAAATATAGGACTTTTTTATTAAGTAGTAAGCAGTACGGTGCGATGAATTGCGACGCAATATTATACGTTATTACTATGGTAAATGTCAAACAACCAATAAGACTCAGTTATATTCTCGCAATACTCTCGTAAAGAGCTTGAGATATTGGCGTGAACTTCTGAATTTGAGCAATATATTCAAGTAATAAAGATATTAAATACCGAAATATCATGTCCTACCTGTTGGCTTTTTCAAAAATATAAGCAGAGATTGAAAAAATCGAAAACATATCTTATAAGAAACAATTATAATTTCCTATAACAGCATGAACAAGAAAGATGAATATGCCTAAAAAATAAATACAAGTTAGTATAAATATTTAACATAGAATATAAAGATTGTACATTAATAGCTCATATTAATTACATTTTTTGTGGAGTTGCCATGACTGATTTATTTGGTAATAAACTAAAGATATGCGATAGAAAGTTGATTTGTATCTACCAGAGAACCAACAGATCAATAAAGAAAAATACCAACAACAAAATAAGAAATGTAGTGAATGATGATTTTCGTTCTTATTTCTTCAAAAAATTACCAATTATAACAAAATTGCATCTAGACATGTAAAGTATACCATTATACTTGAATTAATGAAAGCGCTGTATCTAAATAATACAATATAAGAACTAGTTATAAGGATTTATCGATATTGCTTTAAGGAAATACTATATTTTAAGTTACGTATTTATTTCATTATAATAAAAATGATCGCTTTAAATAATATAATAATAGACGACGATATTCAGTTCTATATCTATTTAAAACTTTCTTAGCTAGTTTGAGCTCATTTAAACTATTTGTTTTTGAATTGAGAACTAACTTGAATTCTTCAGTAATTGATGTATTGAATAAAAAAACTAAAGGTGGTGAAGTTATAAGATGATGACGTCTACCTAAGTCGTTCAAAAAATCGGGAATATCCGTTAATGATAATCAAAGCTCTAAATACCAAGTATTTTTATGAAATGTGGCGACAGATAAGGGCTATAAATCTTATGATTTTACTGGAGTCAATTTGAATGCCATCAGTCACTCCTCTCACATTTTTGAAATATATGACTCCTATATGCTTTAAAATTATCGATTAAAAGATATATTTCAAATTATATTGTCGAATTCCTGTCTTGTTCCTTCTTGTCCTTTCCTGGGTTCCCGGAAACATTGAAAAATCTAACTATAAATATTTTCTAGGCAGTGTGATTTCAGAGCGTGACGTCACGTCTTGACGGAGGCTTTGATATTATTAGCAATGTGCTGTGAAAGTCCAGTGGGACTTGGATTACAATAATGTCACTTTTAATACTTGTTCTTACATTTGCCATACATGTTGTTTAATGTCTACAATAAAATATCTATTTCATTTGATATCTATATGTCTATTGCATTGGATTGTGTGAGTGTGTGTGTGTGTGTGTGTATCGCTGTTTGCTTCTATGAATTAAGCATTCTATACAAATCTCATTTTATAATATCTTATGGGTCGATACTGAAGTCTGTTATGTATATGATACGTAGACAAGAAGAACCGAGGATAACACATATTATTAAATGAAAAACCCAGAATCATGAATGTTAAAAATATCAAAATGTGTATATAATAAGAATTTCGTTTTCATCTTTTACATTCATTCAAAATTTACATATGTGACATCCAAATCTCTCTAAAGAGAAAAA
Source organism: Mechanitis mazaeus (assembly GCA_959347395.1). Taxonomy (NCBI): domain Eukaryota; kingdom Metazoa; phylum Arthropoda; class Insecta; order Lepidoptera; family Nymphalidae; genus Mechanitis; species Mechanitis mazaeus. The sequence goes on from OY365757.1 coordinate 6,466,875, forward strand.
AGTTCATAACTTTTTTAGATATTTAGGCTAAAACTGTATTTCTTTCGATATAATATAACTCTCATTGATCTTAAACCCTCGTAAAAATGGAGCCTGAGTTCAAAACTGTGAAGAGCAATGGCTTCTAATGTTTTATAAATTATAGAACGATATCTACAAATATAAACCTTGATTTCTTAGTAACTGACTTTAGGTTAGGAAATATTCAAATTTAAAAAAAATAAATGTTTATTACATTGATAAAGATATCAAATTTCTCAACTCGGTATCTACTACCAGTTCATAACGATATATGTAAAATACACACACAAACAAATCATACACAAGCCAATTAAGTTTTCACGATATATACATACATGATAAGCGGGTAGTAGTCGGATCATATACAGTCAATAATATCATTAATCCTACTATTAGAGTCTCTTATTAGAGATTTAATTTTTTTTAAATTATATCAACAGTGATCAGTGTGGCTATATTTATAATTATATAAATTACAAGCTCGAATTAAGAATCTATTCTTCGCACATTTGGTTCCAACTATTGGCACTTTTAAAATTTTATTAATTCTTTTACTGATTCTAGGACATCGTAGTAAAATTTTGTTTAACAAATAAGGAGAATCAACCGAACCATTTATGATAAAAAGGTTTTGTTTTCTCGCCTCTGTTCCACAGAAATCAAACTAATGGAAGTATATTCAGTTTCAAATCTTTTCTTGAGAAAATTATAAGGCTTTCGCAGTATACTTTCTGATGATGATAACTGTCCTCTGGTACCGCTAATGGTACAGCTCGTGATACCGTACATTGAGAATTATTACAAATAAAATATAAATTTATATAATTTATTTATAAGCATTTTTCAAAATTATTAATAATTTTACATAGGTCTATATTATAATATAATTATTCAGGGCTAAATATTATATTGATATATTTAATATACACAGATACTTTTCCTTTTAACAGACACTCAATTTCAAGGGCTAATATATATTAAAATAGCGAAATGACTTTTTTTTATTATTGTAATTAGTTATAAGGAAATCCAAAAATATAAAATGATTATGATGATATTCAATTGTTTTCATATTTTTAGCACAACTTGAATGAACAAAAATATAGCAAAATATAAAACGGTAACTGCAAACGAGTGTGATATACATATACAAACAAATAAAACAGACTCAAGATGATGAAATATAATATTAATTCCTAAATAGCATAATATGCTGTAAAAATAATGATCACAATAGATTAATGTTATAAAAATATCTAATAATATAAAAACTTTGTAAAAAGATTAAGAAAAAAAAAATAAACCAACGTAAAACTTATAATAAAAGTAACACTAATGAGTAGGCAGTGGTTACAAACCTTTTCCAATAAGCACTATAAACTACACTTATATATTCCATAACCAGCACTTCATTAAACAATGAGTTTGTTTTTATAAGAACACTACGAATATCACAAATAACAGATAATATATTACTTAAATAATTTTATTAAACGACTCTTCAGAGGTGATATGAATGATTTTAGATTTTTCGTTTTGACGGACCATAAAATAGTGCATAGTGCATTTGCGAACCCAACAAAAGTCATATTTTTTATCTTTTATCTTTAGTTTTGTCTTATGTAAAAGCATTTTATTGTAGCTAGAGAGGTGATCATTTACATATATACGATTATCATTTCCATGAAAGCCTATGTCGGACGCCTTTAAATTTTTAAGTCGTCGAAAAGCAGACAAGAAGTCATCTTTTTTATATCCTGCTAGTAATTTTACAATAATAGGCTTAGGAAATAAACCATCAACATCGTTTTTAACAGAAACACGGGTAACAAAATCGATATCTTTAGATGGATTTAAAGAATAATCACTTATTTTGGATAAGTTTTCGATGATTTTTATATTTTTCTGAATATAACTAATTTTAACGAATTAACCTTAGTATTTTAAACCGCTTTTCCCATTGTGTTGTCGTGATAAAGTCAGAGTAAAGATTGTGTAATAAAAATGTAATACCTTTTTTATTTAAATTTATTAATAACTACTGTTAAATATTATGTATGCACTAATCAATTAAAAATTTAACGAATGCTATCTTTTACGACTATAAAAATCAGTATTTTTTTATTATTAATTTCTATATTCTTAAATTTTTATTACTTGTAACGCAAACACATGATGCGAAATGTGTTTTCGAGTTCCACATTTATGTGTCGGTGTAAATGTTTGTGTGGGTCAAATGTGGGTCAGTTGATGACACAAGTTTCATATTATCCTTATTATTCAAGTAACTTATTTTAAATTATAAAAATTATATTGGAAATAAAATAATAATCTTCTCTCTATCTTTCCTTCTTATAATAATTGAAAGATATTCCTTATTGTTTTTAAATAATTCGTTAATTAAAATAATTCATTATGAAACGTTTCAAAATCTTTCGACGAAATTTGGTAGACACAGACAGACAATAATTTAGATTGTAATAAGTAATACTTTTTGACAGGTTAAATGTTATCCAGGACACAATTTAACTAAATTAAACAGTATTAAAACGTAAAGACATTTAACTAAAACTACTAGTTTTTATAGCAGCTAATGTACTTTACTTACTAGTCTACAACTAGTTGAAAAATCACTATACCAGTCATAAAAATAAAGAAAAGAAAGCCAGCTATAATAAAAACAAAAAAATTATCGTAATACATATGAACCAAAACTCCTGTTATAAATATGTTAATATTTATTTTGTGCTATTGTTTTTTTTTATCCCCTATTTAGATGAATGATGATGATGATATAATAAGAAATATCTTGTAGGAGATGCGTCTCCATACTCTTCGCGGGCAGCGGGCGTCGTCACCAACTCCTACGCGACTACGGCTACGATGCGCCTCTTCTGATAGTCTTGTAGAAGCTCTTACAGGCGTCTCCAGATACCTTGATGAGGACTCCGTAGTGCGTCTCAACATCTGGAACTCGGAAATTAAAAAAAATGTAACCGTTCTATCAACTTAGTTCGTAGAAGTAAGAAACAAAAGTCACTTAATAAATTATACATAAGATAATAACGGTGTTTGTATTTATGCAAGTTAAACTCATATTAAAACAACTTATATTAAAGTGTTAAAAGGTTCATGGAGGTACTATAGGTGCATAGTGCACTGTTTCTAAAAGGCAACGAAATGTCAACCTAATTTCAACTAAAATAATTTAATTATATAAGTGGCTTTAAAATTTGTCAAAGAAACAAAACTAAGCGAAGACAATGACTAAATGACTATAAATATACTTAGGTATATTAAAAGTAGATAGGTTTTTTTTAAATTTAATTCCGTTTTCATGAAAGAATTCAAACCATGTACAAATAGGACAGCACGAAATTACTATAAATATTAACATGATCCTAAAGCATTATTATTATAAATGTAACAGCTAAGTCATAAATAATTTGAAAGTTAAATATCCAATAATCATTTTAAATGTGTTTTTTTTTATATTTAAGCAGAACAGAAAAATATTTAAATAAGTAAGTAATAAAAAGTAGGTACTTACCACTTCCGTTATATAATAAGATTCTGTTTCACTTTACTTACAATTAATTCCCCATCTTGCTTATAATTCACAATATATATTTTACTCTTCTTAAATGTAATTGTATTTTGTTTTTGTTAAATTTAAGTAGGGAAGGTCAGTGAACCAGTAATAATATTTTACGTGTAGGTTTATGATTATTATTTAATGTTTTAGACATTAAAAATTGAATTTTAATAAAGAATATTTAAATATATAAAAAAAAGATTTAACATTTCTTCAGAGAGCAAATATTTTAAGTAAACTTTTTTAACTTCTCTTGTTGGGCCTCATTTTTTTTTTATTAAATTTATTTTTGTAGCTTTATTATTTTAAAAATTTTAACGATATTACATGAATATGAGTAATTTAAACATTTTAACTATTATTTTCTTCGATTTTAACGAGTACACATTCAATCGTTTTCACACCTGTTCACACCCGTGAACACGATTGCTGCAAAGCATTCGAAACGTCGTCGGGTTAAAATAAAAATGTAACCGAGTAAAAATACGAGAGTTTTAATCATTATAAAAATAGTTTTATTTATAACTATTATTTTTATTAGTTCATACGTAGTTCAAATACAAATTTATATTCATAAAATAAATATGAATACACAAAATCCACATTTCGTTTTGAGTAAGTAAAGTTTACTAAGAACCTGATCCTATAGTATTGCTTTTTACTCATATATACATATATACATACATATATACATACATATATATACTCCATTAAACAAAACGATCTCAATATAAATCTATTAGGCTTCACGTGTAAGTGGATATTACTAGAATAGCTAGTGATATTTCATTTATTTAATGGTTTAAGGTAGAAATAGACCTCAATGGTGAAATAGCGAGAATACTTGAGATGCCTGATGCTGATTTTATATTGCAATATGTCTTGTATAGAGTTAGATCACTATACATAATGTGCCCAAAGATTTTTTTTTACAGCACCAATTTTAAAATATATTTTTAAAACATACGTTCTTGATTAATCACTATATTATCTATAATATTAGATACTATATATAACTTGACAAATGAACTCTAACTAAACTTAATCATAGGAACTAAACCTACATCTAGGGAACACAGATAAGACATCAATTAAAACATGGGTATGTGTAAATTATACATATTTTGACAATAACCTTATCGGTTTATCGTTTTACTCCTTATTTATATGACACATTATTTAACAAAGTTCTCTTAGTAAAAGGAAATTGTTATTTATATTACCAAAGAATACGGAATATGAAATAATACAGGACAGTCTGAGTGTCTGCAGCAGAGCATACATACAACAGAAATGTCTATTAACAAAATATTTTAGACTATAGTGTTTATTATTTTTATGATCTAAACCTCTATTCATCATAAACTTTGTTTCGGCTCGAAGTATCTATATTTGTATTAAAGTTAAAAAATAAAATGTAATTTATATAGTGTCTAGTTTATTACGAATTTAAGATATATAAGTTTGAATAAATATTATAAATATCGAAATAAATATTGTAGAAGTTTTTCTATCTTCTTCAAACTATATCACTTTTACCTTGAGTAAAAAATTTTCAAAAATTAAAAATGATAGTCTCTTAAGTAACCTACTTTATTCTGTAAAGTATTCCTTGGCGAATATATTTAAGAAATTTTATCTTTTTTTCAAATATATTCAAGTAATAAAGATATTAAATACCGAAATATCATGTTCTACCTGTTGGCTTTTTCAAAAATATAAGCAGAGATTGAAAAAATCGAAAACATATCTTATAAGAAACAATTATAATTTCCTATAACAGCATGAACAAGAAAGATGAATATGCCTAAAAAATAAATACAAGTTAGTATAAATATTTAACATAGAATATAAAGATTGTACATTAATAGCTCATATTAATTACATTTTTTGTGGAGTTGCCATGACTGATTTATTTGGTAATAAACTAAAGATATGCGATAGAAAGTTGATTTGTATCTACCAGAGAACCAACAGATCAATAAAGAAAAATACCAACAACAAAATAAGAAATGTTGTGAATGATGATTTTCGTTCTTATTTCTTCAAAAAATTACCAATTATAACAAAATTGCATCTAGACATGTAAAGTATACTCTTATACTTGAATTAATGAAAGCGCTGTATCTAAATAATACAATATAAGAACTAGTTATAAGGATTTATCGATATTGCTTTAAGGAAATACTATATTTTAAGTTACGTATTTATTTCATTATAATAAAAATGATCGCTTTAAATAATATAATAATAGACGACGATATTCAGTTCTATATCTATTTAAAACTTTCTTAGCTAGTTTGAGCTCATTTAAACTATTTGTTTTTGAATTGAGAACTAACTTGAATTCTTCAGTAATTGATGTATTGAATAAAAAAACTAAAGGTGGTGAAGTTATAAGATGATATGACGTCTACCTAAGTCGTTCAAAAAATCGGGAATATCCGTTAATGATAATCAAAGCTCTAAATACCAAGTATTTTTATGAAATGTGGCGACAGATAAGGGCTATAAATCTTATGATTTTACTGGAGTCAATTTGAATGCCATCAGTCACTCCTCTCACATTTTTGAAATATATGACTCCTATATGCTTTAAAATTATCGATTAAAAGATATATTTCAAATTATATTGTCGAATTCCTGTCTTGTTCCTTCTTGTCCTTTCCTGGGTTCCCGGAAACATTGAAAAATCTAACTATAAATATTTTCTAGGCAGTGTGATTTCAGAGCGTGACGTCACGTCTTGACGGAGGCTTTGATGTTATTAGCAATGTGCTGTGAAAGTCCAGTGGGACTTGGATTACAATAATGTCACTTTTAATACTTGCTCTTACATTTGCCATACATGTTGTTTAATGTCTACAATAAAATATCTATTTCATTTGATATCTATATGTCTATTGCATTGGATTGTGTGAGTGTGTGTGTGTGTGTATCGCTGTTTGCTTCTATAAATTAAGCATTCTATACAAATCTCATTTTATAATATCTTATGGGTCGATACTGAGGTCTGTTATGTATATGATACGTAGACAAGAAGAACCGAGGATAACACATATTATTAAATGAAAAACCCAGAATCATGAATGTTAAAAATATCAAAATGTGTATATAATAATAATTTCGTTTTCATCTTTTACATTCATTCAAAATTTACATATGTGACATCCAAATCTCTCTAAAGATAAAAAAGTTCATAACTTTTTTAGATATTTAGGCTAAGACTGTATTTCTTTCGATATAATATAACTCTCATTGATCTTAAACCCTCGTAAAAATGGAGCCTGAGTTCAAAACTGTGAAGAGCAATGGCTTCTAATGTTTTATAAATTATAGAACGATATCTACAAATATAAACCTTGATTTCTTAGTAACTGACTTTAGGTTAGGAAATATTCAAATTTAAAAAAAATAAATGTTTATTACATTGATAAAGATATCAAATTTCTCAACTCGGTATCTACTACCAGTTCATAACGATATATGTAAAATACACACACAAACAAATCATACACAAGCCAATTAAGTTTTCACGATATATACATACATGATAAGCGGGTAGTAGTCGGATCATATACAGTCAATAATATCATTAATCCTACTATTAGAGTCTCTTATTAGAGATTTAATTTTTTTTAAATTATATCAACAGTGATCAGTGTGGCTATATTTATAATTATATAAATTACAAGCTCGAATTAAGAATCTATTCTTCGCACATTTGGTTCCAACTATTGGCACTTTTAAAATTTTATTAATTCTTTTACTGATTCTAGGACATCGTAGTAAAATTTTGTTTAACAAATAAGGAGAATCAACCGAACCATTTATGATAAAAAGGTTTTGTTTTCTCGCCTCTGTTCCACAGAAATCAAACTAATGGAAGTATATTCAGTTTCAAATCTTTTCTTGAGAAAATTATAAGGCTTTCGCAGTATACTTTCTGATGATGATAACTGTCCTCTGGTACCGCTAATGGTACAGCTCGTGATACCGTACATTGAGAATTATTACAAATAAAATATAAATTTATATAATTTATTTATAAGCATTTTTCAAAATTATTAATAATTTTACATAGGTCTATATTATAATATAATTATTCAGGGCTAAATATTATATTGATATATTTAATATACACAGATACTTTTCCTTTTAACAGACACTCAATTTCAAGGGCTAATATATATTAAAATAGCGAAATGACTTTTTTTTATTATTGTAATTAGTTATAAGGAAATCCAAAAATATAAAATGATTATGATGATATTCAATTGTTTTCATATTTTTAGCACAACTTGAATGAACAAAAATATAGCAAAATATAAAACGGTAACTGCAAACGAGTGTGATATACATATACAAACAAATAAAACAGACTCAAGATGATGAAATATAATATTAATTCCTAAATAGCATAATATGCTGTAAAAATAATGATCACAATAGATTAATGTTATAAAAATATCTAATAATATAAAAACTTTGTAAAAAGATTAAGAAAAAAAAAATAAACCAACGTAAAACTTATAATAAAAGTAACACTAATGAGTAGGCAGTGGTTACAAACCTTTTCCAATAAGCACTATAAACTACACTTATATATTCCATAACCAGCACTTCATTAAACAATGAGTTTGTTTTTATAAGAACACTACGAATATTACAAATAACAGATAATATATTACTTAAATAATTTTATTAAACGACTCTTCAGAGGTGATATGAATGATTTTAGATTTTTCGTTTTGACGGACCATAAAATAGTGCATAGTGCATTTGCGAACCCAACAAAAGTCATATTTTTTATCTTTTATCTTTAGTTTTGTCTTATGTAAAAGCATTTTATTGTAGCTAGAGAGGTGATCATTTACATATATACGATTATCATTTCCATGAAAGCCTATGTCGGACGCCTTTAAATTTTTAAGTCGTCGAAAAGCAGACAAGAAGCCATCTTTTTTATATCCTGCTAGTAATTTTACAATAATAGGCTTAGGAAATAAACCATCAACATCGTTTTTAACAGAAACACGGGTAACAAAATCGATATCTTTAGATGGATTTAAAGAATAATCACTTATTTTGGATATGTTTTCGATGATTTTTATATTTTTCTGAATATAACTAATTTTAACGAATTAACCTTAGTATTTTAAACCGCTTTTCCCATTGTGTTGTCGTGATAAAGTCAGAGTAAAGATTGTGTAATAAAAATGTAATACCTTTTTTATTTAAATTTATTAATAACTACTGTTAAATATTATGTATGCACTAATCAATTAAAAATTTAACGAATGCTATCTTTTACGACTATAAAAATCAGTATTTTTTTATTATTAATTTCTATATTCTTAAATTTTTATTACTTGTAACGCAAACACATGATGCGAAATGTGTTTTCGAGTTCCACATTTATGTGTCGGTGTAAATGTTTGTGTGGGTCAAATGTGGGTCAGTTGATGACACAAGTTTCATATTATCCTTATTATTCAAGTAACTTATTTTAAATTATAAAAATTATATTGGAAATAAAATAATAATCTTCTCTCTATCTTTCCTTCTTATAATAATTGAAAGATATTCCTTATTGTTTTTAAATAATTCGTTAATTAAAATAATTCATTATGAAACGTTTCAAAATCTTTCGACGAAATTTGGTAGACACAGACAGACAATAATTTAGATTGTAATAAGTAATACTTTTTGACAGGTTAAATGTTATCCAGGACACAATTTAACTAAATTAAACAGTATTAAAACGTAAAGACATTTAACTAAAACTACTAGTTTTTATAGCAGCTAATGTACTTTACCTACTAGTCTACAACTAGTTGAAAAATCACTATACCAGTCATAAAAATAAAGAAAAGAAAGCCAGCTATAATAAAAACAAAAAAATTATCGTAATACATATGAACCAAAACTCCTGTTATAAATATGTTAATATTTATTTTGTGCTATTGTTTTTTTTTATCCCCTATTTAGATGAATGATGATGATGATATAATAAGAAATATCTTGTAGGAGATGCGTCTCCATACTCTTCGCGGGCAGCGGGCGTCGTCACCAACTCCTACGCGACTACGGCTACGATGCGCCTCTTCTGATAGTCTTGTAGAAGCTCTTACAGGCGTCTCCAGATACCTTGATGAGGACTCCGTAGTGCGTCTCAACATCTGGAACTCGGAAATTAAAAAAAATGTAACCGTTCTATCAACTTAGTTCGTAGAAGTAAGAAACAAAAGTCACTTAATAAATTATACATAAGATAATAACGGTGTTTGTATTTATGCAAGTTAAACTCATATTAAAACAACTTATATTAAAGTGTTAAAAGGTTCATGGAGGTACTATAGGTGCATAGTGCACTGTTTCTAAAAGGCAACGAAATGTCAACCTAATTTCAACTAAAATAATTTAATTATATAAGTGGCTTTAAAATTTGTCAAAGAAACAAAACTAAGCGAAGACAATGACTAAATGACTATAAATATACTTAGGTATATTAAAAGTAGATAGGTTTTTTTTAAATTTAATTCCGTTTTCATGAAAGAATTCAAACCATGTACAAATAGGACAGCACGAAATTACTATAAATATTAACATGATCCTAAAGCATTATTATTATAAATGTAACAGCTAAGTCATAAATAATTTGAAAGTTAAATATCCAATAATCATTTTAAATGTGTTTTTTTTTATATTTAAGCAGAACAGAAAAATATTTAAATAAGTAAGTAATAAAAAGTAGGTACTTACCACTTCCGTTATATAATAAGATTCTGTTTCACTTTACTTACAATTAATTCCCCATCTTGCTTATAATTCACAATATATATTTTACTCTTCTTAAATGTAATTGTATTTTGTTTTTGTTAAATTTAAGTAGGGAAGGTCAGTGAACCAGTAATAATATTTTACGTGTAGGTTTATGATTATTATTTAATGTTTTAGACATTAAAAATTGAATTTTAATAAAGAATATTTAAATATATAAAAAAAAGATTTAACATTTCTTCAGAGAGCAAATATTTTAAGTAAACTTTTTTAACTTCTCTTGTTGGGCCTCATTTTTTTTTTATTAAATTTATTTTTGTAGCTTTATTATTTTAAAAATTTTAACGATATTACATGAATATGAGTAATTTAAACATTTTAACTATTATTTTCTTCGATTTTAACGAGTACACATTCAATCGTTTTCACACCTGTTCACACCCGTGAACACGATTGCTGCAAAGCATTCGAAACGTCGTCGGGTTAAAATAAAAATGTAACCGAGTAAAAATACGAGAGTTTTAATCATTATAAAAATAGTTTTATTTATAACTATTATTTTTATTAGTTCATACGTAGTTCAAATACAAATTTATATTCATAAAATAAATATGAATACACAAAATCCACATTTCGTTTTGAGTAAGTAAAGTTTACTAAGAACCTGATCCTATAGTATTGCTTTTTACTCATATATACATATATACATACATATATACATACATATATATACTCCATTAAACAAAACGATCTCAATATAAATCTATTAGGCTTCACGTGTAAGTGGATATTACTAGAATAGCTAGTGATATTTCATTTATTTAATGGTTTAAGGTAGAAATAGACCTCAATGGTGAAATAGCGAGAATACTTGAGATGCCTGATGCTGATTTTATATTGCAATATGTCTTGTATAGAGTTAGATCACTATACATAATGTGCCCAAAGATTTTTTTTTACAGCACCAATTTTAAAATATATTTTTAAAACATACGTTCTTGATTAATCACTATATTATCTATAATATTAGATACTATATATAACTTGACAAATGAACTCTAACTAAACTTAATCATAGGAACTAAACCTACATCTAGGGAACACAGATAAGACATCAATTAAAACATGGGTATGTGTAAATTATACATATTTTGACAATAACCTTATCGGTTTATCGTTTTACTCCTTATTTATATGACACATTATTTAACAAAGTTCTCTTAGTAAAAGGAAATTGTTATTTATATTACCAAAGAATACGGAATATGAAATAATACAGGACAGTCTGAGTGTCTGCAGCAGAGCATACATACAACAGAAATGTCTATTAACAAAATATTTTAGACTATAGTGTTTATTATTTTTATGATCTAAACCTCTATTCATCATAAACTTTGTTTCGGCTCGAAGTATCTATATTTGTATTAAAGTTAAAAAATAAAATGTAATTTATATAGTGTCTAGTTTATTACGAATTTAAGATATATAAGTTTGAATAAATATTATAAATATCGAAATAAATATTGTAGAAGTTTTTCTATCTTCTTCAAACTATATCACTTTTACCTTGAGTAAAAAATTTTCAAAAATTAAAAATGATAGTCTCTTAAGTAACCTACTTTATTCTGTAAAGTATTCCTTGGCGAATATATTTAAGAAATTTTATCTTTTTTTCAAATATATTCAAGTAATAAAGATATTAAATACCGAAATATCATGTTCTACCTGTTGGCTTTTTCAAAAATATAAGCAGAGATTGAAAAAATCGAAAACATATCTTATAAGAAACAATTATAATTTCCTATAACAGCATGAACAAGAAAGATGAATATGCCTAAAAAATAAATACAAGTTAGTATAAATATTTAACATAGAATATAAAGATTGTACATTAATAGCTCATATTAATTACATTTTTTGTGGAGTTGCCATGACTGATTTATTTGGTAATAAACTAAAGATATGCGATAGAAAGTTGATTTGTATCTACCAGAGAACCAACAGATCAATAAAGAAAAATACCAACAACAAAATAAGAAATGTTGTGAATGATGATTTTCGTTCTTATTTCTTCAAAAAATTACCAATTATAACAAAATTGCATCTAGACATGTAAAGTATACTCTTATACTTGAATTAATGAAAGCGCTGTATCTAAATAATACAATATAAGAACTAGTTATAAGGATTTATCGATATTGCTTTAAGGAAATACTATATTTTAAGTTACGTATTTATTTCATTATAATAAAAATGATCGCTTTAAATAATATAATAATAGACGACGATATTCAGTTCTATATCTATTTAAAACTTTCTTAGCTAGTTTGAGCTCATTTAAACTATTTGTTTTTGAATTGAGAACTAACTTGAATTCTTCAGTAATTGATGTATTGAATAAAAAAACTAAAGGTGGTGAAGTTATAAGATGATATGACGTCTACCTAAGTCGTTCAAAAAATCGGGAATATCCGTTAATGATAATCAAAGCTCTAAATACCAAGTATTTTTATGAAATGTGGCGACAGATAAGGGCTATAAATCTTATGATTTTACTGGAGTCAATTTGAATGCCATCAGTCACTCCTCTCACATTTTTGAAATATATGACTCCTATATGCTTTAAAATTATCGATTAAAAGATATATTTCAAATTATATTGTCGAATTCCTGTCTTGTTCCTTCTTGTCCTTTCCTGGGTTCCCGGAAACATTGAAAAATCTAACTATAAATATTTTCTAGGCAGTGTGATTTCAGAGCGTGACGTCACGTCTTGACGGAGGCTTTGATGTTATTAGCAATGTGCTGTGAAAGTCCAGTGGGACTTGGATTACAATAATGTCACTTTTAATACTTGCTCTTACATTTGCCATACATGTTGTTTAATGTCTACAATAAAATATCTATTTCATTTGATATCTATATGTCTATTGCATTGGATTGTGTGAGTGTGTGTGTGTGTGTATCGCTGTTTGCTTCTATAAATTAAGCATTCTATACAAATCTCATTTTATAATATCTTATGGGTCGATACTGAGGTCTGTTATGTATATGATACGTAGACAAGAAGAACCGAGGATAACACATATTATTAAATGAAAAACCCAGAATCATGAATGTTAAAAATATCAAAATGTGTATATAATAATAATTTCGTTTTCATCTTTTACATTCATTCAAAATTTACATATGTGACATCCAAATCTCTCTAAAGATAAAAAAGTTCATAACTTTTTTAGATATTTAGGCTAAGACTGTATTTCTTTCGATATAATATAACTCTCATTGATCTTAAACCCTCGTAAAAATGGAGCCTGAGTTCAAAACTGTGAAGAGCAATGGCTTCTAATGTTTTATAAATTATAGAACGATATCTACAAATATAAACCTTGATTTCTTAGTAACTGACTTTAGGTTAGGAAATATTCAAATTTAAAAAAAATAAATGTTTATTACATTGATAAAGATATCAAATTTCTCAACTCGGTATCTACTACCAGTTCATAACGATATATGTAAAATACACACACAAACAAATCATACACAAGCCAATTAAGTTTTCACGATATATACATACATGATAAGCGGGTAGTAGTCGGATCATATACAGTCAATAATATCATTAATCCTACTATTAGAGTCTCTTATTAGAGATTTAATTTTTTTTAAATTATATCAACAGTGATCAGTGTGGCTATATTTATAATTATATAAATTACAAGCTCGAATTAAGAATCTATTCTTCGCACATTTGGTTCCAACTATTGGCACTTTTAAAATTTTATTAATTCTTTTACTGATTCTAGGACATCGTAGTAAAATTTTGTTTAACAAATAAGGAGAATCAACCGAACCATTTATGATAAAAAGGTTTTGTTTTCTCGCCTCTGTTCCACAGAAATCAAACTAATGGAAGTATATTCAGTTTCAAATCTTTTCTTGAGAAAATTATAAGGCTTTCGCAGTATACTTTCTGATGATGATAACTGTCCTCTGGTACCGCTAATGGTACAGCTCGTGATACCGTACATTGAGAATTATTACAAATAAAATATAAATTTATATAATTTATTTATAAGCATTTTTCAAAATTATTAATAATTTTACATAGGTCTATATTATAATATAATTATTCAGGGCTAAATATTATATTGATATATTTAATATACACAGATACTTTTCCTTTTAACAGACACTCAATTTCAAGGGCTAATATATATTAAAATAGCGAAATGACTTTTTTTTATTATTGTAATTAGTTATAAGGAAATCCAAAAATATAAAATGATTATGATGATATTCAATTGTTTTCATATTTTTAGCACAACTTGAATGAACAAAAATATAGCAAAATATAAAACGGTAACTGCAAACGAGTGTGATATACATATACAAACAAATAAAACAGACTCAAGATGATGAAATATAATATTAATTCCTAAATAGCATAATATGCTGTAAAAATAATGATCACAATAGATTAATGTTATAAAAATATCTAATAATATAAAAACTTTGTAAAAAGATTAAGAAAAAAAAAATAAACCAACGTAAAACTTATAATAAAAGTAACACTAATGAGTAGGCAGTGGTTACAAACCTTTTCCAATAAGCACTATAAACTACACTTATATATTCCATAACCAGCACTTCATTAAACAATGAGTTTGTTTTTATAAGAACACTACGAATATTACAAATAACAGATAATATATTACTTAAATAATTTTATTAAACGACTCTTCAGAGGTGATATGAATGATTTTAGATTTTTCGTTTTGACGGACCATAAAATAGTGCATAGTGCATTTGCGAACCCAACAAAAGTCATATTTTTTATCTTTTATCTTTAGTTTTGTCTTATGTAAAAGCATTTTATTGTAGCTAGAGAGGTGATCATTTACATATATACGATTATCATTTCCATGAAAGCCTATGTCGGACGCCTTTAAATTTTTAAGTCGTCGAAAAGCAGACAAGAAGCCATCTTTTTTATATCCTGCTAGTAATTTTACAATAATAGGCTTAGGAAATAAACCATCAACATCGTTTTTAACAGAAACACGGGTAACAAAATCGATATCTTTAGATGGATTTAAAGAATAATCACTTATTTTGGATATGTTTTCGATGATTTTTATATTTTTCTGAATATAACTAATTTTAACGAATTAACCTTAGTATTTTAAACCGCTTTTCCCATTGTGTTGTCGTGATAAAGTCAGAGTAAAGATTGTGTAATAAAAATGTAATACCTTTTTTATTTAAATTTATTAATAACTACTGTTAAATATTATGTATGCACTAATCAATTAAAAATTTAACGAATGCTATCTTTTACGACTATAAAAATCAGTATTTTTTTATTATTAATTTCTATATTCTTAAATTTTTATTACTTGTAACGCAAACACATGATGCGAAATGTGTTTTCGAGTTCCACATTTATGTGTCGGTGTAAATGTTTGTGTGGGTCAAATGTGGGTCAGTTGATGACACAAGTTTCATATTATCCTTATTATTCAAGTAACTTATTTTAAATTATAAAAATTATATTGGAAATAAAATAATAATCTTCTCTCTATCTTTCCTTCTTATAATAATTGAAAGATATTCCTTATTGTTTTTAAATAATTCGTTAATTAAAATAATTCATTATGAAACGTTTCAAAATCTTTCGACGAAATTTGGTAGACACAGACAGACAATAATTTAGATTGTAATAAGTAATACTTTTTGACAGGTTAAATGTTATCCAGGACACAATTTAACTAAATTAAACAGTATTAAAACGTAAAGACATTTAACTAAAACTACTACTACTAGTTTTTATAGCAGCTAATGTACTTTACCTACTAGTCTACAACTAGTTGAAAAATCACTATACCAGTCATAAAAATAAAGAAAAGAAAGCCAGCTATAATAAAAACAAAAAAATTATCGTAATACATATGAACCAAAACTCCTGTTATAAATATGTTAATATTTATTTTGTGCTATTGTTTTTTTTTATCCCCTATTTAGATGAATGATGATGATGATATAATAAGAAATATCTTGTAGGAGATGCGTCTCCATACTCTTCGCGGGCAGCGGGCGTCGTCACCAACTCCTACGCGACTACGGCTACGATGCGCCTCTTCTGATAGTCTTGTAGAAGCTCTTACAGGCGTCTCCAGATACCTTGATGAGGACTCCGTAGTGCGTCTCAACATCTGGAACTCGGAAATTAAAAAAAATGTAACCGTTCTATCAACTTAGTTCGTAGAAGTAAGAAACAAAAGTCACTTAATAAATTATACATAAGATAATAACGGTGTTTGTATTTATGCAAGTTAAACTCATATTAAAACAACTTATATTAAAGTGTTAAAAGGTTCATGGAGGTACTATAGGTGCATAGTGCACTGTTTCTAAAAGGCAACGAAATGTCAACCTAATTTCAACTAAAATAATTTAATTATATAAGTGGCTTTAAAATTTGTCAAAGAAACAAAACTAAGCGAAGACAATGACTAAATGACTATAAATATACTTAGGTATATTAAAAGTAGATAGGTATTTTTAAATTTAATTCCGTTTTCATGAAAGAATTCAAACCATGTACAAATAGGACAGCACGAAATTACTATAAATATTAACATGATCCTAAAGCATTATTATTATAAATGTAACAGCTAAGTCATAAATAATTTGAAAGTTAAATATCCAATAATCATTTTAAATGTGTTTTTTTTTATATTTAAGCAGAACAGAAAAATATTTAAATAAGTAAGTAATAAAAAAGTAGGTACTTACCACTTCCGTTATATAATAAGATTCTGTTTCACTTTACTTACAATTAATTCCCCATCTTGCTTATAATTCACAATATATATTTTACTCTTCTTAAATGTAATTGTATTTTGTTTTTGTTAAATTTAAGTAGGGAAGGTCAGTGAACCAGTAATAATATTTTACGTGTAGGTTTATGATTATTATTTAATGTTTTAGACATTAAAAATTGAATTTTAATAAAGAATATTTAAATATATAAAAAAAAGATTTAACATTTCTTCAGAGAGCAAATATTTTAAGTAAACTTTTTTAACTTCTCTTGTTGGGCCTCATTTTTTTTTTATTAAATTTATTTTTGTAGCTTTATTATTTTAAAAATTTTAACGATATTACATGAATATGAGTAATTTAAACATTTTAACTATTATTTTCTTCGATTTTAACGAGTACACATTCAATCGTTTTCACACCTGTTCACACCCGTGAACACGATTGCTGCAAAGCATTCGAAACGTCGTCGGGTTAAAATAAAAATGTAACCGAGTAAAAATACGAGAGTTTTAATCATTAAAAAAATAGTTTTATTTATAACTATTATTTTTATTAGTTCATACGTAGTTCAAATACAAATTTATATTCATAAAATAAATATGAATACACAAAATCCACATTTCGTTTTGAGTAAGTAAAGTTTACTAAGAACCTGATCCTATAGTATTGCTTTTTACTCATATATACATATATACATACATATATACATACATATATATACTCCATTAAACAAAACGATCTCAATATAAATCTATTAGGCTTCACGTGTAAGTGGATATTACTAGAATAGCTAGTGATATTTCATTTATTTAATGGTTTAAGGTAGAAATAGACCTCAATGGTGAAATAGCGAGAATACTTGAGATGCCTGATGCTGATTTTATATTGCAATATGTCTTGTATAGAGTTAGATCACTATACATAATGTGCCCAAAGATTTTTTTTTACAGCACCAATTTTAAAATATATTTTTAAAACATACGTTCTTGATTAATCACTATATTATCTATAATATTAGATACTATATATAACTTGACAAATGAACTCTAACTAAACTTAATCATAGGAACTAAACCTACATCTAGGGAACACAGATAAGACATCAATTAAAACATGGGTATGTGTAAATTATACATATTTTGACAATAACCTTATCGGTTTATCGTTTTACTCCTTATTTATATGACACATTATTTAACAAAGTTCTCTTAGTAAAAGGAAATTGTTATTTATATTACCAAAGAATACGGAATATGAAATAATACAGGACAGTCTGAGTGTCTGCAGCAGAGCATACATACAACAGAAATGTCTATTAACAAAATATTTTAGACTATAGTGTTTATTATTTTTATGATCTAAACCTCTATTCATCATAAACTTTGTTTCGGCTCGAAGTATCTATATTTGTATTAAAGTTAAAAAATAAAATGTAATTTATATAGTGTCTAGTTTATTACGAATTTAAGATATATAAGTTTGAATAAATATTATAAATATCGAAATAAATATTGTAGAAGTTTTTCTATCTTCTTCAAACTATATCACTTTTACCTTGAGTAAAAAATTTTCAAAAATTAAAAATGATAGTCTCTTAAGTAACCTACTTTATTCTGTAAAGTATTCCTTGGCGAATATATTTAAGAAATTTTATCTTTTTTTCAAATATATTCAAGTAATAAAGATATTAAATACCGAAATATCATGTTCTACCTGTTGGCTTTTTCAAAAATATAAGCAGAGATTGAAAAAATCGAAAACATATCTTATAAGAAACAATTATAATTTCCTATAACAGCATGAACAAGAAAGATGAATATGCCTAAAAAATAAATACAAGTTAGTATAAATATTTAACATAGAATATAAAGATTGTACATTAATAGCTCATATTAATTACATTTTTTGTGGAGTTGCCATGACTGATTTATTTGGTAATAAACTAAAGATATGCGATAGAAAGTTGATTTGTATCTACCAGAGAACCAACAGATCAATAAAGAAAAATACCAACAACAAAATAAGAAATGTTGTGAATGATGATTTTCGTTCTTATTTCTTCAAAAAATTACCAATTATAACAAAATTGCATCTAGACATGTAAAGTATACTCTTATACTTGAATTAATGAAAGCGCTGTATCTAAATAATACAATATAAGAACTAGTTATAAGGATTTATCGATATTGCTTTAAGGAAATACTATATTTTAAGTTACGTATTTATTTCATTATAATAAAAATGATCGCTTTAAATAATATAATAATAGACGACGATATTCAGTTCTATATCTATTTAAAACTTTCTTAGCTAGTTTGAGCTCATTTAAACTATTTGTTTTTGAATTGAGAACTAACTTGAATTCTTCAGTAATTGATGTATTGAATAAAAAAACTAAAGGTGGTGAAGTTATAAGATGATATGACGTCTACCTAAGTCGTTCAAAAAATCGGGAATATCCGTTAATGATAATCAAAGCTCTAAATACCAAGTATTTTTATGAAATGTGGCGACAGATAAGGGCTATAAATCTTATGATTTTACTGGAGTCAATTTGAATGCCATCAGTCACTCCTCTCACATTTTTGAAATATATGACTCCTATATGCTTTAAAATTATCGATTAAAAGATATATTTCAAATTATATTGTCGAATTCCTGTCTTGTTCCTTCTTGTCCTTTCCTGGGTTCCCGGAAACATTGAAAAATCTAACTATAAATATTTTCTAGGCAGTGTGATTTCAGAGCGTGACGTCACGTCTTGACGGAGGCTTTGATGTTATTAGCAATGTGCTGTGAAAGTCCAGTGGGACTTGGATTACAATAATGTCACTTTTAATACTTGCTCTTACATTTGCCATACATGTTGTTTAATGTCTACAATAAAATATCTATTTCATTTGATATCTATATGTCTATTGCATTGGATTGAGTGTGTGTGTGTGTGTGTGTATCGCTGTTTGCTTCTATAAATTAAGCATTCTATACAAATCTCATTTTATAATATCTTATGGGTCGATACTGAGGTCTGTTATGTATATGATACGTAGACAAGAAGAACCGAGGATAACACATATTATTAAATGAAAAACCCAGAATCATGAATGTTAAAAATATCAAAATGTGTATATAATAATAATTTCGTTTTCATCTTTTACATTCATTCAAAATTTACATATGTGACATCCAAATCTCTCTAAAGATAAAAAAGTTCATAACTTTTTTAGATATTTAGGCTAAGACTGTATTTCTTTCGATATAATATAACTCTCATTGATCTTAAACCCTCGTAAAAATGGAGCCTGAGTTCAAAACTGTGAAGAGCAATGGCTTCTAATGTTTTATAAATTATAGAACGATATCTACAAATATAAACCTTGATTTCTTAGTAACTGACTTTAGGTTAGGAAATATTCAAATTTAAAAAAAATAAATGTTTATTACATTGATAAAGATATCAAACTTCTCAACTCGGTATCTACTACCAGGTCATAACGATATATGTAAAATACACACACAAACAAATCATACACAAGCCAATTAAGTTTTCACAATATATACATACATGATAAGCGGGTAGTAGTCGGATCATATACAGTCAATAATATCATTAATCCTACTGTTAGAGTCTCTTATTAGAGATTTAATTTTTTTTTAATTATATCAACAGTGATCAGTGTGGCTATATTTATAATTATATAAATTACAAGCTCGAATTAAGAATCTATTCTTCGCACATTTGGTTCCAACTATTGGCACTTTTAAAATTTTATTAATTCTTTTACTGATTCTAGGACATCGTAGTCAAATTTTGTTTAACAAATAAGGAGAATCAACCGAACCATTTATGATAAAAAGGTTTTGTTTTCTCGCCTCTGTTCCACAGAAATCAAACTAATGGAAGTATATTCAGTTTCAAATATTTTCTTGAGAAAATTATAAGGCTTTCGCAGTATACTTTCTGATGATGATAACTGTCCTCTGGTACCGCTAATGGTACAGCTCGTGATACCGTACATTGAGAATTATTACAAATAAAATATAAATTTATATAATTTATTTATAAGCATTTTTCAAAATTATTAATAATTTTACATAGGTCTATATTATAATATAATTATTCAGGGCTAAATATTATATTGATATATTTAATATACACAGATACTTTTCCTTTTAACAGACACTCAATTTCAAGGGCTAATATATATTAAAATAGCGAAATGACTTTTTTTTATTATTGTAGTTAGTTATAAGGAAATCCAAAAATATAAAATGATTATGATGATATTCAATTGTTTTCATATTTTTAGCACAACTTGAATGAACAAAAATATAGCAAAATATAAAACGGTAACTGCAAACTGATAAATAAGAGACGTGCGTTTCGTATAGCGTTTAATTTAAGACTGACAGTACCCACATGAATACAATATATACCAATACCTTCACCCTTAGTTCATACATAATTCATTAAATAATCTTACAACTTATAACAATTCATAATAATTTTACATTTACTTATTTACTAACAAAAATAACAAGCGTCAGTGTCGTAGCTTTAACAGAACTTAAAGGCGATTAAAAATATTCATCATATCCGAAACGCTTAGGTGGTTTAATAGCACGTTTCGATTGCTCATCTACAGATGGTGATAAAGTCTTATTATCAGGCACGCTAGTTTTGTCTATAAAAGTTTCCGGATTCGCCGGGGGCGACTCGTTGTCCCGGGCCTCTTTGTCACAGATACACTCTCTACTAGTAGGTACTACAAGGGAACTAAGTCTACGATTTTTAGATTTTATAGGAGATTGTGATCCGTGGCTAACATTGGCAACCCTACGCCTTAACTGGTCGATATGTCTATGTACCTCGGTTCCGTCATTATAACGCACGGTATAGTCTGTATTTCCTAATTTTTTTGCTATCTGACCCGGTACCCACTTATCCCCGCCGCGGTAGTCACGACACCACACTTCCCCCGTTCGCTCAAGCCGAAATTGACGCGAAGCGCTAGCTTCAGTGATATTGCGGTCTTGTCGCTCGCTCATCCGTTGTAAACGATCAGGTCTCAACTTATCGAGGCGTGTTCGGAGATTTCTACCGAAAAGTATTTTAGCTGGGCTCTCCCCCGAGGCGTAATGTTCAGTATTCCTATATACTAATAGAAATCTACTTAACGCTGTTTCGAAATCGATCTTTTCTTTTCTTGCCTTCCTAATTACGCGTTTACAAATCTTCACCGCATTTTCCGCAGCCCCGTTTGATGCTGGGTGATATGGTGCAGAGAAAACGTGGCTTATTCCATTCCTTTTAATGAAAGTTCCGAACTCTGCACTAGAAAATGGGGGACCGTTGTCACTTACAATTTGCTTAGGCAACCCAAATCTAGCCCACATATCTCTTAATACTCTTATCACTGCACCTGCTGTAGTGGTTTTCATTTTTACGGCTTCGATCCACTTTGAGCATGAGTCTATCACCACTAAATAAGACACACCGTGTATTGGGCCTAAAAAATCTATGTGTAATCGCGACCACGGACGGTTTGGCCATGGCCATGGGCTTGGTGTGTGGGCGCGTGGCGCATCCGCGACGCTGGCGCACACTGCGCACGCACGGCACGCCGCCTCTACCGCCTCGTCCACTCCCGGCCACCAAACGTAACTCCGGGCCAAAGCCTTCGTTTTCACCATGCCCATATGTGAGTCGTGTAATTCATCGAGTACCTTTTTCCTACACGCTGCGGGAATTACCACTCGATGTCCCCACATAATACATCCCAGTTCACAGTACAATTCGTTTTTTCTATTTAAATAAGGTTGAATTTCCTTCATCTCAATTTTCATTGGCCAACCATCAGATATGTAACTAATAATCCTACTTAAGATAGGATCTGTTGCGGTTTCTCTTTTTAAAATAGTATAATCTATTAATAGGGCTTCCGTCGCAAAATGTAGGTATGTCTGTTCTGGTAATTCTTCCTCCGCGTCGTGCGTGTCTTCTTTATGAGATTTTATTAACCGAGACAAAGCATCGGCTGTATTTTTATCCGTGTTAATGTATTCAATCGTAAAATCATAGGCAGAAAGTTTAATAGCCCACCTTTGTAAGCGGCTTGCCGCCGTAGTGGGGATGCCTGTGTTCGGACCGAAAAGACTCACTAATGGTTTATGGTCAGTACGTAAAATAAATTTTCTACCATATAAATATTGATGGAACTTGTCTATCGCAAATATAATAGCCAACGCTTCCTTGTGTATCTGACTATAATTACGTTCAGCTGTGGTGAGCGCGTGAGAGGCGTACGCGACCGGGCGCTCGGGCCGCGTCGCACCCCCACGCTGCGCCAGCACCGCGCCCAGCCCGCGCGAGCTCGCATCCACCGTCAGCACTACCTCCCGACTCATGTCGTAATGCACTAGCACTTCCGCACCACACAAAGCATCCTTCACCGCCACAAATGATTGACTTTGTTCTTGACCCCAGATAAAGTGTTTACCTTTCTTAAGTAGATCGTATAACGGTGTTAAAATTGATGACAAATTCTTAACAAACTTCCCATAAAAGTTAACCATACCCAGGAATGACTTTAATTCGGAGGCATTACGTGGTGGGGACATGTCCACTATAGGTTTAGTTTTTTCTGAGTTAACTCTCACTCCATTCCGATCCAAAATAAAACCTAAGTATTGTACTTGCTCAGTTAAAAAATTGCATTTGCTGATTTTAATTTTCAACCCGTTTGTTTGTAGAATGTCTAGTACCTGTTCCACTGATTTTAAATGACTACTCAAATCTTTACTTTTAATTAAAATGTCATCATAAAACACTATAACATCCGGGACCCGCCTGAACAAAGACTCCATAAATTTTTGAAAAATTCCCGGGCTCGAAGCTAGCCCGTACACTAATCGGTTATATCTAAATAAACCCTTATGCGTATTTATGACAGTATATGATTTAGAAGTTTCATCGAGTACAAGTTGATTGTACGCCTGTGACAAATCTAATTTTGTGAAGTACTGATTACCAGACAAATTAGCAAATAAGTCGTCTACCTTCGGAACCGGGTACCTATCGACCAATAAGACGCGGTTTAGGGTTACCTTATAGTCGGCACATATGCGAATACCGCCATCCGCCTTGCTCGCTATCACCAAAGGCGTGGCCCAGTCGGACCGCTCCACGGGCTCCACGACGCCGGCGCGCAGCATGGCGTCCAGCTCCGCGTCGACGCGCGGTCGCAGGGCGTACGGTACGGGGCGCGCGCGACAGAATATAGGCTCCGCACCCTCGCGAACATGAAACTGTACTGGCGGTCCCGAATACCGACCCAGCGTGCCGTCAAATAGCGACTCATGCCTAGAAATTAATTTTTTTATAATTATACTTTTGTTCTCTTTTTCTAAAGTCATACTTAACATATTAATCTTTGGTACTTCCATACACAATTCTGTAAGCCACTGCCTACCTAACAAAGTCGTTGTACCATTATTTAAGACATACAAATCCAATTTCTTTGTCAAAGTTTTATAAGTAACTGCCACTTGCAAATAACCCAACGGTTGAACTACTGAACCATCATAAAACTTTAATTTTAAATGACATTTCTTTAACTGTACATCTTTATAATTCATATAATACGTATTTCCACTTATACATGAAATTGCGGAACCTGTATCGACCTCCATAACTAGTGGCTTGTTTTGTACCAGTAAGGTGATACATACCGGTTTGTATTTCGCTAATGACATTTGGTACATTGGTTCTTCATATTCGCTTACTTCGCCATCGCCTATGCAATCCGAGGTAGTACCGGCCGTGTCACTGTTACCCGGTCGCTCGATCGGAGATGCGTGCTCGTGCACACAATAGTTGCTCGCTTTCGCGCCGCTGTACCCCGAAGCCGCGCGATAACTGCGTCCGTTTCCCCGCTCGCGACTCCTCGCTCGCCCGGCTGCCCGTCCTCTGTTTCCGTGGAAAGTCGTGTTTTCGCCGCGTGACTGTTGAAAACCGGCCATTCCCGCCGCCATCTTGAATCTTGCAGTCTTATTTGGACACATTCTCCTTAAATGTCCTATGCTCCTACACAAACTACACTCAAATTTTTGTATTTACAGCTTTCTGTTTTATGTCCGTCGTCACCGCACGCCATACACTTGTAATAGCCATTCTGAACCTTGTTAACGTTAACTTTAGTATCAGAATCCACTGCACTTGCATTTTTTTCGGCCGCTTCCAGTGTCATTCCCAGCTTAACTGCTTTTCCGTATGTAATGTTGTCATCTTCCGCGAATAGTCATTGTCGTGTAGCTTCACTCAATATTCCACACACAAATTGGTCGCGTAAGTTTTCTTCCAGTGAGCTACCGAAGTCGCAATTTTTACTTAGCTTCTTTAGTTCCGCCACGTAGTCGGCAATAGATTCGCCTTCAGCTTGTCGCCTTTGTCGATAAACGTAACGTTCCGCAAGTATAGATGGCTTCGGCTGTAGATGATTTTTTAATAATAATACTGCCTGCTCGTAAGATAACGCCGAAGGTTTCTTTGGACTAGCTAATGTTGATAACAGCTGGTATGCCTCTTGCCCTATCAACGCAATCAACGTAGCTAACTTCAATTCCGTTTGTACTCCATTTGCTAAAATATACACGTCTAACCGCTCACTGTATTCAGTCCAATTACCCGACTTAACGTCAAACTCGTCAATTTTGCCGACTCCCATATTATTACCGTATCTTTTATTACAATTCTCAATATTCACAACGTCCGGCCTTGACACTATTATATTTTCTATGTAGTAGGTAGTCACAGAATTCTTTTCCAACCTCGTTCGCCACTGATAAATAAGAGACGTGCGTTTCGTATAGCGTTTAATTTAAGACTGGCAGTACCCACATGAATACAATATATACCACTGTGATTTTCCTATAAAAAGTTATTAACTAAAAACTGCCGAAAAAGTGAATTTTGTATGGAAATTGTAAAAAATTTGGATATTTTCCTCAAAATGAAAAATTTACTAATAAAATTTAATAAAAACTGTACTAGTATGCTAAGACCAGCTAGTTACAGTAGAAATGTCAAAAATTTTTAAGAAAAACGACGCGGAACCACCAATTTAATACAATATATTGTTAACCAATACTAATTGTTAGTATAGCTTAGGTGGTTTTTTAGTACCTATAGGAATCGGTTTTTCCTAAATATATTCGAAAGTATGCGTCCTAAAATTATAAATGAGATGCCGAAAGATGCGTCTCGTCGAGCCGCACGATATGAGTCAAAAAGAATTTAGAAATTTAGAAAATTGGATTTTTCCCTTGAGGAAAACGAAAATTTTTCTTAAAAATACTATAACTCCCGACTGGATAATCCGATCGGGGTGTGCGATGTATCGAAAGATAGCTATTAGAGAGCTCTAAATAGCTGTTAAATAAATTTCTGAAAAGAAATAAAAACAAAAAATTTTCTCTAACAAAAACAATAATTTTTAAGGAAAATTCGAAAATTTACCGCCTGAAGATGACTTTTCACTATCGCGAGTGGCACCGAAAGATGCGCCTCAACGATGTCTATAAGTCGTCCGAAGTTTAGGAAAAGCTGTGATTTTCCTATAAAAAGTTATTAACTAAAAACTGCCGAAAAAGTGAATTTTGTATGGAAATTGTAAAAAATTTGGATATTTTCCTCAAAATGAAAAATTTACTAATAAAATTTAATAAAAACTCTACTAGTATGCTAAGACCAGCTAGTCACAGTAGAAATGTCAAAAAATTTTAAGAAAAACGACGCGGAACCACCAATTTAATACAATATATTGTTAACCAATACTAATTGTTAGTATAGCTTAGGTGGTTTTTTAGTACTATCGGACAATTAATTAACTTTTTACGCACAATTTTATACTTGACCTAGATAATTTTAAATTCTAATTTCATGTCGTAGTTCATAAGAAATTTTGTAAAAGTAAGTTGCTCAGTTTTTATTAATATTAGTAAATTTTTTATTCATTTTTCTTATATTTCTCCCTTTCACTATAAACTATTAGCATTTAAATTTTATTTTATTAATTAATATTATTTTAATTCTATTTTATTTCCATAACTTCATCATTAAATAACATATTTAATATAAATATCTATCACATTTAATATCCCTTATGTAGTTTATGTCTTATTTAAATAATTATAATTATCAAATTCCTCTTTTCATATTTCTGGTCATTTCACATATTTCAATATTTTATATAATTCTAACTACAACATTCCAACTCCTTCCATCCTCCCCTACTTACCGCTTGGAGTCGCTGCCGATCCTATTCTGGAAAGTTCTAACGAGTAGTAGTCATATTAGATTCAGGTCAAATTACATATTTCCCAGTTTCCAGTTATTTCTTAAGTTTACGTCCAAATAGTATATCTTACATTTTATTTTTATTTTATTTTCACTCACCACACCCTCCCCTACTGTATATATACTCCCATGTTCTATATATACAGTTTTTAAAGTTAGTATCCGGACATTTTTCCCTTATACTCAATCCATACTTTACTACGACATACCCAGTTGCTGCCAATAGCCGCCAGACGGCGCCGCTTTTCGTAGTATTGCCCTTAATATATTTATTTATTATCCTTCTGAATAATATCTATCTAAAGTAATATATGTAATAGTACAAAAATAGCCTATAGTCCTTTTTATTATATTTTTAGATCCTTTCCACACCTCTTAGTTAGTTAATTTACTGAAATTCCATCCCATCCATAGAACCTTCTAGAATCCTTTAGTTTTGTCACATCCTTTGGCCACCAGATGGCTGTTTTTTAAAAATTTTGACATTCTTCAGTAATTTACGTTTATTTTATTTAATGCAGATTTTTACGTACCCCAATTAGTATATTTAAGTGTCATTCCCTCTTATCTATCTAATTATTAGTATTTCAAACATAATAGCATCTCCATTTATTAAATATTCATATTTATTCCATATTTTCCATAGAACCTTCTAGAATCCTTAAGTTTTGTCACATCCTTTGGCCACCAGATGGCTGTTTTTTAAAAAGTTTGACACTTCAGTAATTTACGTTTATTTTATTTAATGCAGATATTTACATACCCCAACTAGTATATTTAAGTGTCATTCCCTTTTATCTATCTAATTATTAGTATTTCAAACATAATAGCATCTCCATTTATTAAATATTCACATTTATTCCATACTTTCCATAGAACCTTCTAGAATTCGAAGATATTTAGGAAAAACCGATTCCTATAGGTACTAAAAAACCACCTAAGCTATACTAACAATTAGTATTGGTTAACAATATATTGTATTAAATTGGTGGTTCCGCGTCGTTTTTCTTCAAATTTTTTGACATTTCTACTGTGACTAGCTGGTCTTAGCATACTAGTACAGTTTTTAATAAATTTTATTAGTAAATTTTTCATTTTGAGGAAAATATCAAAATTTGTAATAATTCCCATATAAAATTTACATTTTCGGTAGTTTTTAGTTAATAACTTTTTATAGGAAAATCTCAGCTTTTCCAAACCTTTAGAAGACTTATAGACATTGTTGAGGCGCATCTTTCGGTGCCACTCGCGACACTGAAAAGTCATCTTCAGGCGGAAAATTCTCGAATTTCCCTTAGAAATTATTTGTAATTTTAGGACGCATACTTCTCGAGATATTTAGGCAAAAACCGATTCCTATAGGTACTTAAAAACCACCTAAGTTATACTAACAATTAGCATTGGTTAACAATATATTGTATTAATTTGGTGGTTCCGCGTCGTTTTTCTTCAAATTTTTTTACAAATCTATTGTGACTAGCTGGTCTTAGCATATTAGTACAGTTTTAATTAAATTGTATTAGTAAATTTTTCATTTTGAGGAAAATATCAAAATGTTTAATAATTCCCATATAAAATTTACATTTTCGGTAGTTTTTAGTTAATAACTTACATGACAGTGAGAAGTTAATTATGTGTGTGATCACAGATGCAATCTCGTCCAGCACGGTAAGAATCATCTCAAGGCTTATATTGTCACTACCAATGGCTTTGGTAGAGATAGACCGACCACACTTCTTTACCATTGACTGATTTGAAGTGAAAATATGGTAGGTCGGATGGAGTCTGACTGTTCAAAAAAGAAAGAGTGGATGCTTTAACCAGGTTGTCTAAGATAAGAGGTGGAGTAGTGAAGTGAGAATTTAAAATATTGGGATCCACTGAGCTTTGACAAACAACAGAGGATTTGTCGACTCCTAGCGACCTTAAGAATCGCCAAACTTGCGCTTGGGTAAGATTCTGAAAGGAATTATGAATGTAGCGACGTTTAGCATCCCTACACATCTTGTTGCAGAGGTTACGCAGAGTTTTATACTCACATAAATTATCAATTGACGGAAAAATTTTATTTGCTGTTTTCGCCCTGTCACGCTTGGTCATAATTTTTTTAATGATAGGTGTCAACCACGGAGCTGGCGTACGTTTCATTCGTACTGGTCTAATAGAGGCATGTACGTCAAAAATCTTTATCAGCTCAGCAGTAAATGATTCAACCATGGTATTCATATCATTTGCATTAGTGACACAAGACCAGTCGATGTTCCCCACCTCCTCTCTTAAGCGTTGTAGATCCATCTGCTTAAAATTGCGCTGAAGGATAACTTTGCCTCTAATTTTTATTTATTTTTTAATTTTTATATTGAAGCTACGTCACATTTATATAAAGTATTATTATTATAGTTATGTATTATTTTATATATTATTTATGTTTAGAATGCTTTAGTAGATATTTTTATTTTTTATTTGTTTTATGTTTAGGTTTATTTTTATTTTTAATTTTTTTTTTTTTCTTTTATTTGCACGCCTACCAACAATCTCTCTTCTACGTCGTAAGGTTGGCTGATAGAGAATGTTTCTGTAGCATTAAGCCCATCTTTTGTGCATTTGTTGCATTTCGTACAATGAAGAGTTAAATAAATAAATAATTAATAATTAATAAATAAATAGAAATCAGTTAAGGCGCTGCGATACTTGTGGAATATTTTATTTTGTTTACTTCTGCTTCATCTTTTGGTTTCATTTTTAACTTTTTGGTTGGAATATCGTCATTTTGACAAGGCTTTATTGTTTCTTTGACATAGCCTGGTCTTTTTTTTTTTGTTGATTTGAAACCTGGAATTTATTCTTCACCGGTTAAAAAAAGAAACTCATTTTTCTTCTCCGCAAAGCCATGTACGTGATGCCACATTAGGTTATCACCATATTTCGGATAGTATCCCATCCTGGAAACCCTTACTTCATCCTTACAAATTTTAATATCATAGTGTTCACGTGTAGCTCTGCTAGATTTTGAATATTCTCTTGAATAGTTTGTTAGAGCTGCCTGGTCATTAACACCTTTTTTTTTAC
This sequence comes from Mechanitis mazaeus, assembly GCA_959347395.1. Taxonomy (NCBI): domain Eukaryota; kingdom Metazoa; phylum Arthropoda; class Insecta; order Lepidoptera; family Nymphalidae; genus Mechanitis; species Mechanitis mazaeus. The sequence continues at coordinate 6,497,528 of OY365757.1, forward strand.
CTTTTCCTTATCTTTTTTCTCAGATGGCATCATCACCCCAGATGGGTTTCCACTACCCAGCTTGCTATTGATTCTTTTCTGATCTTCATTTTTCAATATATTGAAATTGGCAATTTCAGCAATATCAGGCACTTTTTTTTAAAAAAAACATTCTTCATGATGCCAATTTGGTTGCTTTCCATCATGAAAAGCAGACCTCGTACATCACCTTGATCAATTTTTGTCTTATATACCTTACACGATGCCCTGCTCGTTTTCGCGTACTCGACTTGATAAGATAAATTTGAACTGCAACATAATCTTTTAGTTCTTGCTCGGTATCTTCTTTATAACTACAAATTGATATAGATTATTCATGGAGGAAAGATCTAGACGTCCCAGTAACGGGATTATCATAAATACTAGAAGATGTTCCTGGCAGGATCTTGATATACTTGTAGGCCTGGTGAGGGGGGAGGGTGACCCCCCCTTACCTAACATAGGCCTACGATGGGAGGGTGCTCTACGTTGCTCATGGCACCCTCATTCGGGGGGTCTCGCCGGAGCGTCACGGTGTGTGCTAACGCGATCCCGTGACGTCCCATTACGGCGCATAGGGTAACCGTTGGTTTTTTAGTGGGTAGCCTTAAAAACGGCAGCACCCTCTATACTGCCGGGTAGTCCCACATAACCCCCCGGCCGTCACCCCCATGGGCCGACGGGGTACCTGTAACGGGTTTTTCCAACGGAAAAAAAAAAAAGGATCTTGATATACAGACGATGTGGAAGGATTTAGAACAGGGTCCTTATATGAAGATGATGTTCCTGGGATTGGGTTTCGATAAATATTTGAGCATGATGTATTTCGTACAGGATCTCGATAATAAGAAGATGATATCCCTGGGACAGTGTCGTCATAAATAGATGCTGTAGAGGTGCTTGGGACAGGGTCGCTATGTAAAGATGACGTTCCTCGGACTGGGTGTTGATAAATATCCGAGATAGGTGTTTCTCGTACAGGATCTGAGAATGTAGATGAAGTTCCTGGAACTGTGTCTTGATCTAAACATGACGATGGCTCTTGATCCTCGTCGTCGCAATTTAACGATGTCAATGTCTCTGGAAGATTATCTGGCAACTCTAGTATACGTCGTACTAAACTTTCCTTATTTCTATGGGATAGCTACGAGTATTTAACTGATTTTGGGCATTTATGTTGCAATTTTTTGTTGCTTTAGTCTTTTAGTGTTACGCGTTCTTAACGTTTCTTTCCTGAAGAACGTTAAAGGTATCAATAGAAAAATCATCAACTGATCTCTGTGACCTCGGTTTTACTCTTGACTGCTTCCTTATTCTTGTTTTCCGCTTACTTTTTATAAACTTTCTATTTTTGTAGGCCAAAACTTTATTCGAGTCGTTATAAACTATTACACGTGACCGTAAGTGAATTGGAAGTTTTGGCGTACATAATTTACTTTTGACTTGTTGAGACTGTGCTATTCGTATGCAACTTGCTTGTTGTTGTGGTTCATTCGGTTTTACTGTGCTTGTTGAAGGTTTACAAGTACTAGGGGTGACAGTAGCACTATTGATTTGATCTTTTGATCCCACTGTGTGCTGGTCTTCTAATCGCTCCAACAAAACAATTGGTTGGGCATGTTTATGAAAATTTTTGAATGAAACAAATTCCAACAAGGACTTAGCAGATGTTTTATTATGAAATTTGTTTTTTTAGGGGAAACATCAATTCAACTTTAAATGTGTGCGTTTATCACGCGTTGTTCAAAGAACAGGGAAATTCATAGTTGTAATGACGAGAGCGTATTCTTGCTCCATAGCTGCTTAGGTCACACTATATGGAGCGCATGTAAATTTTAATAAACCCTAACACATAAACTACTGAACGTAGAAGTCGTAAATAATTAGAGAAACCAGAAACGAGAAACATGTTCATTAATAAATTAAAATATTGTATATTTTATTTTTAGTATATATTACTCCATTAAAAATGTCTCTTCATCTATTTCTAAATGATGTCAATGAACTTAAAAATTATTTAGACATAAATGATTTTATAAATCAAATACCTAAAATAAGGTCGATCATAAAAAACTTCACGGCTTTGGAATAATGTATTTTATATTCAAAAAAATTTATTGATGTGTGCATATTAACAGATATTAATATATTATATTTAATATCCAAGGCTACGAAATTTTCTCAGTCCTAAGGAAATCACGTGGGGGTGGAGGTATAAATAACGTTAAAAATATTACCAGCCGGCACTATGAAGGCATTATTTGTTCAATAACTACACAACATAACTACTCCTGTCATATTTGTGTAATTTACGGACCACCTAACATTAGTAAACTCTTATTTATTAATGACTTACATTCGACATTCACATCGTTAATAAAACCTATAAAACATCAATACAACAATTCACTGCATAGTTTGGGACTTGAGTGTGGGATTACAGAACATACGAGAATACAATTAGCTAATGGACACTTAAGTAAATCCTGTATTGATCATATATATGCCAAATCTCACACACAAGACCTTTACACGACAGCGATCGGCACCACACTGGCCGACCACCGTGCTGTAGTGATCGCTTGTGTTGGATTACCGATGTGTGTACAGGATGGTCCTAAATATAAAATATGTTTGAATAATAAAATGGTACATGAAATATTAAATGGAATGGGATAAAGTAGGGACGGACTTAGAAAACCCAATAAGTATCAACAACGACATTACTATAACATTAAAGGAAATATATAAAAAATCTACATTTAAAATAAAGCTGAAAAATAATAATAAACGCTGTAACAACGGATGGATTAGTAGTAAAATAATAAGATCGTGTTTATATAGAGACCAGCTCTTCCGTAAATGGATACACTATGTAATTATCTTCAACTAAAAAGAGACTTCAACAAAGCTAGTAATAAAACAAATAAGTTGATCTGTTTGGACTAAAAATAAATCACTCTAATCCGAAATATTAGCATATCGAAAAAATTTAAAACAGTTACGGAGGATACTAAACAAAATCACAGGAAGAATAAAAAAATCTTTGGATGATGTTATTCTTGATGTTTTTGGAAATCAAAAAATTTATGAGAGAGATCTAGCAAAAAAAATCCGCTGAAAATTTCAAAAACAGTGTTGTTGGTTTATTTCAGTTTTAACATGCAAAAAATAAACTATGGGAAATAGAATTTTGATCTATGATAAACAGATAACAGGTTTCACGTCAACCTCAAGTTGACAAGCTCTCAAGTCTTTCGAGTGGAAAAAAAAATTGATCCATCGCGAAAAAGACAATTTAAAAACTACCTACATTCAAATAATTATAAACACAAAAATATAAAATCAAAAAAGAGGCAATTTAATATGAAGTAGTGTCATCATTGTGGACGGAAAGGTCATATGAAAAATGACTGTTATTATTTCAAAAGTATGAAACAGAATGGTACACCAGAAAGAACAAGCACAGTTCAGGCTATTGAAATAAGTCAACCACCTTTAAATACATCGAATTTTACATTTATTTATGTCTGGAAACTATAAACAAGATAATAATGAAAATAATATAATATTTTTATTGGATTCTGGCGCTTCGGACTATATCGAAAATAGGGAAAATCGTTTCATTAATTATATTACTTTACAGGTACCGCTCAAGATTGCAATTGCTAAAACTGGTGAATTCATTTCCGCCACAAAAAGGGGAACTTTTCAACTTATCAGCAACATGGGTATTCAAGGAATTTTAAAAGACGTTTTATTATTTCAAGAAGTTCCATACAATTTGTTATCCGTATCAAGGATGCAACGTGAAGGATATACAATTATTTTTAAAAAGCAAGGAGCCCAAGTATACAAAGACGGTAAAATCATCATGAAGAGTAAGATGATAATTAATTTAATAGTTGTAGACTTTGTAAAATTGGTTAAAGTCAGTTGTCCCGTTTACCAATTTCAAAGTAGTGATAAAAATAGTTACACACAAGTAAAAATAAATTTTTTGAAATAAAAAGTCATAATTTAGTTGATGATCCAAATCAAATAGAGTCGGTTGTACCAAGTACTACTTTGCGTGAGGCGTGTATAAATGGGAAACAGGGTCGACTGCCGTTTAACCGTTTTAACCTTCCTATACCCGCGCGTTTGTCTGAGAGAGCGACAGAATGATTTTTCGATTTTAAATAAAGAACGAATAATGCTAGTTTAATGAACTTTCTAGTACTTGCCTAATTTGATACGACCTTGAAATTGACGTGACGTATGACCTTGAGTGGGGGTCACATTTGGGTGAACTGAGCGTCATTCTGTGCCAGAGACCGGCGCGGGTACACGTGTTATTATTTTTGGTGAGTAATATTTTTTATTTTTCATGATTTTCTTAGATTTATTTTATAGTTTGCATATTTTTTGTAAAGAAGTTTACTCGTATACATTTTTACCATAGCTTTACCTTAATTTTATTATGATATTTCAGAGTATTTATGCTATATATGAAATAAAAAAAATATTTTTGTTTTAGAGCTTCGTATAGGGGCGTGATAATGAATGAGGAGCAGATAAGACTAATGTTGGATGAAGCTGGACAGGATACAGATTACGAGGATAAAAATGACAGCGAGGTGGAAGATCACGTTGAAGTAAGAGAAGAAAATACGGATACCGAACAAGAAGGTGTCTCCGAGAGTGAGTTAGAGGATGAACGAGGTACCTACCTTGGGAAAGATTCTCAAACAAAATGGAATAAAACTGCTCCGTCGGTGATGGACAGAAGACGTGTACGGAATATAGTGACTGAACAACCAGGCGTAAAAGGTGAAGCTAAATTCTTGAAAGAAGCAGGTGATATTTGGAAATTGTTTTTCAGTTATACTGTAATACATTAATCCAATAAAAATATTATATTATTTTCATTATTATCTTGTTTATAGTTTCCAGACATAAATAAATGTAAAATTCGATGTATTGAAAGGTGGTTGACTTATTTCAATAGCCTGAACTGTGCTTGTTCTTTCTGGTGTAGCATTCTGTTTCATACTTTTGAAATAATAACAGTCATTTTTCATATGACCTTTCCGTCCACAATGATGACACTACTTCATATTAAATTGCCTCTTTTTTGATTTTATATTTTTGTGTTTATAATTATTTGAATGTAGGTAGTTTTTAAATTGTCTTTTTCGCGATGGATCAATTTTTTTTTCCACTCGAAAGACTTGAGAGCTTGTCAACTTAAGGTTGACGTGAAACCTGTTATCTGTTTATCATAGATCAAAATTCTATTTCCCATAGTTTATTTTTTGCATGTTAAAACTGAAATAAACCAACAACACTGTTTTTGAAATTTTCAGCGGATTTTTTTTGCTAGATCTCTCTCATAAATTTTTTGATTTCCAAAAACATCAAGAATAACATCATCCAAAGATTTTTTTATTCTTCCTGTGATTTTGTTTAGTATCCTCCGTAACTGTTTTAAATTTTTTCGATATGCTAATATTTCGGATTAGAGTGATTTATTTTTAGTCCAAACAGATCAACTTATTTGTTTTATTACTAGCTTTGTTGAAGTCTCTTTTTAGTTGAAGATAATTACATAGTGTATCCATTTACGGAAGAGCTGGTCTCTATATAAACACGATCTTATTATTTTACTACTAATCCATCCGTTGTTACAGCGTTTATTATTATTTTTCAGCTTTATTTTAAATGTAGATTTTTTATATATTTCCTTTAATGTTATAGTAATGTCGTTGTTGATACTTATTGGGTTTTCTAAGTCCGTCCCTACTTTATCCCATTCCATTTAATATTTCATGTACCATTTTATTATTCAAACATATTTTATATTTAGGATCATCCTGTACACACATCGGTAATCCAACACAAGCGATCACTACAGCACGGTGGTCGGCCAGTGTGGTGCCGATCGCTGTCGTGTAAAGGTCTTGTGTGTGAGATTTGGCATATATATGATCAATACAGGATTTACTTAAGTGTCCATTAGCTAATTGTATTCTCGTATGTTCTGTAATCCCACACTCAAGTCCCAAACTATGCAGTGAATTGTTGTATTGATGTTTTATAGGTTTTATTAACGATGTGAATGTCGAATGTAAGTCATTAATAAATAAGAGTTTACTAATGTTAGGTGGTCCGTAAATTACACAAATATGACAGGAGTAGTTATGTTGTGTAGTTATTGAACAAATAATGCCTTCATAGTGCCGGCTGGTAATATTTTTAACGTTATTTATACCTCCACCCCCACGTGATTTCCTTAGGACTGAGAAAATTTCGTAGCCTTGGATATTAAATATAATATATTAATATCTGTTAATATGCACACATCAATAATTTTTTTTGAATATAAAATACATTATTCCAAAGCCGTGAAGTTTTTTATGATCGACCTTATTTTAGGTATTTGATTTATAAAATCATTTATGTCTAAATAATTTTTAAGTTCATTGACATCATTTAGAAATAGATGAAGAGACATTTTTAATGGAGTAATATATACTAAAAATAAAATATACAATATTTTAATTTATTAATGAACATGTTTCTCGTTTCTGGTTTCTCTAATTATTTACGACTTCTACGTTCAGTAGTTTATGTGTTAGGGTTTATTAAAATTTACATGCGCTCCATATAGTGTGACCTAAGCAGCTATGGAACAAGAATACGCTCTCGTCATTACAACTATGAATTTCCCTGTTCTTTGAACAACGCGTGATAAACGCACACATTTAAAGTTGAATTGATGTTTCCCCTAATAAGGAAAAAAAACAAATTTCATAATAAAACATCTGCTAAGTCCTTGTTGGAATTTGTTTCATTCAAAAATTTTCATAAACATGCCCAACCAATTGTTTTGTTGGAGCGATTAGAAGACCAGCACACAGTGGGATCAAAAGATCAAATCAATAGTGCTACTGTCACCCCTAGTACTTGTAAACCTTCAACAAGCACAGTAAAACCGAATGAACCACAACAACAAGCAAGTTGCATACGAATAGCACAGTCTCAACAAGTCAAAAGTAAATTATGTACGCCAAAACTTCCAATTCACTTACGGTCACGTGTAATAGTTTATAACGACTCGAATAAAGTTTTGGCCTACAAAAATAGAAATACATCATGCTCAAATATTTATCGAAACCCAATCCCAGGAACATCATCTTCATATAAGGACCCTGTTCTAAATCCTTCCACATCGTCTGTATATCAAGATCCTTTTTTTTTTTTCCGTTGGAAAAACCCGTTACGGGTACCCCGTCGGCCCATGGGGGTGACGGCCGGGGGGTTATGTGGGACTACCCGGCAGCATAGAGGGTGCTGCCGTTTTTAAGGCTACCCACTAAAAAACCAACGGTTACCCTCTGCGCCGTAATGGGACGTCACGGGATCGCGTTAGCACACACCGTGACGCCCCGGCGAGACCCCCCGAATGAGGGTGCCATGAGCAACGTAGAGCACCCTCCCATCGTAGGCCTATGTTAGATAAGGGGGGTCACCCTCCCCCCTCACCAGGCCTACAAGTATATCAAGATCCTGCCAGGAACATCTTCTAGTATTTATGATAATCCCGTTACTGGGACGTCTAGATCTTTCCTCCATGAATAATCTATATCAATTTGTAGTTATAAAGAAGATACCGAGCAAGAACTAAAAGATTATGTTGCAGTTCAAATTTATCTTATCAAGTCGAGTACGCGAAAACGAGCAGGGCATCGTGTAAGGTATATAAGACAAAAATTGATCAAGGTGATGTACGAGGTCTGCTTTTCATGATGGAAAGCAACCAAATTGGCATCATGAAGAATGTTTTTTTAAAAAAAAAGTGCCTGATATTGCTGAAATTGCCAATTTCAATATATTGAAAAATGAAGATCAGAAAAGAATCAATAGCAAGCTGGGTAGTGGAAACCCATCTAGGGTGATGATGCCATCTGAGAAAAAAGATAAGGAAAAGGTAAAAAAAAAGGTATTAATGACCAGGCAGCTCTAACAAACTATTCAAGAGAATATTCAAAATCTAGCAGAGCTACACGTGAACACTATGATATTAAAATTTGTAAGGATGAAGTAAGGGTTTCCAGGATGGGATACTATCCGAAATATGGTGATAACCTAATGTGGCATCACGTACATGGCTTTGCGGAGAAGAAAAATGAGTTTCTTTTTTTAACCGGTGAAGAATAAATTCCAGGTTTCAAATCAACAAAAAAAAAAAAAAGACCAGGCTATGTCAAAGAAACAATAAAGCCTTGTCAAAATGACGATATTCCAACCAAAAAGTTAAAAATGAAACCAAAAGATGAAGCAGAAGTAAACAAAATAAAATATTCCACAAGTATCGCAGCGCCTTAACTGATTTCTATTTATTTATTAATTATTAATTATTTATTTATTTAACTCTTCATTGTACGAAATGCAACAAATGCACAAAAGATGGGCTTAATGCTACAGAAACATTCTCTATCAGCCAACCTTACGACGTAGAAGAGAGATTGTTGGTAGGCGTGCAAATAAAAGAAAAAAAAAAAAATTAAAAATAAAAATAAACCTAAACATAAAACAAATTTTTTTTTTTTTTTTTTTTTTTTTTTCTTTAACGTTTTCTGTATCGTCCCACTGCTGGGCAAAGGTCTCCCCCAAACATTTCCAGACGACCCTATCTCTCGCTGCCTCCCACCATCCTCTATCAAAGGAGGCGAGGTCATCCCGCCAGCGTCGCCGCGGCCTGCCGCGGCGTCGGGCTCCTCCCGGGGACCATTTGGTGGTGATGTTAGCCCAGCGCTCGGGGTTCATCCGCGACACATGTCCCGCCCACTCCCATTTGAGCCGGGCGGCCGTGATACCGACATCTGTGATGCCGGTACGTGAGCGCAGCACGGTGTTGCGCACTCGGTCGACTCGTTTGAGTCCGAGGATGCTGCGTTCCATCGCCCTCTGGCAAATCTTGAGTTTAGACTTCTGTAACTTCGTCAGGGACCATATCTGAGCACCGTAGGTTAGGACGGGCAGGATACACATGTCGACGAGTTTGCGCTTGAGTGACAGAGGAAGGCCGCCCTTCATGTGCGCTTTCATGGACCAGTAGCTCTTCCAGGCGTTGTTGATCCGACGACCAATCTCGATATCTTGCCTGTTTTCGAAGCTCACTAACTGGCCCAAATAAATGTAATCGTTGACATATTGTATAACCTGCCCATCTACCTCAACCCTACGCTTCGTGCTATTTGTCATGATTTTGGTTTTAGCCCAACTCATTTGAAGTCCAACTTCAAGACTCGCCGCGCTCAATTCCCTTAGCATATTCTGAAGGTCTTCTGCTTTGTGAGCGAAAAGGACAATATCATCCGCAAAACGCAAGTTGCTCAGGGTTTTGCCACCGACGTCGATGCCCTTTGTCGCCCAGGCAGCTGGAAGCCTCCCGAACACTTCTTGGAGCACTGCTGTGAATAGGATTGGAGAAAGAGGATCGCCCTGCTTGACTCCTTTTTCTATATTAAATATTTCGCCGGTGGTGTTTAGTTTGATGTTAGCTGTACTATTGCGGTAAATCAATTGTTGTAATTGTGTATAAGTTGGCTCAACGCTTTGGTTTTTGAGGGCTTGAAATATGGCTGGGTGTTTGACTGTATCGAAAGCTTTTTGATAATCTACAAAGGCTATGTAAAGGGGTATTTGGTATTCTGTTGATTTTTCAATAATTTGGTTCAGAGTATGTAGGTGGTCTGTAGTGGAAAAGCTGGGACGAAAACCGGCCTGTTCGGGAGGTTGGTGGTGGTCGAGTAAACCTGCAATGCGATTTTGTATGCATTTCATAAATGCTTTATATATATGTGAGACTAAACTAATGGGCCTGTAGTTGTCAATATTGGACTTGTCACCTTTTTTGAATATTAGCCTGATGTCTGAATGACACATCTGTTTCGGAGTTTGGCCGGAATCTAAAATGGTGTTGAATAAATTGGTGATGTGGGGTAGCAGCGTGGGTAATCCTATTTTAAGGGCTTCTGTTGTGATGCCATCATTTCCTGGACTCCTATCGTACTTCATGGTTTTGATGGCATTACGCACTTCTTTTTCAGTGAAATATGGGATTGAATCGGAACGGGAGTATTCCACGTCTTCATTAAACTCGGAAGTATCTGAATATAGTGTTTTATAGAATTTTGTGCAGATGGTCATTATTTTATCCTGCCTATTTTGTTTCAGGCCATTTTCATCTTGCAAGCAATTTATCCAATGCTTAGATCTGGTAAAGCCTTGTTGTGCGGTTCTGAGTGACGTTTGGTTTTCTATAGCATTTTTCATTGTTTCTAGTTCAAAAGTTCTTATGTCTGTTCTAATGCTACGTTTAACTTTTCTATCAGCAATTCTGTATTCTTCTGTACATATTTGTTTTCTTTCCCTTTCTGCAATTAATATGTTTGTATTTTGTGAGAGTTTGGCCTTGCTTTTATTTTCACTTTTTATTCTTTTACTACTGTTATCTATTGCTTTTTTCAAACTATTGTATTGTTCTTCTACTTCTTCTGTTTCATCGATTTTAAGCATACTAAATTGATTGGTTAATAATAAATTGAAATTTTCTGAGTTCTTATAAAGTGTGAGATGTGAATGTTTTTTCGGTTTTTTAATGAATTGTTTGTACCTTTGTATTTTGAAATTAAAATGAAGTCTTGCTCGTACTGGTCTATGGTCTGAACTAAAATTGATTTTATTGATAACAGTTACGTCTTTAATTGTTTTTTGGTCGGAGGACAGTATAAAATCTATTTCGTTGCAGGTTTCACCATTAGGTGTAATCCAGGTCCATCGTCTGTGGGCCTTCTTCTTAAAAAATGTGTTGCCAATAGACATTCGTTGCCCAAATGCGAATTGGATCAACCTGGTACCACGCTCATTGCGTAATCCTAAGCCAAATTGACCAATTGTGTCACCAACGTCCGTTGTCTGTCTAATACCTACTTTGGCGTTAAAGTCACCGAGGATCTTATTCCAGGTGCCGCGATTTTCATCACAGGCTCTGTTTAACAGATTGTAGAATTCTTCTACGTCTTCGTCACAGTACGTCGATGTTGGTGCGTAGACCTGTACTAATGTCAAAGTAGCAGTGGATGTTAATTGGAATTTGAGAATTGCAATGCGTTCAGAGTAGCCCTTAAATTCGATTATATTATTCTTCCACTTCTTAGCCACCAGGAACCCCACTCCGTGTTGTCCGTTGGTTTCTCCGAAGTGGAAGAATATATTATCGTCTCGTTCTATGGTATTCTCGCCCTCTCTCCTCACTTCTGAAAGACCGACAATGTCCCATTTAATGTTTTTTAGAGCGCATTCTAGTTCGATCAAACGATCATCCTTCAATAAAGTTCTTACATTATAAGTAAGTATGTTTAGTGTATCGGAGTCCTTTAAAGCTTGAGCTGTTGTCGTTTGACGGTGGAACCTCATCCGGGGATTCTTAGCACCCCTGACCCCAGGGCCGGCAAGGCACCCGTCAACGCCCGCGCAGCCGCTGGGGACGCCGGAGACTTGGGGCCTTGGTATGTTGTGTCTGTCCATGTTTAGGGGGTTGTGGACCATGACCCATCACGCTGGTCCAGTGCGGGTTGGTGGGTGGTTTCGCCAGAGCCTCGTCGGTTAGCAGCAGGGCGCACCGCGTGCAGGTGAGGTTGACTTGAGTGTCGAAAGATGTTAGTTGACGCCCCTTACGCCCCAAATAAAAAAACAAATAAAAAATAAAAATATCTACTAAAGCATTCTAAACATAAATAATATATAAAATAATACATAACTATAATAATAATACTTTATATAAATGTGACGTAGCTTCAATATAAAAATTAAAAAATAAATAAAAATTAGAGGCAAAGTTATCCTTCAGCGCAATTTTAAGCAGATGGATCTACAACGCTTAAGAGAGGAGGTGGGGAACATCGACTGGTCTTGTGTCACTAATGCAAATGATATGAATACCATGGTTGAATCATTTACTGCTGAGCTGATAAAGATTTTTGACGTACATGCCTCTATTAGACCAGTACGAATGAAACGTACGCCAGCTCCGTGGTTGACACCTATCATTAAAAAAATTATGACCAAGCGTGACAGGGCGAAAACAGCAAATAAAATTTTTCCGTCAATTGATAATTTATGTGAGTATAAAACTCTGCGTAACCTCTGCAACAAGATGTGTAGGGATGCTAAACGTCGCTACATTCATAATTCCTTTCAGAATCTTACCCAAGCGCAAGTTTGGCGATTCTTAAGGTCGCTAGGAGTCGACAAATCCTCTGTTGTTTGTCAAAGCTCAGTGGATCCCAATATTTTAAATTCTCACTTCACTACTCCACCTCTTATCTTAGACAACCTGGTTAAAGCATCCACTCTTTCTTTTTTGAACAGTCAGACTCCATCCGACCTACCATATTTTCACTTCAAATCAGTCAATGGTAAAGAAGTGTGGTCGGTCTATCTCTACCAAAGCCATTGGTAGTGACAATATAAGCCTTGAGATGATTCTTACCGTGCTGGACGAGATTGCATCTGTGATCACACACATAATTAACTTCTCACTGTCATGTAAGTTATTAACTAAAAACTACCGAAAATGTAAATTTTATATGGGAATTATTAAACATTTTGATATTTTCCTCAAAATGAAAAATTTACTAATACAATTTAATTAAAACTGTACTAATATGCTAAGACCAGCTAGTCACAATAGATTTGTAAAAAAATTTGAAGAAAAACGACGCGGAACCACCAAATTAATACAATATATTGTTAACCAATGCTAATTGTTAGTATAACTTAGGTGGTTTTTAAGTACCTATAGGAATCGGTTTTTGCCTAAATATCTCGAGAAGTATGCGTCCTAAAATTACAAATAATTTCTAAGGGAAATTCGAGAATTTTCCGCCTGAAGATGACTTTTCAGTGTCGCGAGTGGCACCGAAAGATGCGCCTCAACAATGTCTATAAGTCTTCTAAAGGTTTGGAAAAGCTGAGATTTTCCTATAAAAAGTTATTAACTAAAAACTACCGAAAATGTAAATTTTATATGGGAATTATTACAAATTTTGATATTTTCCTCAAAATGAAAAATTTACTAATAAAATTTATTAAAAACTGTACTAGTATGCTAAGACCAGCTAGTCACAGTAGAAATGTCAAAAAATTTGAAGAAAAACGACGCGGAACCACCAATTTAATACAATATATTGTTAACCAATACTAATTGTTAGTATAGCTTAGGTGGTTTTTTAGTACCTATAGGAATCGGTTTTTCCTAAATATCTTCGAATTCTAGAAGGTTCTATGGAAAGTATGGAATAAATGTGAATATTTAATAAATGGAGATGCTATTATGTTTGAAATACTAATAATTAGATAGATAAAAGGGAATGACACTTAAATATACTAGTTGGGGTATGTAAATATCTGCATTAAATAAAATAAACGTAAATTACTGAAGTGTCAAACTTTTTAAAAAACAGCCATCTGGTGGCCAAAGGATGTGACAAAACTTAAGGATTCTAGAAGGTTCTATGGAAAATATGGAATAAATATGAATATTTAATAAATGGAGATGCTATTATGTTTGAAATACTAATAATTAGATAGATAAGAGGGAATGACACTTAAATATACTAATTGGGGTACGTTAAAATCTGCATTAAATAAAATAAACGTAAATTACTGAAGAATGTCAAAATTTTTAAAAAACAGCCATCTGGTGGCCAAAGGATGTGACAAAACTAAAGGATTCTAGAAGGTTCTATGGATGGGATGGAATTTCAGTAAATTAACTAACTAAGAGGTGTGGAAAGGATCTAAAAATATAATAAAAAGGACTATAGGCTATTTTTGTACTATTACATATATTACTTTAGATAGATATTATTCAGAAGGATAATAAATAAATATATTAAGGGCAATACTACGAAAAGCGGCGCCGTCTGGCGGCTATTGGCAGCAACTGGGTATGTCGTAGTAAAGTATGGATTGAGTATAAGGGAAAAATGTCCGGATACTAACTTTAAAAACTGTATATATAGAACATGGGAGTATATATACAGTAGGGGAGGGTGTGGTGAGTGAAAATAAAATAAAAATAAAATGTAAGATATACTATTTGGACGTAAACTTAAGAAATAACTGGAAACTGGGAAATATGTAATTTGACCTGAATCTAATATGACTACTACTCGTTAGAACTTTCCAGAATAGGATCGGCAGCGACTCCAAGCGGTAAGTAGGGGAGGATGGAAGGAGTTGGAATGTTGTAGTTAGAATTATATAAAATATTGAAATATGTGAAATGACCAGAAATATGAAAATAAAATATGAAAAGAGGAATTTGATAATTATAATTATTTAAATAAGACATAAACTACTTAAGGGATATTAAATGTGATAGATATTTATATTAAATATGTTATTTAATGATGAAGTTATGGAAATAAAATAGAATTAAAATAATATTAATTAATAAAATAAAATTTAAATGCTAATAGTTTATAGTGAAAGGGAGAAATATAAGAAAAATGAATAAAACATATACTAATATTAATAAAAACTGAGCAACTTACTTTTACAAAATTTCTTATGAACTACGACATGAAATTAGAATTTAAAATTATCTAGGTCAAGTATAAAATTGTGCGTAAAAAGTTAATTAATTGTCCGATATTAAAACTAAAAACAGTTTTGGAATTGTCTTGGCACTGCCTATAAAACCGTGTTTTTGGAAAATGTCTAGCGCTTTTCCAGGGCGGGAAAATGACTAAGACCTCTCTCTTTGGTTTATGGAGGATAACTCTGTCAGTTTAAGTCGGAAAATTATAAAAAATGTATCAAATGAAAGGTGATTAAATACTGAGTCTAATGGTAAAAATTTGGAGGTCGTCAATTTAGAAAAAAAGATATCAGAGTTTGAAGTTGTAGCAAAAATCACTCTCACTAAAACTGTTATAACTTTTATAAAATTAATCGGATTTTTAAAAATAAAACAGTTATGAAAAGGTCTTTTGGAGTAGCACAGTACTGTATATTTAGATTTTTGAAAACTCACCCAGAAAAGTTTTTGCGACCACGCCCTAATTCGGAAAATTGGCTATAAAAAGAAAACTATTGGTCGGAAAAATCTAAATAATGTCTTAAATGAAAGGTCTTGATAGGGCGCAGCTAATAAATACAAAAAAAGTAGGGGTCGTCACTGAAAATCGAGCAGCGTTTCGATTTAAAGTTTTTGAAAACACAGTTTTTGAACTTTTCACTTAAATAAAAAAATTTCTGAGCTTTTCCGGGAAAAACAAATGACACTAGCGTGTTGCGTGAGTTTTTTAGCACTGAATTGACACCAATTTCACTTAATTCGGTTAACTTTAACCGTTTTTACGAATTTTTGAAGTTTTGAAGCCGGAATAAGTGCCGCGGAGCGTTTTTACTTCGAAAGGGACGCGTGTTGACGCTACGGGAGCTGGGTGATGATTGGTTGGTTAGGTTAGGTTAGGTTTTTTTTTTTTTTTTTTTTTTTTTTATGAAGTAAGTGAGACTCCACGGACTTATGGCGTCCGTGCCATTTTTTAACTATGTTATTTTATTTTTGTTTAAATTAATTCGCTTGCGTTATAACTCACGCAATTTTTGTGTTAGTATTATTAGTTAATGTTACTAGGTATAATATTTATTCATCATTAGTAAATAATTATTATTATGATTATTATTTATATTTTATTTTTTTTATTTTTTTTTATTTTTTTATTTTTTTTTTATTTTTATTTTTTTTTTACAGGTCTGATTGGCTTTCTGTCAAACTTTTCAGCACCTTTGTGCAATTTCCATACAAAATTCACTTTTTCGGCAGTTTTTAGTTAATAACTTTTTATAGGAAAATCACAGCTTTTCCTAAACTTCGGACGACTTATAGACATCGTTGAGGCGCATCTTTCGGTGCCACTCGCGATAGTGAAAAGTCATCTTCAGGCGGTAAATTTTCGAATTTTCCTTAAAAATTATTGTTTTTGTTAGAGAAAATTTTTTGTTTTTATTTCTTTTCAGAAATTTATTTAACAGCTATTTAGAGCTCTCTAATAGCTATCTTTCGATACATCGCACACCCCGATCGGATTATCCAGTCGGGAGTTATAGTATTTTTAAGAAAAATTTTCGTTTTCCTCAAGGGAAAAATCCAATTTTCTAAATTTCTAAATTCTTTTTGACTCATATCGTGCGGCTCGACGAGACGCATCTTTCGGCATCTCATTTATAATTTTAGGACGCATACTTTCGAATATATTTAGGAAAAACCGATTCCTATAGGTACTAAAAAACCACCTAAGCTATACTAACAATTAGTATTGGTTAACAATATATTGTATTAAATTGGTGGTTCCGCGTCGTTTTTCTTCAAATTTTTTGACATTTCTACTGTGACTAGCTGGTCTTAGCATACTAGTAGAGTTTTTATTAAATTTTATTAGTAAATTTTTCATTTTGAGGAAAATATCCAAATTTTTTACAATTTCCATACAAAATTCACTTTTTCGGCAGTTTTTAGTTAATAACTTTTTATAGGAAAATCACAGCTTTTCCTAAACTTCGGACGACTTATAGACATCGTTGAGGCGCATCTTTCGGTGCCACTCGCGATAGTGAAAAGTCATCTTCAGGCGGTAAATTTTCGAATTTTCCTTAAAAATTATTGTTTTTGTTAGAGAAAATTTTTTGTTTTTATTTCTTTTCAGAAATTTATTTAACAGCTATTTAGAGCTCTCTAATAGCTATCTTTCGATACATCGCACACCCCGATCGGATTATCCAGTCGGGAGTTATAGTATTTTTAAGAAAAATTTTCGTTTTCCTCAAGGGAAAAATCCAATTTTCTAAATTTCTAAATTCTTTTTGACTCATATCGTGCGGCTCGACGAGACGCATCTTTCGGCATCTCATTTATAATTTTAGGACGCATACTTTCGAATATATTTAGGAAAAACCGATTCCTATAGGTACTAAAAAACCACCTAAGCTATACTAACAATTAGTATTGGTTAACAATATATTGTATTAAATTGGTGGTTCCGCGTCGTTTTTCTTAAAAATTTTTGACATTTCTACTGTAACTAGCTGGTCTTAGCATACTAGTACAGTTTTTATTAAATTTTATTAGTAAATTTTTCATTTTGAGGAAAATATCCAAATTTTTTACAATTTCCATACAAAATTCACTTTTTCGGCAGTTTTTAGTTAATAACTTTTTATAGGAAAATCACAGCTTTTCCTAAACTTCAGACGACTTATAGACATCGTTGAGGCGCATCTTTCGGTGCCACTCGCGATAGTGAAAAGTCATCTTCAGGCGGAAAATTTTCGAATTTTCCTTAAAAATTATTGTTTTTGTTAGAGAAAATTTTTTGTTTTTATTTCTTTTCAGAAATTTATTTAACAGCTATTTAGAGCTCTCTAATAGCTATCTTTCGATACATCGCACACCCCGATCGGATTATCCAGTCGGGAGTTATAGTATTTTTAAGAAAAATTTTCGTTTTCCTCAAGGGAAAAATCCAATTTTCTAAATTTCTAAATTCTTTTTGACTCATATCGTGCGGCTCGACGAGACGCATCTTTCGGCATCTCATTTATAATTTTAGGACGCATACTTTCGAATATATTTAGGAAAAACCGATTCCTATAGGTACTAAAAAACCACCTAAGCTATACTAACAATTAGTATTGGTTAACAATATATTGTATTAAATTGGTGGTTCCGCGTCGTTTTTCTTCAAATTTTTTGACATTTCTACTGTGACTAGCTGGTCTTAGCATACTAGTACAGTTTTTAATAAATTTTATTAGTAAATTTTTCATTTTGAGGAAAATATCAAAATTTGTAATAATTCCCATATAAAATTTACATTTTCGGTAGTTTTTAGTTAATAACTTTTTATAGGAAAATCTCAGCTTTTCCAAACCTTTAGAAGACTTATAGACATTGTTGAGGCGCATCTTTCGGTGCCACTCGCGACACTGAAAAGTCATCTTCAGGCGGAAAATTCTCGAATTTCCCTTAGAAATTATTTGTAATTTTAGGACGCATACTTCTCGAGATATTTAGGCAAAAACCGATTCCTATAGGTACTTAAAAACCACCTAAGTTATACTAACAATTAGCATTGGTTAACAATATATTGTATTAATTTGGTGGTTCCGCGTCGTTTTTCTTCAAATTTTTTTACAAATCTATTGTGACTAGCTGGTCTTAGCATATTAGTACAGTTTTAATTAAATTGTATTAGTAAATTTTTCATTTTGAGGAAAATATCAAAATGTTTAATAATTCCCATATAAAATTTACATTTTCGGTAGTTTTTAGTTAATAACTTACATGACAGTGAGAAGTTAATTATGTGTGTGATCACAGATGCAATCTCGTCCAGCACGGTAAGAATCATCTCAAGGCTTATATTGTCACTACCAATGGCTTTGGTAGAGATAGACCGACCACACTTCTTTACCATTGACTGATTTGAAGTGAAAATATGGTAGGTCGGATGGAGTCTGACTGTTCAAAAAAGAAAGAGTGGATGCTTTAACCAGGTTGTCTAAGATAAGAGGTGGAGTAGTGAAGTGAGAATTTAAAATATTGGGATCCACTGAGCTTTGACAAACAACAGAGGATTTGTCGACTCCTAGCGACCTTAAGAATCGCCAAACTTGCGCTTGGGTAAGATTCTGAAAGGAATTATGAATGTAGCGATGTTTAGCATCCCTACACATCTTGTTGCAGAGGTTACGCAGAGTTTTATACTCACATAAATTATCAATTGACGGAAAAATTTTATTTGCTGTTTTCGCCCTGTCACGCTTGGTCATAATTTTTTTAATGATAGGTGTCAACCACGGAGCTGGCGTACGTTTCATTCGTACTGGTCTAATAGAGGCATGTACGTCAAAAATCTTTATCAGCTCAGCAGTAAATGATTCAACCATGGTATTCATATCATTTGCATTAGTGACACAAGACCAGTCGATGTTCCCCACCTCCTCTCTTAAGCGTTGTAGATCCATCTGCTTAAAATTGCGCTGAAGGATAACTTTGCCTCTAATTTTTATTTATTTTTTAATTTTTATATTGAAGCTACGTCACATTTATATAAAGTATTATTATTATAGTTATGTATTATTTTATATATTATTTATGTTTAGAATGCTTTAGTAGATATTTTTATTTTTTATTTGTTTTATGTTTAGGTTTATTTTTATTTTTAATTTTTTTTTTTTTCTTTTATTTGCACGCCTACCAACAATCTCTCTTCTACGTCGTAAGGTTGGCTGATAGAGAATGTTTCTGTAGCATTAAGCCCATCTTTTGTGCATTTGTTGCATTTCGTACAATGAAGAGTTAAATAAATAAATAATTAATAATTAATAAATAAATAGAAATCAGTTAAGGCGCTGCGATACTTGTGGAATATTTTATTTTGTTTACTTCTGCTTCATCTTTTGGTTTCATTTTTAACTTTTTGGTTGGAATATCGTCATTTTGACAAGGCTTTATTGTTTCTTTGACATAGCCTGGTCTTTTTTTTTTTGTTGATTTGAAACCTGGAATTTATTCTTCACCGGTTAAAAAAAGAAACTCATTTTTCTTCTCCGCAAAGCCATGTACGTGATGCCACATTAGGTTATCACCATATTTCGGATAGTATCCCATCCTGGAAACCCTTACTTCATCCTTACAAATTTTAATATCATAGTGTTCACGTGTAGCTCTGCTAGATTTTGAATATTCTCTTGAATAGTTTGTTAGAGCTGCCTGGTCATTAATACCTTTTTTTTTACCTTTTCCTTATCTTTTTTCTCAGATGGCATCATCACCCCAGATGGGTTTCCACTACCCAGCTTGCTATTGATTCTTTTCTGATCTTCATTTTTCAATATATTGAAATTGGCAATTTCAGCAATATCAGGCACTTTTTTTTTAAAAAAACATTCTTCATGATGCCAATTTGGTTGCTTTCCATCATGAAAAGCAGACCTCGTACATCACCTTGATCAATTTTTGTCTTATATACCTTACACGATGCCCTGCTCGTTTTCGCGTACTCGACTTGATAAGATAAATTTGAACTGCAACATAATCTTTTAGTTCTTGCTCGGTATCTTCTTTATAACTACAAATTGATATAGATTATTCATGGAGGAAAGATCTAGACGTCCCAGTAACGGGATTATCATAAATACTAGAAGATGTTCCTGGCAGGATCTTGATATACTTGTAGGCCTGGTGAGGGGGGAGGGTGACCCCCCCTTACCTAACATAGGCCTACGATGGGAGGGTGCTCTACGTTGCTCATGGCACCCTCATTCGGGGGGTCTCGCCGGAGCGTCACGGTGTGTGCTAACGCGATCCCGTGACGTCCCATTACGGCGCATAGGGTAACCGTTGGTTTTTTAGTGGGTAGCCTTAAAAACGGCAGCACCCTCTATACTGCCGGGTAGTCCCACATAACCCCCCGGCCGTCACCCCCATGGGCCGACGGGGTACCTGTAACGGGTTTTTCCAACGGAAAAAAAAAAAAGGATCTTGATATACAGACGATGTGGAAGGATTTAGAACAGGGTCCTTATATGAAGATGATGTTCCTGGGATTGGGTTTCGATAAATATTTGAGCATGATGTATTTCGTACAGGATCTCGATAATAAGAAGATGATATCCCTGGGACAGTGTCGTCATAAATAGATGCTGTACAGGTGCTTGGGACAGGGTCGCTATGTAAAGATGACGTTCCTCGGACTGGGTTTTGATAAATATCCGAGATAGGTGTTTCTCGTACAGGATCTGAGAATGTAGATGAAGTTCCTGGAACTGTGTCTTGATCTAAACATGACGATGGCTCTTGATCCTCGTCGTCGCAATTAAACGATGTCAATGTCTCTGGAAGATTATCTGGCAACTCTAGTATACGTCGTACTAAACTTTCCTTATTTCTATGGGATAGCTACGAGTATTTAACTGATTTTGGGCATTTATGTTGCAATTTTTTGTTGCTTTAGTCTTTTAGTGTTACGCGTTCTTAACGTTTCTTTCCTGAAGAACGTTAAAGGTATCAATAGAAAAATCATCAACTGATCTCTGTGACCTCGGTTTTACTCTTGACTGCTTCCTTATTCTTGTTTTCCGCTTACTTTTTATAAACTTTCTATTTTTGTAGGCCAAAACTTTATTCGAGTCGTTATAAACTATTACACGTGACCGTAAGTGAATTGGAAGTTTTGGCGTACATAATTTACTTTTGACTTGTTGAGACTGTGCTATTCGTATGCAACTTGCTTGTTGTTGTGGTTCATTCGGTTTTACTGTGCTTGTTGAAGGTTTACAAGTACTAGGGGTGACAGTAGCACTATTGATTTGATCTTTTGATCCCACTGTGTGCTGGTCTTCTAATCGCTCCAACAAAACAATTGGTTGGGCATGTTTGTGAAAATTTTTGAATGAAACAAATTCCAACAAGGACTTAGCAGATGTTTTATTATGAAATTTGTTTTTTTTCCTTATTAGGGGAAACATCAATTCAACTTTAAATGTGTGCGTTTATCACGCGTTGTTCAAAGAACAGGGAAATTCATAGTTGTAATGACGAGAGCGTATTCTTGCTCCATAGCTGCTTAGGTCACACTATATGGAGCGCATGTAAATTTTAATAAACCCTAACACATAAACTACTGAACGTAGAAGTCGTAAATAATTAGAGAAACCAGAAACGAGAAACATGTTCATTAATAAATTAAAATATTGTATATTTTATTTTTAGTATATATTACTCCATTAAAAATGTCTCTTCATCTATTTCTAAATGATGTCAATGAACTTAAAAATTATTTAGACATAAATGATTTTATAAATCAAATACCTAAAATAAGGTCGATCATAAAAAACTTCACGGCTTTGGAATAATGTATTTTATATTCAAAAAAATTTATTGATGTGTGCATATTAACAGATATTAATATATTATATTTAATATTCAAGGCTACGAAATTTTCTCAGTCCTAAGGAAATCACGTGGGGGTGGAGGTATAAATAACGTTAAAAATATTATCAGCCGGCACTATGAAGGCATTATTTGTTCAATAACTACACAACATAACTACTCCTGTCATATTTGTGTAATTTACGGACCACCTAACATTAGTAAACTCTTATTTATTAATGACTTACATTCGACATTCACATCGTTAATAAAACCTAACACCTATAAAACATCAATACAACAATTCACTGCATAGTTTGGGACTTGAGTGTGGGATTACAGAACATACGAGAATACAATTAGCTAATGGACACTTAAGTAAATCCTGTATTGATCATATATATGCCAAATCTCACACACAAGACCTTTACACGACAGCGATCGGCACCACACTGGCCGACCACCGTGCTGTAGTGATCGCTTGTGTTGGATTACCGATGTGTGTACAGGATGGTCCTAAATATAAAATATGTTTGAATAATAAAATGGTACATGAAATATTAAATGGAATGGGATAAAGTAGGGACGGACTTAGAAAACCCAATAAGTATCAACAACGACATTACTATAACATTAAAGGAAATATATAAAAAATCTACATTTAAAATAAAGCTGAAAAATAATAATAAACGCTGTAACAACGGATGGATTAGTAGTAAAATAATAAGATCGTGTTTATATAGAGACCAGCTCTTCCGTAAATGGATACACTATGTAATTATCTTCAACTAAAAAGAGACTTCAACAAAGCTAGTAATAAAACAAATAAGTTGATCTGTTTGGACTAAAAATAAATCACTCTAATCCGAAATATTAGCATATCGAAAAAATTTAAAACAGTTACGGAGGATACTAAACAAAATCACAGGAAGAATAAAAAAATCTTTGGATGATGTTATTCTTGATGTTTTTGGAAATCAAAAAATTTATGAGAGAGATCTAGCAAAAAAAATCCGCTGAAAATTTCAAAAACAGTGTTGTTGGTTTATTTCAGTTTTAACATGCAAAAAATAAACTATGGGAAATAGAATTTTGATCTATGATAAACAGATAACAGGTTTCACGTCAACCTCAAGTTGACAAGCTCTCAAGTCTTTCGAGTGGAAAAAAAAATTGATCCATCGCGAAAAAGACAATTTAAAAACTACCTACATTCAAATAATTATAAACACAAAAATATAAAATCAAAAAAGAGGCAATTTAATATGAAGTAGTGTCATCATTGTGGACGGAAAGGTCATATGAAAAATGACTGTTATTATTTCAAAAGTATGAAACAGAATGCTACACCAGAAAGAACAAGCACAGTTCAGGCTATTGAAATAAGTCAACCACCTTTCAATACATCGAATTTTACATTTATTTATGTCTGGAAACTATAAACAAGATAATAATGAAAATAATATAATATTTTTATTGGATTAATGTATTACAGTATAACTGAAAAACAATTTCCAAATATCACCTGCTTCTTTCAAGAATTTAGCTTCACCTTTTACGCCTGGTTGTT
This sequence comes from Mechanitis mazaeus, assembly GCA_959347395.1. NCBI lineage: Eukaryota > Metazoa > Arthropoda > Insecta > Lepidoptera > Nymphalidae > Mechanitis > Mechanitis mazaeus. The sequence continues at coordinate 6,521,110 of OY365757.1, forward strand.
CAGTCACTATATTCCGTACACGTCTTCTGTCCATCACCGACGGAGCAGTTTTATTCCATTTTGTTTGAGAATCTTTCCCAAGGTAGGTACCTCGTTCATCCTCTAACTCACTCTCGGAGACACCTTCTTGTTCGGTATCCGTATTTTCTTCTCTTACTTCAACGTGATCTTCCACCTCGCTGTCATTTTTATCCTCGTAATCTGTATCCTGTCCAGCTTCATCCAACATTAGTCTTATCTGCTCCTCATTCATTATCACGCCCCTATACGAAGCTCTAAAACAAAAATATTTTTTTTATTTCATATATAGCATAAATACTCTGAAATATCATAATAAAATTAAGGTAAAGCTATGGTAAAAATGTATACGAGTAAACTTCTTTACAAAAAATATGCAAACTATAAAATAAATCTAAGAAAATCATGAAAAATAAAAAATATTACTCACCAAAAATAATAACACGTGTACCCGCGCCGGTCTCTGGCACAGAATGACGCTCAGTTCACCCAAATGTGACCCCCACTCAAGGTCATACGTCACGTCAATTTCAAGGTCGTATCAAATTAGGCAAGTACTAGAAAGTTCATTAAACTAGCATTATTCGTTCTTTATTTAAAATCGAAAAATCATTCTGTCGCTCTCTCAGACAAACGCGCGGGTATAGGAAGGTTAAAACGGTTAAACGGCAGTCGACCCTGTTTCCCATTTATACACGCCTCACGCAAAGTAGTACTTGGTACAACCGACTCTATTTGATTTGGATCATCAACTAAATTATGACTTTTTATTTCTAAAAATTTATTTTTACTTGTGTGTAACTATTTTTATCACTACTTTGAAATTGGTAAACGGGACAACTGACTTTAACCAATTTTACAAAGTCTACAACTATTAAATTAATTATCATCTTACTCTTCATGATGATTTTACCGTCTTTGTATACTTGGGCTCCTTGCTTTTTAAAAATAATTGTATATCCTTCACGTTGCATCCTTGATACGGATAACAAATTGTATGGAACTTCTTGAAATAATAAAACGTCTTTTAAAATTCCTTGAATACCCATGTTGCTGATAAGTTGAAAAGTTCCCCTTTTTGTGGCGGAAATGAATTCACCAGTTTTAGCAATTGCAATCTTGAGCGGTACCTGTAAAGTAATATAATTAATGAAACGATTTTCCCTATTTACGATATAGTCCGAAGCGCCAGAATCCAATAAAAATATTATATTATTTTCATTATTATCTTGTTTATAGTTTCCAGACATAAATAAATGTAAAATTCGATGTATTTAAAGGTGGTTGACTTATTTCAATAGCCTGAACTGTGCTTGTTCTTTCTGGTGTAGCATTCTGTTTCATACTTTTGAAATAATAACAGTCATTTTTCATATGACCTTTCCGTCCACAATGATGACACTACTTCATATTAAATTGCCTCTTTTTTGATTTTATATTTTTGTGTTTATAATTATTTGAATGTAGGTAGTTTTTAAATTGTCTTTTTCGCGATGGATCAATTTTTTTTTCCACTCGAAAGACTTGAGAGCTTGTCAACTTGAGGTTGACGTGAAACCTGTTATCTGTTTATCATAGATCAAAATTCTATTTCCCATAGTTTATTTTTTGCATGTTAAAACTGAAATAAACCAACAACACTGTTTTTGAAATTTTCAGCGGATTTTTTTTGCTAGATCTCTCTCATAAATTTTTTGATTTCCAAAAACATCAAGAATAACATCATCCAAAGATTTTTTTATTCTTCCTGTGATTTTGTTTAGTATCCTCCGTAACTGTTTTCGATATGCTAATATTTCGGATTAGAGTGATTTATTTTTAGTCCAAACAGATCAACTTATTTGTTTTATTACTAGCTTTGTTGAAGTCTCTTTTTAGTTGAAGATAATTACATAGTGTATCCATTTACGGAAGAGCTGGTCTCTATATAAACACGATCTTATTATTTTACTACTAATCCATCCGTTGTTACAGCGTTTATTATTATTTTTCAGCTTTATTTTAAATGTAGATTTTTTATATATTTCCTTTAATGTTATAGTAATGTCGTTGTTGATACTTATTGGGTTTTCTAAGTCCGTCCCTACTTTATCCCATTCCATTTAATATTTCATGTACCATTTTATTATTCTTACATATTTTATATTTAGGACCATCCTGTACACACATCGGTAATCCAACACAAGCGATCACTACAGCACGGTGGTCGGCCAGTGTGGTGCCGATCGCTGTCGTGTAAAGGTCTTGTGTGTGAGATTTGGCATATATATGATCAATACAGGATTTACTTAAGTGTCCATTAGCTAATTGTATTCTCGTATGTTCTGTAATCCCACACTCAAGTCCCAAACTATGCAGTGAATTGTTGTATTGATGTTTTATAGGTGTTAGGTTTTATTAACGATGTGAATGTCGAATGTAAGTCATTAATAAATAAGAGTTTACTAATGTTAGGTGGTCCGTAAATTACACAAATATGACAGGAGTAGTTATGTTGTGTAGTTATTGAACAAATAATGCCTTCATAGTGCCGGCTGGTAATATTTTTAACGTTATTTATACCTCCACCCCCACGTGATTTCCTTAGGACTGAGAAAATTTCGTAGCCTTGGATATTAAATATCATATATTAATATCTGTTAATATGCACACATCAATAAATTTTTTTGAATATAAAATACATTATTCCAAAGCCGTGAAGTTTTTTATGATCGACCTTATTTTAGGTATTTGATTTATAAAATCATTTATGTCTAAATAATTTTTAAGTTCATTGACATCATTTAGAAATAGATGAAGAGACATTTTTAATGGAGTAATATATACTAAAAATAAAATATACAATATTTTAATTTATTAATGAACATGTTTCTCGTTTCTGGTTTCTCTAATTATTTACGACTTCTACGTTCAGTAGTTTATGTGTTAGGGTTTATTAAAATTTACATGCGCTCCATATAGTGTGACCTAAGCAGCTATGGAGCAAGAATACGCTCTCGTCATTACAACTATGAATTTCCCTGTTCTTTGAACAACGCGTGATAAACGCACACATTTAAAGTTGAATTGATGTTTCCCCTAATAAGGAAAAAAAACAAATTTCATAATAAAACATCTGCTAAGTCCTTGTTGGAATTTGTTTCATTCAAAAATTTTCACAAACATGCCCAACCAATTGTTTTGTTGGAGCGATTAGAAGACCAGCACACAGTGGGATCAAAAGATCAAATCAATAGTGCTACTGTCACCCCTAGTACTTGTAAACCTTCAACAAGCACAGTAAAACCGAATGAACCACAACAACAAGCAAGTTGCATACGAATAGCACAGTCTCAACAAGTCAAAAGTAAATTATGTACGCCAAAACTTCCAATTCACTTACGGTCACGTGTAATAGTTTATAACGACTCGAATAAAGTTTTGGCCTACAAAAATAGAAAGTTTATAAAAAGTAAGCGGAAAACAAGAATAAGGAAGCAGTCAAGAGTAAAACCGAGGTCACAGAGATCAGTTGATGATTTTTCTATTGATACCTTTAACGTTCTTCAGGAAAGAAACGTTAAGAACGCGTAACACTAAAAGACTAAAGCAACAAAAAATTGCAACATAAATGCCCAAAATCAGTTAAATACTCGTAGCTATCCCATAGAAATAAGGAAAGTTTAGTACGACGTATACTAGAGTTGCCAGATAATCTTCCAGAGACATTGACATCGTTTAATTGCGACGACGAGGATCAAGAGCCATCGTCATGTTTAGATCAAGACACAGTTCCAGGAACTTCATCTACATTCTCAGATCCTGTACGAGAAACACCTATCTCGGATATTTATCAAAACCCAGTCCGAGGAACGTCATCTTTACATAGCGACCCTGTCCCAAGCACCTCTACAGCATCTATTTATGACGACACTGTCCCAGGGATATCATCTTCTTATTATCGAGATCCTGTACGAAATACATCATGCTCAAATATTTATCGAAACCCAATCCCAGGAACATCATCTTCATATAAGGACCCTGTTCTAAATCCTTCCACATCGTCTGTATATCAAGATCCTTTTTTTTTTTCCGTTGGAAAAACCCGTTACGGGTACCCCGTCGGCCCATGGGGGTGACGGCCGGGGGGTTATGTGGGACTACCCGGCAGCATAGAGGGTGCTGCCGTTTTTAAGGCTACCCACTAAAAAACCAACGGTTACCCTCTGCGCCGTAATGGGACGTCACGGGATCGCGTTAGCACACACCGTGACGCCCCGGCGAGACCCCCCGAATGAGGGTGCCGTGAGCAACGTAGAGCACCCTCCCATCGTAGGCCTATGTTAGATAAGGGGGGTCACCCTCCCCCCTCACCAGGCCTACAAGTATATCAAGATCCTGCCAGGAACATCTTCTAGTATTTATGATAATCCCGTTACTGGGACGTCTAGATCTTTCCTCCATGAATAATCTATATCAATTTGTAGTTATAAAGAAGATACCGAGCAAGAACTAAAAGATTATGTTGCAGTTCAAATTTATCTTATCAAGTCGAGTACGCGAAAACGAGCAGGGCATCGTGTAAGGTATATAAGACAAAAATTGATCAAGGTGATGTACGAGGTCTGCTTTTCATGATGGAAAGCAACCAAATTGGCATCATGAAGAATGTTTTTTTTAAAAAAAAGTGCCTGATATTGCTGAAATTGCCAATTTCAATATATTGAAAAATGAAGATCAGAAAAGAATCAATAGCAAGCTGGGTAGTGGAAACCCATCTGGGGTGATGATGCCATCTGAGAAAAAAGATAAGGAAAAGGTAAAAAAAAAGGTATTAATGACCAGGCAGCTCTAACAAACTATTCAAGAGAATATTCAAAATCTAGCAGAGCTACACGTGAACACTATGATATTAAAATTTGTAAGGATGAAGTAAGGGTTTCCAGGATGGGATACTATCCGAAATATGGTGATAACCTAATGTGGCATCACGTACATGGCTTTGCGGAGAAGAAAAATGAGTTTCTTTTTTTAACCGGTGAAGAATAAATTCCAGGTTTCAAATCAACAAAAAAAAAAGACCAGGCTATGTCAAAGAAACAATAAAGCCTTGTCAAAATGACGATATTCCAACCAAAAAGTTAAAAATGAAACCAAAAGATGAAGCAGAAGTAAACAAAATAAAATATTCCACAAGTATCGCAGCGCCTTAACTGATTTCTATTTATTTATTAATTATTAATTATTTATTTATTTAACTCTTCATTGTACGAAATGCAACAAATGCACAAAAGATGGGCTTAATGCTACAGAAACATTCTCTATCAGCCAACCTTACGACGTAGAAGAGAGATTGTTGGTAGGCGTGCAAATAAAAGAAAAAAAAATAAATTAAAAATAAAAATAAACCTAAACATAAAACAAATAAAAAATAAAAATATCTACTAAAGCATTCTAAACATAAATAATATATAAAATAATACATAACTATAATAATAATACTTTATATAAATGTGACGTAGCTTCAATATAAAAATTAAAAAATAAATAAAAATTAGAGGCAAAGTTATCCTTCAGCGCAATTTTAAGCAGATGGATCTACAACGCTTAAGAGAGGAGGTGGGGAACATCGACTGGTCTTGTGTCACTAATGCAAATGATATGAATACCATGGTTGAATCATTTACTGCTGAGCTGATAAAGATTTTTGACGTACATGCCTCTATTAGACCAGTACGAATGAAACGTACGCCAGCTCCGTGGTTGACACCTATCATTAAAAAAATTATGACCAAGCGTGACAGGGCGAAAACAGCAAATAAAATTTTTCCGTCAATTGATAATTTATGTGAGTATAAAACTCTGCGTAACCTCTGCAACAAGATGTGTAGGGATGCTAAACGTCGCTACATTCATAATTCCTTTCAGAATCTTACCCAAGCGCAAGTTTGGCGATTCTTAAGGTCGCTAGGAGTCGACAAATCCTCTGTTGTTTGTCAAAGCTCAGTGGATCCCAATATTTTAAATTCTCACTTCACTACTCCACCTCTTATCTTAGACAACCTGGTTAAAGCATCCACTCTTTCTTTTTTGAACAGTCAGACTCCATCCGACCTACCATATTTTCACTTCAAATCAGTCAATGCAGATGTGGTAAAGAAGTGTGTTCGGTCTATCTCTACCAAAGCCATTGGTAGTGACAATATAAGCCTTGAGATGATTCTTACAGTGCTGGACGAGATTGCATCTGTGATCACACACATAATTAACTTCTCACTGTCATGTAATGTTTTTCCATCTCTCTGGAAGAAAGCAATTGTCATACCACTACCTAAAACCCCAAATCCCTCATGTCCTACTCAATATCGTCCTATATCTATCCTTCCTATTTTATCCAAAGTTCTGGAATCTATAGTTCACCAACAACTTTATTCTCACCTCATCTCCAACTCTCTATTATGTCCTTATCAATCCGGTTTTTGCCCATTTCATAGCACTATTGGAGCGCTGTTGAATGTGACGGAGGACATTCGGTGTGCTATGGATAACACTAAGCTCACTGCTATGATTTTGTTAGACTTCAGTAACGCTTTCAACTCTGTAGACCATGACATCCTTCTTGGCACTCTCCGTGCAATTAATATCTCAGTAACGACTGACTATAACTCATCGAGTTGGTTGACTCTTACTGCTGGTGTCCCACAAGGCGGCGTACTTTCTCCATTACTTTTCTCAATTTTTATTAACAATATTTCAAATGTTATCTCTTCTCCCTACCACCTGTATGCAGATGACTTACAAGTCTATCGTCATTTTGGGCTGAATGAGCTGCATGAGACTATCTACCATCTTAATAAAGACCTTGCTGCAATTCATCTATGGTCCAAATCGTTTGGACTTCTTATCAATCCTGTAAAATCGCAGGCAATAATAATCGGTAGTAGTCGTCTGAGAAGCCGCATTGTCTGGAAAACTGCACCTCCTATTTTGTACTATGGAACACCGATACCTTATTGCGACAAAGTGAAAAATCTAGGCTTAATCTTAGATAAAAACTTATCTTGAATAGCTCATGTCAGCGAGGTCAGCAGAAGGATGCACTACACCTTCCATTATCTTAAGCGTTTTCAATACTTTCTTCCATTCAAGACCAAAATTCTGCTTGCGCAATCTCTTCTCCTACCTATCCTTGACTATGCAGATGTGTGCTATTTAGATGTGACGAAAGAGCTACTTAATAAATTAGAGCGTTTACAAAATCTTGCGATACGTTTCGTTTTTGGTTTACGGAAATATGATCACATATCTCAATTTCGTACTCAACTTAAGTGGCTCCCTATCCATCTTCGCCGTGATATGCACATCCTTTCTTTTCTCTATAACATACTCTATAACCAAAATTCTCCCACCTACCTTCGGTCCCGTTTCCACCATCTTCCTACTCCTACTCGTTCGAAGAGGTCTTGCATCACTTCGATGCTTGAAGTTCCAAGACACAACATCAACTTCCTATTCCATTCCTTCACAATTCGTGCTGCAAAGCTTTGGAATAGTTTACCGAAAGCAGTCCAAGAAAGTACTTCAATTTTTGCTTTCAAAGATAAGCTCAGAAATCATCTTATCTCCGAAGTCCCAAACCTTTCATAATTACTGCACTCTCAATGTATGTATATATGTATATTTGTATGTATGTATTTGTTTATATATATGGTTAGGTATTTTATATAAAAAATATTAATGTATGTACTAATAACTATGAGTTTCTAGCTTAATTTGTTTATTTATTTTAATTTTAATTTTTTTTTGTTTTGTAAGTCATAACTGATGCACTAGTGTGCCCCGCAAGAAATAACAGTGTTTCTCTCCACCATGGGTTAACTGGCAGAGATCTCTTATAGAGATAAGTTCGCCCTTGCCAACATTCTGTGATGTTTTCTTATGTATTTTTATGTTTTTTTTAAAGTGCAATAAAGAATATATATATAAACTAGGTACTATGTCCTACCTACATATTGAATTACTGGAGATGGAGATGGCAAGTTAAGTTATTTTATTTATACATTTTGTGTAATATTTTTCTGTTATATCTTTTGTGGGTATTTTAGTACATAAATAATTATTATTACTTAAACTGATATTAATGTTCATATTGTGTTTTTGTAATAAACAATGTTCTTCATTTATCATGAAAAGTAGATCACCTTGATCAATTTTTGTCTTATATACCTTACTCGACCGTACTCGACTTAATAAGATAAATCTGTCATTTTGAAATATATTATCGTATTAGCAATAATAAAATATAGAACCGGCTTCTACGGTTCTAATTCAACGATTCTATAGGGATAGTTTGTCTTTGGTAACACTTGGGGGTAAGATTCACGTTTTGGTATAAATTTGAATATACCGTCACAAGGTAAGGTTAGACTTACTTGATAACTAACTTAACATCTGATCATTGCGCTCTCTTGGCTCTCTAGTCGAGACTTGAACCCAGTTATCCTTCTCTTTTATTTCGTAAAAAGGAACCTGCTGTATGTATGTTGTTTCGTTTTCGGTATACGGTCCCGGAACTGCAACATAATCTTTTAGTTCTTGCTCGGTATCTTCTTTATAACTACAAATTGATATAGATTATTCATGGAGGAAAGATCTAGACGTCCCAGTAACGGGATTATCATAAATACTAGAAGATGTTCCTGGCAGAATCTTGATATACTTGTAGGCCTGGTGAGGGGGGAGGGTGACCCCCCCTTACCTAACATAGGCCTACGATGGGAGGGTGCTCTACGTTGCTCATGGCACCCTCATTCGGGGGGTCTCGCCGGAGCGTCACGGTGTGTGCTAACGCGATCCCGTGACGTCCCATTACGGCGCATAGGGTAACCGTTGGTTTTTTAGTGGGTAGCCTTAAAAACGGCAGCACCCTCTATGCTGCCGGGTAGTCCCACATAACCCCCCGGCCGTCACCCCCATGGGCCGACGGGGTACCCGTAACGGGTTTTTCCAACGGAAAAAAAAAAAAGGATCTTGATATACAGACGATGTGGAAGGATTTAGAACAGGGTCCTTATATGAAGATGATGTTCCTGGGATTGGGTTTCGATAAATATTTGAGCATGATGTATTTCGTACAGGATCTCGATAATAAGAAGATGATATCCCTGGGACAGTGTCGTCATAAATAGATGCTGTACAGGTGCTTGGGACAGGGTCGCTATGTAAAGATGACGTTCCTCGGACTGGGTTTTGATAAATATCCGAGATAGGTGTTTCTCGTACAGGATCTGAGAATGTAGATGAAGTTCCTGGAACTGTGTCTTGATCTAAACATGACGATGGCTCTTGATCCTCGTCGTCGCAATTAAACGATGTCAATGTCTCTGGAAGATTATCTGGCAACTCTAGTATACGTCGTACTAAACTTTCCTTATTTCTATGGGATAGCTACGAGTATTTAACTGATTTTGGGCATTTATGTTGCAATTTTTTGTTGCTTTAGTCTTTTAGTGTTACGCGTTCTTAACGTTTCTTTCCTGAAGAACGTTAAAGGTATCAATAGAAAAATCATCAACTGATCTCTGTGACCTCGGTTTTACTCTTGACTGCTTCCTTATTCTTGTTTTCCGCTTACTTTTTATAAACTTTCTATTTTTGTAGGCCAAAACTTTATTCGAGTCGTTATAAACTATTACACGTGACCGTAAGTGAATTGGAAGTTTTGGCGTACATAATTTACTTTTGACTTGTTGAGACTGTGCTATTCGTATGCAACTTGCTTGTTGTTGTGGTTCATTCGGTTTTACTGTGCTTGTTGAAGGTTTACAAGTACTAGGGGTGACAGTAGCACTATTGATTTGATCTTTTGATCCCACTGTGTGCTGGTCTTCTAATCGCTCCAACAAAACAATTGGTTGGGCATGTTTGTGAAAATTTTTGAATGAAACAAATTCCAACAAGGACTTAGCAGATGTTTTATTATGAAATTTGTTTTTTTTCCTTATTAGGGGAAACATCAATTCAACTTTAAATGTGTGCGTTTATCACGCGTTGTTCAAAGAACAGGGAAATTCATAGTTGTAATGACGAGAGCGTATTCTTGCTCCATAGCTGCTTAGGTCACACTATATGGAGCGCATGTAAATTTTAATAAACCCTAACACATAAACTACTGAACGTAGAAGTCGTAAATAATTAGAGAAACCAGAAACGAGAAACATGTTCATTAATAAATTAAAATATTGTATATTTTATTTTTAGTATATATTACTCCATTAAAAATGTCTCTTCATCTATTTCTAAATGATGTCAATGAACTTAAAAATTATTTAGACATAAATGATTTTATAAATCAAATACCTAAAATAAGGTCGATCATAAAAAACTTCACGGCTTTGGAATAATGTATTTTATATTCAAAAAAATTTATTGATGTGTGCATATTAACAGATATTAATATATGATATTTAATATCCAAGGCTACGAATAATTCACTGCATAGTTTGGGACTTGAGTGTGGGATTACAGAACATACGAGAATACAATTAGCTAATGGACACTTAAGTAAATCCTGTATTGATCATATATATGCCAAATCTCACACACAAGACCTTTACACGACAGCGATCGGCACCACACTGGCCGACCACCGTGCTGTAGTGATCGCTTGTGTTGGATTACCGATGTGTGTACAGGATGGTCCTAAATATAAAATATGTTTGAATAATAAAATGGTACATGAAATATTAAATGGAATGGGATAAAGTAGGGACGGACTTAGAAAACCCAATAAGTATCAACAACGACATTACTATAACATTAAAGGAAATATATAAAAAATCTACATTTAAAATAAAGCTGAAAAATAATAATAAACGCTGTAACAACGGATGGATTAGTAGTAAAATAATAAGATCGTGTTTATATAGAGACCAGCTCTTCCGTAAATGGATACACTATGTAATTATCTTCAACTAAAAAGAGACTTCAACAAAGCTAGTAATAAAACAAATAAGTTGATCTGTTTGGACTAAAAATAAATCACTCTAATCCGAAATATTAGCATATCGAAAAAATTTAAAACAGTTACGGAGGATACTAAACAAAATCACAGGAAGAATAAAAAAATCTTTGGATGATGTTATTCTTGATGTTTTTGGAAATCAAAAAATTTATGAGAGAGATCTAGCAAAAAAAATCCGCTGAAAATTTCAAAAACAGTGTTGTTGGTTTATTTCAGTTTTAACATGCAAAAAATAAACTATGGGAAATAGAATTTTGATCTATGATAAACAGATAACAGGTTTCACGTCAACCTCAAGTTGACAAGCTCTCAAGTCTTTCGAGTGGAAAAAAAAATTGATCCATCGCGAAAAAGACAATTTAAAAACTACCTACATTCAAATAATTATAAACACAAAAATATAAAATCAAAAAAGAGGCAATTTAATATGAAGTAGTGTCATCATTGTGGACGGAAAGGTCATATGAAAAATGACTGTTATTATTTCAAAAGTATGAAACAGAATGGTACACCAGAAAGAACAAGCACAGTTCAGGCTATTGAAATAAGTCAACCACCTTTAAATACATCGAATTTTACATTTATTTATGTCTGGAAACTATAAACAAGATAATAATGAAAATAATATAATATATTTATTGGATTAATGTATTACAGTATAACTGAAAAACAATTTCCAAATATCACCTGCTTCTTTCAAGAATTTAGCTTCACCTTTTACGCCTGGTTGTTCAGTCACTATATTCCGTACACGTCTTCTGTCCATCACCGACGGAGCAGTTTTATTCCATTTTGTTTGAGAATCTTTCCCAAGGTAGGTACCTCGTTCATCCTCTAACTCACTCTCGGAGACACCTTCTTGTTCGGTATCCGTATTTTCTTCTCTTACTTCAACGTGATCTTCCACCTCGCTGTCATTTTTATCCTCGTAATCTGTATCCTGTCCAGCTTCATCCAACATTAGTCTTATCTGCTCCTCATTCATTATCACGCCCCTATACGAAGCTCTAAAACAAAAATATTTTTTTTATTTCATATATAGCATAAATACTCTGAAATATCATAATAAAATTAAGGTAAAGCTATGGTAAAAATGTATACGAGTAAACTTCTTTACAAAAAATATGCAAACTATAAAATAAATCTAAGAAAATCATGAAAAATAAAAAATATTACTCACCAAAAATAATAACACGTGTACCCGCGCCGGTCTCTGGCACAGAATGACGCTCAGTTCACCCAAATGTGACCCCCACTCAAGGTCATACGTCACGTCAATTTCAAGGTCGTATCAAATTAGGCAAGTACTAGAAAGTTCATTAAACTAGCATTATTCGTTCTTTATTTAAAATCGAAAAATCATTCTGTCGCTCTCTCAGACAAACGCGCGGGTATAGGAAGGTTAAAACGGTTAAACGGCAGTCGACCCTGTTTCCCATTTATACACGCCTCACGCAAAGTAGTACTTGGTACAACCGACTCTATTTGATTTGGATCATCAACTAAATTATGACTTTTTATTTCTAAAAATTTATTTTTACTTGTGTGTAACTATTTTTATGACTACTTTGAAATTGGTAAACGGGACAACTGACTTTAAACAATTTTACAAAGTCTACAACTATTAAATTAATTATCATCTTACTCTTCATGATGATTTTACCGTCTTTGTATACTTGGGCTCCTTGCTTTTTAAAAATAATTGTATATCCTTCACGTTGCATCCTTGATACGGATAACAAATTGTATGGAACTTCTTGAAATAATAAAACGTCTTTTAAAATTCCTTGAATACCCATGTTGCTGATAAGTTGAAAAGTTCCCCTTTTTGTGGCGGAAATGAATTCACCAGTTTTAGCAATTGCAATCTTGAGCGGTACCTGTAAAGTAATATAATTAATGAAACGATTTTCCCTATTTACGATATAGTCCGAAGCGCCAGAATCCAATAAAAATATTATATTATTTTCATTATTATCTTGTTTATAGTTTCCAGACATAAATAAATGTAAAATTCGATGTATTTAAAGGTGGTTGACTTATTTCAATAGCCTGAACTGTGCTTGTTCTTTCTGGTGTAGCATTCTGTTTCATACTTTTGAAATAATAACAGTCATTTTTCATATGACCTTTCCGTCCACAATGATGACACTACTTCATATTAAATTACCTCTTTTTTGATTTTATATTTTTGTGTTTATAATTATTTGAATGTAGGTAGTTTTTAAATTGTCTTTTTCGCGATGGATCAATTTTTTTTTCCACTCGAAAGACTTGAGAGCTTGTCAACTTGAGGTTGACGTGAAACCTGTTATCTGTTTATCATAGATCAAAATTCTATTTCCCATAGTTTATTTTTTGCATGTTAAAACTGAAATAAACCAACAACACTGTTTTTGAAATTTTCAGCGGATTTTTTTTGCTAGATCTCTCTCATAAATTTTTTGATTTCCAAAAACATCAAGAATAACATCATCCAAAGATTTTTTTATTCTTCCTGTGATTTTGTTTAGTATCCTCCGTAACTGTTTTAAATTTTTTCGATATGCTAATATTTCGGATTAGAGTGATTTATTTTTAGTCCAAACAGATCAACTTATTTGTTTTATTACTAGCTTTGTTGAAGTCTCTTTTTAGTTGAAGATAATTACATAGTGTATCCATTTACGGAAGAGCTGGTCTCTATATAAACACGATCTTATTATTTTACTACTAATCCATCCGTTGTTACAGCGTTTATTATTATTTTTCAGCTTTATTTTAAATGTAGATTTTTTATATATTTCCTTTAATGTTATAGTAATGTCGTTGTTGATACTTATTGGGTTTTCTAAGTCCGTCCCTACTTTATCCCATTCCATTTAATATTTCATGTACCATTTTATTATTCAAACATATTTTATATTTAGGACCATCCTGTACACACATCGGTAATCCAACACAAGCGATCACTACAGCACGGTGGTCGGCCAGTGTGGTGCCGATCGCTGTCGTGTAAAGGTCTTGTGTGTGAGATTTGGCATATATATGATCAATACAGGATTTACTTAAGTGTCCATTAGCTAATTGTATTCTCGTATGTTCTGTAATCCCACACTCAAGTCCCAAACTATGCAGTGAATTGTTGTATTGATGTTTTATAGGTTTTATTAACGATGTGAATGTCGAATGTAAGTCATTAATAAATAAGAGTTTACTAATGTTAGGTGGTCCGTAAATTACACAAATATGACAGGAGTAGTTATGTTGTGTAGTTATTGAACAAATAATGCCTTCATAGTGCCGGCTGGTAATATTTTTAACGTTATTTATACCTCCACCCCCACGTGATTTCCTTAGGACTGAGAAAATTTCGTAGCCTTGGATATTAAATATCATATATTAATATCTGTTAATATGCACACATCAATAAATTTTTTTGAATATAAAATACATTATTCCAAAGCCGTGAAGTTTTTTATGATCGACCTTATTTTAGGTATTTGATTTATAAAATCATTTATGTCTAAATAATTTTTAAGTTCATTGACATCATTTAGAAATAGATGAAGAGACATTTTTAATGGAGTAATATATACTAAAAATAAAATATACAATATTTTAATTTATTAATGAACATGTTTCTCGTTTCTGGTTTCTCTAATTATTTACGACTTCTACGTTCAGTAGTTTATGTGTTAGGGTTTATTAAAATTTACATGCGCTCCATATAGTGTGACCTAAGCAGCTATGGAGCAAGAATACGCTCTCGTCATTACAACTATGAATTTCCCTGTTCTTTGAACAACGCGTGATAAACGCACACATTTAAAGTTGAATTGATGTTTCCCCTAATAAGGAAAAAAAACAAATTTCATAATAAAACATCTGCTAAGTCCTTGTTGGAATTTGTTTCATTCAAAAATTTTCACAAACATGCCCAACCAATTGTTTTGTTGGAGCGATTAGAAGACCAGCACACAGTGGGATCAAAAGATCAAATCAATAGTGCTACTGTCACCCCTAGTACTTGTAAACCTTCAACAAGCACAGTAAAACCGAATGAACCACAACAACAAGCAAGTTGCATACGAATAGCACAGTCTCAACAAGTCAAAAGTAAATTATGTACGCCAAAACTTCCAATTCACTTACGGTCACGTGTAATAGTTTATAACGACTCGAATAAAGTTTTGGCCTACAAAAATAGAAAGTTTATAAAAAGTAAGCGGAAAACAAGAATAAGGAAGCAGTCAAGAGTAAAACCGAGGTCACAGAGATCAGTTGATGATTTTTCTATTGATACCTTTAACGTTCTTCAGGAAAGAAACGTTAAGAACGCGTAACACTAAAAGACTAAAGCAACAAAAAATTGCAACATAAATGCCCAAAATCAGTTAAATACTCGTAGCTATCCCATAGAAATAAGGAAAGTTTAGTACGACGTATACTAGAGTTGCCAGATAATCTTCCAGAGACATTGACATCGTTTAATTGCGACGACGAGGATCAAGAGCCATCGTCATGTTTAGATCAAGACACAGTTCCAGGAACTTCATCTACATTCTCAGATCCTGTACGAGAAACACCTATCTCGGATATTTATCAAAACCCAGTCCGAGGAACGTCATCTTTACATAGCGACCCTGTCCCAAGCACCTCTACAGCATCTATTTATGACGACACTGTCCCAGGGATATCATCTTCTTATTATCGAGATCCTGTACGAAATACATCATGCTCAAATATTTATCGAAACCCAATCCCAGGAACATCATCTTCATATAAGGACCCTGTTCTAAATCCTTCCACATCGTCTGTATATCAAGATCCTTTTTTTTTTTTCCGTTGGAAAAACCCGTTACGGGTACCCCGTCGGCCCATGGGGGTGACGGCCGGGGGGTTATGTGGGACTACCCGGCAGCATAGAGGGTGCTGCCGTTTTTAAGGCTACCCACTAAAAAACCAACGGTTACCCTATGCGCCGTAATGGGACGTCACGGGATCGCGTTAGCACACACCGTGACGCTCCGGCGAGACCCCCCGAATGAGGGTGCCATGAGCAACGTAGAGCACCCTCCCATCGTAGGCCTATGTTAGGTAAGGGGGGGTCACCCTCCCCCCTCACCAGGCCTACAAGTATATCAAGATTCTGCCAGGAACATCTTCTAGTATTTATGATAATCCCGTTACTGGGACGTCTAGATCTTTCCTCCATGAATAATCTATATCAATTTGTAGTTATAAAGAAGATACCGAGCAAGAACTAAAAGATTATGTTGCAGTTCAAATTTATCTTATCAAGTCGAGTACGCGAAAACGAGCAGGGCATCGTGTAAGGTATATAAGACAAAAATTGATCAAGGTGATGTACGAGGTCTGCTTTTCATGATGGAAAGCAACCAAATTGGCATCATGAAGAATGTTTTTTTAAAAAAAAAGTGCCTGATATTGCTGAAATTGCCAATTTCAATATATTGAAAAATGAAGATCAGAAAAGAATCAATAGCAAGCTGGGTAGTGGAAACCCATCTGGGGTGATGATGCCATCTGAGAAAAAAGATAAGGAAAAGGTAAAAAAAAAGGTATTAATGACCAGGCAGCTCTAACAAACTATTCAAGAGAATATTCAAAATCTAGCAGAGCTACACGTGAACACTATGATATTAAAATTTGTAAGGATGAAGTAAGGGTTTCCAGGATGGGATACTATCCGAAATATGGTGATAACCTAATGTGGCATCACGTACATGGCTTTGCGGAGAAGAAAAATGAGTTTCTTTTTTTAACCGGTGAAGAAGAAATTCCAGGTTTCAAATCAACAAAAAAAAAAAAGACCAGGCTATGTCAAAGAAACAATAAAGCCTTGTCAAAATGACGATATTCCAACCAAAAAGTTAAAAATGAAACCAAAAGATGAAGCAGAAGTAAACAAAATAAAATATTCCACAAGTATCGCAGCGCCTTAACTGATTTCTATTTATTTATTAATTATTAATTATTTATTTATTTAACTCTTCATTGTACGAAATGCAACAAATGCACAAAAGATGGGCTTAATGCTACAGAAACATTCTCTATCAGCCAACCTTACGACGTAGAAGAGAGATTGTTGGTAGGCGTGCAAATAAAAGAAAAAAAAATAAATTAAAAATAAAAATAAACCTAAACATAAAACAAATAAAAAATAAAAATATAGTTATATCGTCCCAAACCGCTGAGTTAGCACCTGGTATTGTCCGCCGTCAGGCGATATTCTAAGAATAAGACAATAGCGGCACCTCCTTTGGGTGTTCCGATTTAATTGTAATTATTCATTAAATAATTATTAAGATCAGTCTGTTTAAGGTAGCTTAAGTGAATACTTGTTTAACAAATATAATTTTTAATTAAAATAAATCTTTTTTAAAAAGTCCTTCGCCGTGCACAGAACTTGACTGGCGCAGCCGGTAGGATTCCGCGTCCTGTAAACTATATAGAGACGAACGTTTTCTAGCGTTTTTAACGGAATCCGAACCAAAATTATAAATAAGTCTAATCCTGCACGGGATCCTGCTCTACAAGAAATTACTGCTGCCTTCAGACTCACGAGGGAGATGATTTGGTGAGTAGACCCCAAAGCTATTCCCATCTATTCTTTTCCTATTCAACCCTAGTTATATGTGTCAATTTAATTGTAGAATTCTTTTTAAACCTTAAAAGATTCTAAGAAATTTCCTTGACGATTAGCATTAAGTATTTTAAAATAAAATTAATAACGATATTATCGAGTGAATTAAATTGAATTAAAAATAATATATAAATTATATTCATCTATATAAATATAAATTTAATATTTTAAAATGGAGAATATTGTAAAGATTCCCGTTGAGATTAGTAACATCATCCCAAAGTTTGATGGAGATGAGAAATTATTATCTTTATTTATTCGAAAATGCGAATACGTTATACAAACATGCGTAGTGGAAGGAAACCCAGCGCAAGATTTATACTTATATCATGTAATAACTTCTAAATTAGTAGGCCGAGCCGCTAGTTTAATAAGTGAAAGACAAGACCTTAATACATGGAACAGCTTAAAATCCGCCCTAGAGCAACATTTCGGTGATCCGCGTTCCGAAGAATGTATCGCGATCGAATTAGAGACATTAAAAATTAAAAGTAACGAATCTTATCTAGATTTCTATAATAGGATTCAACATACAAAGAGCACATTGATTGCTAAAGTTAATTTATTATCGAATATGAGTTTACGCGAAAGTAAGATTACTATTTATGACAATTTAGCGATGAATGTTTTCCTATATAATTTACCCGAAGATTTATTAAGAATTGTGCGTTTAAAGGCATGTAGTTCGTTAGAAAATGCCTTAAGTATTGTATTAGAGGAGGTTAATTTTATGCACCAATATAATTCCAGAAATAAAATGATGAAGCATCCTTATAATAATACTGGATCTGCTACATCTACTAATCCTTATTTAGAAAGAAGTATGAAACCATTTTATAATACGATTAAAACGAATCCAAATGGTTTTCAACCAAAACCTCAATTTTTACAAAATAATAATGCACAAAATTTACCTAAATTTAAATTTGGCATTTCTAAAAGCCAACAATTAAAAATTCCAAATAAAAATCAATATCAATTTGGTTATAGACCTCAATTTAACCAATTTAATCAAGGGTATAAACCCCAGGTCAACCAAAATAATTTTGGCTATAGACCACCATTTAATCAAAACCAAGGACAACAACCCTTTGGTTACCGTCCCCAAAGACCTATGAATACAGATGTGAGTATGAGAACTGCTCCACCTAGTAAACCTCAAGGTTTTCGTTTAAATGAACATATTGTTCACCAGGTAGATCCTGAAATAGTAGATAATGGATATTATAATATGAATAATGATCAAAAATTACAAGATAAAAATAAGTATACGATAAAACAAAACGAGCCTATTGAACAATTTGAAAATTTTCACATAGGTACCCCTTACCACATCCCGAGGTAAAACATTTAAATTGTAATACACTAACACTTCCTTATATTAATATTCCTGAAATTAATGGTAACTTCATGATAGATACCGGAAGCTCAAGATCATTTATTAGCCCTAAAAAAGCTAACGAATATTTTAATAATTTTAAATATCAAGAGCCCTTCGAGGTCATTAGTACCCATGCCTCTAGTAGACATGATGAAGTTATAGTTATTCCTTTATTCCCGACTTTTAAAAATCATGAAACTCATAAATTTTATATATACGACGTAGACGGACGTTACGACGGACTTATAGGAAGCGATCTTTTAAAGCAATTAGATGCTAAAATAGACATGAAAAATGAAATCCTTTTTACTAACACAACATCTATTCCTATAACTTATAACCCTACTAACGTCATTCGTTTAGACCGACGCTGTGAACAAAGAGTAAAATTACCAACGAATCTTCGTAATGGTTTTGCTATTTTAAATTTTAAGCAATTTTGTGATGGTGTTAGAATGCCTAGTGCTTTAGTTAATTGTAAAGATGGATATGCGACTACCATCATTCAAAATACGTTAGATACAGAATTAGTTTTGACTATCACTAGCCCTTTTATTGTGACAAAATATAATCCAAATATATGTAATGTTAATAAATTAGATGACAGTTATGATTTAGAAATAGACGAGATATTGACTGAAAACTTAACTAAACTTAGATTAGATCACATGAACTCCGAAGAAAAGAAAGCTATAGAACAACTTTGTATAGAATATAAAGACATTTTTCATTGTGACAAATTACCCTTAACTTTTACTAATGACGTAAAACATCAAATTAGAACCTATAATGAAAACCCTATATATATACGACCTTACAGACAACCCCAAGTAATAAATGATGAAATTAACAAACAAGTAGAGAAAATGATACAAAATAATATAGTTATTCCATCTCACTCTCCTTGGAGTGCACCTGTGCACCTAGTTCCAAAGAAACTTGACGCTAGCAATGAAAGAAAATTTAGACTAGTAATTGACTATAGAAAATTAAATGAGATAACTGTAGATGACAAATACCCCTTACCCAACATAACTGACTTGTTTGATAAATTAGGACGAAGTTGTTACTTTACCACTCTAGACTTAGCAAGTGGTTACCATCAGATAGAAGTTAAAGAAGAAGATAGACAAAAGACAGCTTTTAGTACAAACGCTGGACATTTCGAATTTACACGTATGCCTTTTGGACTTAAAACTGCACCTGCAACTTTTCAAAGAACAATGGACAATGTGTTAAGAGGACTGCAAGGTATTCATTGCCTAGTTTACCTTGATGATATAATAGTTTATTCAGTTAGCTTACAAGAACACGTAGAAAAATTAAGATCAGTATTTGACAGACTAAGACAAACAAATTTAAAGGTACAATTAGACAAATCCGAGTTTTTACGTAAAGAAGTACTTTATCTAGGACATACAATTACAAGTGACGGACTTAAGCCGAATAATGACAAAATTAAAGCCATTTTAAAGTATCCTTTACCTCAGACAACGACTGAAATTAAAAGCTTTCTAGGACTGATAGGTTATTACCGACGATTTATTAAAGACTTTGCGAAAATAACACAACCTATGACAGCCCGACTTAAGAAAAAACAGACTATGCCTGTGAGTGATAAAAAATAATTTGAATCTTTCCAAAAATGTAAGGAACTTCTTATTAACGCACCTATACTTCAATATCCTGATCCTAGTAAACCTTATATCCTTACAACAGATGCATCAGACTTTGCAGTAGGCGCGATTTTATCTCAAGGTCCAATTGGAAGCGATAAGCCTATAGCCTATGCAAGTCGTACGTTAATTAGTGCTGAAACTCGATACAGTACTACGGAAAAAGAACTTCTTGCTATCGTATGGGCAGTAAAATATTTCCCCCCCTATTTATATGGTAAGAAATTTAAAATAATTACAGATCACAAACCTTTAGCATGGTTAAATTCCCTTAAAGATACTAATAGTAGATTAACCCGTTGGCGTTTAAGATTATCTGAGTACGATTTTGAAATTGTACATAAAAGTGGAAAAGCTAATTGTAATGCCGATGCTTTATCGCGCGTCCGTATTAACGCAATAGAAAATGACGAAAATATGTCAACTCAAGTTAATGTTGAACAAGACGACGATCGTCTTGAAGAAATTAGAAAATTAACAGAGGACTTAAAAGAACTAGCTAAATTAAAAAATACCGTTTTTCCTCAATCAGAATCTAATATATTCGAAACTGAAACGGAAGAACCCGTTATTAATTGTGAAACAGATTCAGAGAAAACTCTTTCAGTTAGGACTAGAAATGGTTCACCTTATTCTATTCCGTGTCCCTCTAGTTCGACTTTAACTGCTTCTGAAGCTGAAACTATTCATTCAGCTCGTGATACTGAATCAGAAGGTATCCCTATTTTACAAGAAGCAATTGATACCAAACCAAATCAAATTTTAGTTTTTACATGGTTAATAGATAAATTAACAGTTAAAGATTTATCTAGGCCTAAGCAACGTATTTTAGAAGTTCATTTACCTACAAATAGACCTGACTTAGTTAAGCAATTTTTAAAAGAATATATTAAGAATAATGCTAAATATTTTATATATTTCGAAGACGATATACATCGCAACCAATTTACGGAATTAGTTATATCATTATTTAAGAAAGAATGTGTTAAATTTAGGGAATGCACAAAACGCGTTAGTTATATAGATGACGAAAACGATCAAAGAGAAATAGTAATAAAATATCACGAAGGCAAAACTTGCCATAGAGGCATTCGTGAAACTTTAGGACACATTAAACGAAATTATTTTTGGCATAAAATGGAACAAACGATATCAAGCGTAATTAATTCTTGTGAAGTTTGTAAAAAAATGAAGTACGATAGAAACCCGATAAAACCAAAATTACAATTAACCCAAACGCAGACGAAACCCTTAGAAGAAATATTTATTGATATATTTTCTATCGAAGGTAATTATTATTTGACTATTATTGATGCATTTAGCAAATTAGGCCAAGCTTTTGAAATACCAAACAGAACGACGCCAGAAATAGTTAGAGCGTTAATTAAATACTTTTCTTTTTATGGTTTACCTTTAAAAATTAGTGCCGACCCAGGTACTGAATTTAACAATGCTTTACTAAAAGAATTTTTGTCCATGTATAAAATTGAAATACACATAGGTACCGCGAATAATCCGAATTCTATGGGTCTTATCGAAAGATTCCATTCAACTATTTTAGAAATATATAGAATTGCAAAATACGAACATAAATATACCGATGCTGCTTCGGTTATGACATATGCAATAATGGCATATAATCATTCAATACACTCATCAACTGGTTTTACGCCTTTTGAAGTTCTATTCGGACATACCGAATCTAGAAATACTTTTGATATAGATTTTAATCGTGAATATATGCAACAATTGATTAAAGAGCATATGAAACGAACAAAGTTTTTATATAAACACATCAGTGATAAAACAATTAAGAGTAAAGAAAAATATATTGAAAAAAGAGGTGGTGAAACTGAGTTTCAAATTAAACCAGGAGATTTTATATTTGCCAAGAGCACTAATAAAAGAAAGAGTAAAGATAAGCCACGCTATATTAAAGCACAAGTTTCTAAAGAGATAAGTAGAAATATTGTCCCTGTCATTATGAGTAACGAACGTAGTACCAAAATTCCAATAAGGAATGTGAAACGACCTCCACAGGTACCACCTGCTGGTCCTGATCTTGGTCCTGATGAGGCGGTCCCAGGCCCTTCAACTTCAGGAATTACGTGACAATCCTGGAATACTACCGTTAAGAAATGGTTTAGCCATCGTGAGTAATGACAAATGGACCATTGCAAAAACATTAGATTTAAGAAATATAATAGAAGATTTTAAAGATAATTTTTATAAATGTACCCAGTTAAATAAGTTAGTTAATAATTTTGATGATAATTATATTTAAAAATTTTATAGATGTTAGGATTCAAGCTAACTACTTAAGAAATATAACGTTACTAAAATTAGAACAGATTTCCCCAAATATTAGAGTTAAGCTAGGCTTAATCAACCCCTTAGGATCGATTATTAAGATAATTACTGGAAATCTAGATAATAACGATGCTATTAGATATGAAAAACTTATTAATGAAGTTAAATTAGAGCAAAGTAAAACTAAAAATAAAATTACTTTAATTACTGAAATGATGCTCTCTTTAACGAATTCAACATTTCAATTAAATGATAATATTATAGGAATTAATTTAGAAATTCAAGAGTTAAGACATAATCTAACAGAGATTATGAAAAAAGATGCTCTCAATCATATAGAGACTCAAATAATTAGTACGTATAATTTATTAATACATAATTTTCAAACTATCTATATAAGATTAAATGAAATAGAAACAAGTTTTGCATTAAGTAGATTAGGTATTTTACATCAATCAATTATTAATTCTAACGATCTATTAAATACTTTAGAAAAAATAAGTAAATTAGAAAAATTAGCCTATAATCCAATATTAGATAATCTAGTTAAACTGGAACAGACAATTTCTATAAAAGCTTATTTGAAAGGAAATTATATTACGTATCTCTTAGAAATACCTATAATTAAGGATGACACATATATCTATTACAAATTGATTCCCATACCTGTGTTATCCCATGACTCCACAGTCATTATTGTTCCTAAACACCCTTACCTTATAGCAAAAGGGTTGAAAACTAAATTACTAGATCATCCCTGCAAGGAGATCGAAAAAGCGAGTTATCTCTGCTATGAAAGAGAAATTCTTCAATTTACCAACGATCCCTGTATAAGTGAATTAATTAGTTATAAAGAAAATACAACATCCTGTACTCCTGTTACTGTAATTACTGAAGATGTCGTCCTGCAACCACTGCAAGCGAACACATGGGTTTTATTCTCCAGAAGAGAAGAACTACTAACGAGTACATGTTTAAATGAAATATCCCGAAAAAGAATTAAAGGAACTTATATTCTGATACTAGATGATCCTTGCGAAATAAAAATTGGAACTATGATCCTGAGAAAACA
Source organism: Mechanitis mazaeus (assembly GCA_959347395.1). NCBI lineage: Eukaryota > Metazoa > Arthropoda > Insecta > Lepidoptera > Nymphalidae > Mechanitis > Mechanitis mazaeus. The sequence goes on from OY365757.1 coordinate 6,545,218, forward strand.
CCAGGCACTCTTAGAAAATGATAATTTTTCAACATTACCTATCATTACATTACCCTTATTAAATGTTCCTGAAAATCCAAAAAGGAAACCAATAGATATAAAAGGAATAGACCTTTCAGATTTGAAATTTCTCGCTTATACCTTGAAGAAAAGTGATTTAAGTGAAAATAGTGAAAATAGTGAAAATCATAAAATAGTGAATAGCATTAGTATTTGGACAATTGTATTGTATATCATAGTTATAATTATTATATGTGTTTTAATTTTCATTTACCGAAAAATTGTATTAAAAATGTTTTTCCGAAGTTCTCCCATTTCACCGGATAACTTCGATCTTAAGGAGGGAGGAGTTATGTCGTCCCAAACCGCTGAGTTAGCACCTGGTATTGTCCGCCGTCAGGCGATATTCTAAGAATAAGACAATAGCGGCACCTCCTTTGGGTGGTCCGATTTAATTGTAATTATTCATTAAATAATTAATAAGATCAGTCTGTTTAAGGTAGCTTAAGTGAATACTTGTTTAACAAATATAATTTTTAATTAAAATAAATCTTTTTTAAAAAGTCCTTCGCCGTGCACAGAACTTGACTATATCTACTAAAGCATTCTAAACATAAATAATATATAAAATAATACATAACTATAATAATAATACTTTATATAAATGTGACGTAGCTTCAATATAAAAATTAAAAAATAAATAAAAATTAGAGGCAAAGTTATCCTTCAGCGCAATTTTAAGCAGATGGATCTACAACGCTTAAGAGAGGAGGTGGGGAACATCGACTGGTCTTGTGTCACTAATGCAAATGATATGAATACCATGGTTGAATCATTTACTGCTGAGCTGATAAAGATTTTTGACGTACATGCCCCTATTAGACCAGTACGAATGAAACGTACGCCAGCTCCGTGGTTGACACCTATCATTAAAAAAATTATGACCAAGCGTGACAGGGCGAAAACAGCAAATAAAATTTTTCCGTCAATTGATAATTTATGTGAGTATAAAACTCTGCGTAACCTCTGCAACAGGATGTGTAGGGATGCTAAACGTCGCTACATTCATAATTCCATTCAGAATCTTACTCAAGCGCAAGTTTGGCGATTCTTAAGGTCGCTAGGAGTCGACAAATCCTCTGTTGTTTGTCAAAGCTCAGTGGATCCCAATATTTTAAATTCTCACTTCACTACTCCACCTGTGCTATGGATAACACTAAGCTCACTGCTATGATTTTGTTAGACTTCAGTAACGCTTTCAACTCTGTAGACCATGACATCCTTCTTGGCACTCTCCGTGCAATTAATATCTCAGTAACGACTGACTATAACTCATCGAGTTGGTTGACTCTTACTGCTGGTGTCCCACAAGGCGGCGTACTTTCTCCATTACTTTTCTCAATTTTTATTAACAATATTTCAAATGTTATCTCTTCTCCCTACCACCTGTATGCAGATGACTTACAAGTCTATCGTCATTTTGGGCTGAATGAGCTGCATGAGACTATCTACCATCTTAATAAAGACCTTGCTGCAATTCATCTATGGTCCAAATCGTTTGGACTTCTTATCAATCCTGTAAAATCGCAGGCAATAATAATCGGTAGTAGTCGTCTGAGAAGCCGCATTGTCTGGAAAACTGCACCTCCTATTTTGTACTATGGAACACCGATACCTTATTGCGACAAAGTGAAAAATCTAGGCTTAATCTTAGATAAAAACTTATCTTGAATAGCTCATGTCAGCGAGGTCAGCAGAAGGATGCACTACACCTTCCATTATCTTAAGCGTTTTCAATACTTTCTTCCATTCAAGACCAAAATTCTGCTTGCGCAATCTCTTCTCCTACCTATCCTTGACTATGCAGATGTGTGCTATTTAGATGTGACGAAAGAGCTACTTAATAAATTAGAGCGTTTACAAAATCTTGCGATACGTTTCGTTTTTGGTTTACGGAAATATGATCACATATCTCAATTTCGTACTCAACTTAAGTGGCTCCCTATCCATCTTCGCCGTGATATGCACATCCTTTCTTTTCTCTATAACATACTCTATAACCAAAATTCTCCCACCTACCTTCGGTCCCGTTTCCACCATCTTCCTACTCCTACTCGTTCGAAGAGGTCTTGCATCACTTCGATGCTTGAAGTTCCAAGACACAACATCAACTTCCTATTCCATTCCTTCACAATTCGTGCTGCAAAGCTTTGGAATAGTTTACCGAAAGCAGTCCAAGAAAGTACTTCAATTTTTGCTTTCAAAGATAAGCTCAGAAATCATCTTATCTCCGAAGTCCCAAACCTTTCATAATTACTGCACTCTCAATGTATGTATATATGTATATTTGTATGTATGTATTTGTTTATATATATGGTTAGGTATTTTATATAAAAAATATTAATGTATGTACTAATAACTATGAGTTTCTAGCTTAATTTGTTTATTTATTTTAATTTTAATTTTTTTTTGTTTTGTAAGTCATAACTGATGCACTAGTGTGCCCCGCAAGAAATAACAGTTTTTCTCTCCACCATGGGTTAACTGGCAGAGATCTCTTATAGAGATAAGTTCGCCCTTGCCAACATTCTGTGATGTTTTCTTATGTATTTTTATGTTTTTTTTAAAGTGCAATAAAGAATATATATATAAACTAGGTACTATGTCCTACCTACATATTGAATTACTGGAGATGGAGATGGCAAGTTAAGTTATTTTATTTATACATTTTGTGTAATATTTTTCTGTTATATCTTTTGTGGGTATTTTAGTACATAAATAATTATTATTACTTAAACTGATATTAATGTTCATATTGTGTTTTTGTAATAAACAATGTTCTTCATTTATCATGAAAAGTAGATCACCTTGATCAATTTTTGTCTTATATACCTTACTCGACCGTACTCGACTTAATAAGATAAATCTGTCATTTTGAAATATATTATCGTATTAGCAATAATAAAATATAGAACCGGCTTCTACGGTTCTAATTCAACGATTCTATAGGGATAGTTTGTCTTTGGTAACACTTGGGGGTAAGATTCACGTTTTGGTATAAATTTGAATATACCGTCACAAGGTAAGGTTAGACTTACTTGATAACTAACTTAACATCTGATCATTGCGCTCTCTTGGCTCTCTAGTCGAGACTTGAACCCAGTTATCCTTCTCTTTTATTTCGTAAAAAGGAACCTGCTGTATGTATGTTGTTTCGTTTTCGGTATACGGTCCCGGAACTGCAACATAATCTTTTAGTTCTTGCTCGGTATCTTCTTTATAACTACAAATTGATATAGATTATTCATGGAGGAAAGATCTAGACGTCCCAGTAACGGGATTATCATAAATACTAGAAGATGTTCCTGGCAGAATCTTGATATACTTGTAGGCCTGGTGAGGGGGGAGGGTGACCCCCCTTACCTAACATAGGCCTACGATGGGAGGGTGCTCTACGTTGCTCATGGCACCCTCATTCGGGGGGTCTCGCCGGGGCGTCACGGTATGTGCTAACGCGATCCCGTGACGTCCCATTACGGCGCAGAGGGTAACCGTTGGTTTTTTAGTGGGTAGCCTTAAAAACGGCAGCACCCTCTATGCTGCCGGGTTGTCCCACATAACCCCCCGGCCGTCACCCCCATGGGCCGACGGGGTACCCGTAACGGGTTTTTCCAACGGAAAAAAAAAAAGGATCTTGATATACAGACGATGTGGAAGGATTTAGAACAGGGTCCTTATATGAAGATGATGTTCCTGGGATTGGGTTTCGATAAATATTTGAGCATGATGTATTTCGTACAGGATCTCGATAATAAGAAGATGATATCCCTGGGACAGTGTCGTCATAAATAGATGCTGTAGAGGTGCTTGGGACAGGGTCGCTATGTAAAGATGACGTTCCTCGGACTGGGTTTTGATAAATATCCGAGATAGGTGTTTCTCGTACAGGATCTGAGAATGTAGATGAAGTTCCTGGAACTGTGTCTTGATCTAAACATGACGATGGCTCTTGATCCTCGTCGTCGCAATTAAACGATGTCAATGTCTCTGGAAGATTATCTGGCAACTCTAGTATACGTCGTACTAAACTTTCCTTATTTCTATGGGATAGCTACGAGTATTTAACTGATTTTGGGCATTTATGTTGCAATTTTTTGTTGCTTTAGTCTTTTAGTGTTACGCGTTCTTAACGTTTCTTTCCTGAAGAACGTTAAAGGTATCAATAGAAAAATCATCAACTGATCTCTGTGACCTCGGTTTTACTCTTGACTGCTTCCTTATTCTTGTTTTCCGCTTACTTTTTATAAACTTTCTATTTTTGTAGGCCAAAACTTTATTCGAGTCGTTATAAACTATTACACGTGACCGTAAGTGAATTGGAAGTTTTGGCGTACATAATTTACTTTTGACTTGTTGAGACTGTGCTATTCGTATGCAATGTATGTATGTATTTTATATTCAAAAAAAATTATTGATGTGTGCATATTAACAGATATTAATATATTATATTTAATATCCAAGGCTACGAAATTTTCTCAGTCCTAAGGAAATCACGTGGGGGTGGAGGTATAAATAACGTTAAAAATATTACCAGCCGGCACTATGAAGGCATTATTTGTTCAATAACTACACAACATAACTACTCCTGTCATATTTGTGTAATTTACGAACCACCTAACATTAGTAAACTCTTATTTATTAATGACTTACATTCGACATTCACATCGTTAATAAAACCTAACACCTATAAAACATCAATACAACAATTCACTGCATAGTTTGGGACTTGAGTGTGGGATTACAGAACATACGAGAATACAATTAGCTAATGGACACTTAAGTAAATCCTGTATTGATCATATATATGCCAAATCTCACACACAAGACCTTTACACGACAGCGATCGGCACCACACTGGCCGACCACCGTGCTGTAGTGATCGCTTGTGTTGGATTACCGATGTGTGTACAGGATGGTCCTAAATATAAAATATGTTTGAATAATAAAATGGTACATGAAATATTAAATGGAATGGGATAAAGTAGGGACGGACTTAGAAAACCCAATAAGTATCAACAACGACATTACTATAACATTAAAGGAAATATATAAAAAATCTACATTTAAAATAAAGCTGAAAAATAATAATAAACGCTGTAACAACGGATGGATTAGTAGTAAAATAATAAGATCGTGTTTATATAGAGACCAGCTCTTCCGTAAATGGATACACTATGTAATTATCTTCAACTAAAAAGAGACTTCAACAAAGCTAGTAATAAAACAAATAAGTTGATCTGTTTGGACTAAAAATAAATCACTCTAATCCGAAATATTAGCATATCGAAAAAATTTAAAACAGTTACGGAGGATACTAAACAAAATCACAGGAAGAATAAAAAAATCTTTGGATGATGTTATTCTTGATGTTTTTGGAAATCAAAAAATTTATGAGAGAGATCTAGCAAAAAAAATCCGCTGAAAATTTCAAAAACAGTGTTGTTGGTTTATTTCAGTTTTAACATGCAAAAAATAAACTATGGGAAATAGAATTTTGATCTATGATAAACAGATAACAGGTTTCACGTCAACCTCAAGTTGACAAGCTCTCAAGTCTTTCGAGTGGAAAAAAAAATTGATCCATCGCGAAAAAGACAATTTAAAAACTACCTACATTCAAATAATTATAAACACAAAAATATAAAATCAAAAAAGAGGCAATTTAATATGAAGTAGTGTCATCATTGTGGACGGAAAGGTCATATGAAAAATGACTGTTATTATTTCAAAAGTATGAAACAGAATGCTACACCAGAAAGAACAAGCACAGTTCAGGCTATTGAAATAAGTCAACCACCTTTAAATACATCGAATTTTACATTTATTTATGTCTGGAAACTATAAACAAGATAATAATGAAAATAATATAATATTTTTATTGGATTCTGGCGCTTCGGACTATATCGTAAATAGGGAAAATCGTTTCATTAATTATATTACTTTACAGGTACCGCTCAAGATTGCAATTGCTAAAACTGGTGAATTCATTTCCGCCACAAAAAGGGGAACTTTTCAACTTATCAGCAACATGGGTATTCAAGGAATTTTAAAAGACGTTTTATTATTTCAAGAAGTTCCATACAATTTGTTATCCGTATCAAGGATGCAACGTGAAGGATATACAATTATTTTTAAAAAGCAAGGAGCCCAAGTATACAAAGACGGTAAAATCATCATGAAGAGTAAGATGATAATTAATTTAATAGTTGTAGACTTTGTAAAATTGGTTAAAGTCAGTTGTCCCGTTTACCAATTTCAAAGTAGTGATAAAAATAGTTACACACAAGTAAAAATAAATTTTTAGAAATAAAAAGTCATAATTTAGTTGATGATCCAGATCAAATAGAGTCGGTTGTACCAAGTACTACTTTGCGTGAGGCGTGTATAAATGGGAAACAGGGTCGACTGCCGTTTAACCGTTTTAACCTTCCTATACCCGCGCGTTTGTCTGAGAGAGCGACAGAATGATTTTTCGATTTTAAATAAAGAACGAATAATGCTAGTTTAATGAACTTTCTAGTACTTGCCTAATTTGATACGACCTTGAAATTGACGTGACGTATGACCTTGAGTGGGGGTCACATTTGGGTGAACTGAGCGTCATTCTGTGCCAGAGACCGGCGCGGGTACACGTGTTATTATTTTTGGTGAGTAATATTTTTTATTTTTCATGATTTTCTTAGATTTATTTTATAGTTTGCATATTTTTTGTAAAGAAGTTTACTCGTATACATTTTTACCATAGCTTTACCTTAATTTTATTATGATATTTCAGAGTATTTATGCTATATATGAAATAAAAAAAATATTTTTGTTTTAGAGCTTCGTATAGGGGCGTGATAATGAATGAGGAGCAGATAAGACTAATGTTGGATGAAGCTGGACAGGATACAGATTACGAGGATAAAAATGACAGCGAGGTGGAAGATCACGTTGAAGTAAGAGAAGAAAATACGGATACCGAACAAGAAGGTGTCTCCGAGAGTGAGTTAGAGGATGAACGAGGTACCTACCTTGGGAAAGATTCTCAAACAAAATGGAATAAAACTGCTCCGTCGGTGATGAACAGAAGACGTGTACGGAATATAGTGACTGAACAACCAGGCGTAAAAGGTGAAGCTAAATTCTTGAAAGAAGCAGGTGATAATTGGAAATTGTTTTTCAGGTATACTGTAATACATTAATCCAATAAAAATATTATATTATTTTCATTATTATCTTGTTTATAGTTTCCAGACATAAATAAATGTAAAATTCGATGTATTGAAAGGTGGTTGACTTATTTCAATAGCCTGAACTGTGCTTGTTCTTTCTGGTGTAGCATTCTGTTTCATACTTTTGAAATAATAACAGTCATTTTTCATATGACCTTTCCGTCCACAATGATGACACTACTTCATATTAAATTGCCTCTTTTTTGATTTTATATTTTTGTGTTTATAATTATTTGAATGTAGGTAGTTTTTAAATTGTCTTTTTCGCGATGGATAAATTTTTTTTTCCACTCGAAAGACTTGAGAGCTTGTCAACTTGAGGTTGACGTGAAACCTGATATCTGTTTATCATAGATCAAAATTCTATTTCCCATAGTTTATTTTTTGCATGTTAAAAGTGAAATAAACCAACAACACTGTTTTTGAAATTTTCAGCGAATTTATTTGCTAGATCTCTCTCATAAATTTTTTGATTTCCAAAAACATCAAGAATAACATCATCCAAAGATTTTTTTATTCTTCCTGTGATTTTGTTTAGTATCCTCCGTAACTGTTTTAAATTTTTTCGATATGCTAATATTTCGGATTAGAGTGATTTATTTTTAGTCCAAACAGATCAACTTATTTGTTTTATTACTAGCTTTGTTGAAGTCTCTTTTTAGTTGAAGATAATTACATAGTGTATCCATTTACGGAAGAGCTGGTCTCTATATAAACACGATCTTATTATTTTACTACTAATCCATCCGTTGTTACAGCGTTTATTATTATTTTTCAGCTTTATTTTAAATGTAGATTTTTTATATATTTCCTTTAATGTTATAGTAATGTCGTTGTTGATACTTATTGGGTTTTCTAAGTCCGTCCCTACTTTATCCCATTCCATTTAATATTTCATGTACCATTTTATTATTCAAACATATTTTATATTTAGGACCATCCTGTACACACATCGGTAATCCAACACAAGCGATCACTACAGCACGGTGGTCGGCCAGTGTGGTGCCGATCGCTGTCGTGTAAAGGTCTTGTGTGTGAGATTTGGCATATATATGATCAATACAGGATTTACTTAAGTGTCCATTAGCTAATTGTATTCTCGTATGTTCTGTAATCCCACACTCAAGTCCCAAACTATGCAGTGAATTGTTGTATTGATGTTTTATAGGTTTTATTAACGATGTGAATGTCGAATGTAAGTCATTAATAAATAAGAGTTTACTAATGTTAGGTGGTCCGTAAATTACACAAATATGACAGGAGTAGTTATGTTGTGTAGTTATTGAACAAATAATGCCTTCATAGTGCCGGCTGGTAATATTTTTAACGTTATTTATACCTCCACCCCCACGTGATTTCCTTAGGACTGAGAAAATTTCGTAGCCTTGGATATTAAATATCATATATTAATATCTGTTAATATGCACACATCAATAAATTTTTTTGAATATAAAATACATTATTCCAAAGCCGTGAAGTTTTTTATGATCGACCTTATTTTAGGTATTTGATTTATAAAATCATTTATGTCTAAATAATTTTTAAGTTCATTGACATCATTTAGAAATAGATGAAGAGACATTTTTAATGGAGTAATATATACTAAAAATAAAATATACAATATTTTAATTTATTAATGAACATGTTTCTCGTTTCTGGTTTCTCTAATTATTTACGACTTCTACGTTCAGTAGTTTATGTGTTAGGGTTTATTAAAATTTACATGCGCTCCATATAGTGTGACCTAAGCAGCTATGGAGCAAGAATACGCTCTCGTCATTACAACTATGAATTTCCCTGTTCTTTGAACAACGCGTGATAAACGCACACATTTAAAGTTGAATTGATGTTTCCCCTAATAAGGAAAAAAAACAAATTTCATAATAAAACATCTGCTAAGTCCTTGTTGGAATTTGTTTCATTCAAAAATTTTCACAAACATGCCCAACCAATTGTTTTGTTGGAGCGATTAGAAGACCAGCACACAGTGGGATCAAAAGATCAAATCAATAGTGCTACTGTCACCCCTAGTACTTGTAAACCTTCAACAAGCACAGTAAAACCGAATGAACCACAACAACAAGCAAGTTGCATACGAATAGCACAGTCTCAACAAGTCAAAAGTAAATTATGTACGCCAAAACTTCCAATTCACTTACGGTCACGTGTAATAGTTTATAACGACTCGAATAAAGTTTTGGCCTACAAAAATAGAAAGTTTATAAAAAGTAAGCGGAAAACAAGAATAAGGAAGCAGTCAAGAGTAAAACCGAGGTCACAGAGATCAGTTGATGATTTTTCTATTGATACCTTTAACGTTCTTCAGGAAAGAAACGTTAAGAACGCGTAACACTAAAAGACTAAAGCAACAAAAAATTGCAACATAAATGCCCAAAATCAGTTAAATACTCGTAGCTATCCCATAGAAATAAGGAAAGTTTAGTACGACGTATACTAGAGTTGCCAGATAATCTTCCAGAGACATTGACATCGTTTAATTGCGACGACGAGGATCAAGAGCCATCGTCATGTTTAGATCAAGACACAGTTCCAGGAACTTCATCTACATTCTCAGATCCTGTACGAGAAACACCTATCTCGGATATTTATCAAAACCCAGTCCGAGGAACGTCATCTTTACATAGCGACCCTGTCCCAAGCACCTCTACAGCATCTATTTATGACGACACTGTCCCAGGGATATCATCTTCTTATTATCGAGATCCTGTACGAAATACATCATGCTCAAATATTTATCGAAACCCAATCCCAGGAACATCATCTTCATATAAGGACCCTGTTCTAAATCCTTCCACATCGTCTGTATATCAAGATCCTTTTTTTTTTTTCCGTTGGAAAAACCCGTTACGGGTACCCCGTCGGCCCATGGGGGTGACGGCCGGGGGGTTATGTGGGACTACCCGGCAGCATAGAGGGTGCTGCCGTTTTTAAGGCTACCCACTAAAAAACCAACGGTTACCCTATGCGCCGTAATGGGACGTCACGGGATCGCGTTAGCACACACCGTGACGCTCCGGCGAGACCCCCCGAATGAGGGTGCCATGAGCAACGTAGAGCACCCTCCCATCGTAGGCCTATGTTAGGTAAGGGGGGGTCACCCTCCCCCCTCACCAGGCCTACAAGTATATCAAGATTCTGCCAGGAACATCTTCTAGTATTTATGATAATCCCGTTACTGGGACGTCTAGATCTTTCCTCCATGAATAATCTATATCAATTTGTAGTTATAAAGAAGATACCGAGCAAGAACTAAAAGATTATGTTGCAGTTCAAATTTATCTTATCAAGTCGAGTACGCGAAAACGAGCAGGGCATCGTGTAAGGTATATAAGACAAAAATTGATCAAGGTGATGTACGAGGTCTGCTTTTCATGATGGAAAGCAACCAAATTGGCATCATGAAGAATGTTTTTTTAAAAAAAAAGTGCCTGATATTGCTGAAATTGCCAATTTCAATATATTGAAAAATGAAGATCAGAAAAGAATCAATAGCAAGCTGGGTAGTGGAAACCCATCTGGGGTGATGATGCCATCTGAGAAAAAAGATAAGGAAAAGGTAAAAAAAAAGGTATTAATGACCAGGCAGCTCTAACAAACTATTCAAGAGAATATTCAAAATCTAGCAGAGCTACACGTGAACACTATGATATTAAAATTTGTAAGGATGAAGTAAGGGTTTCCAGGATGGGATACTATCCGAAATATGGTGATAACCTAATGTGGCATCACGTACATGGCTTTGCGGAGAAGAAAAATGAGTTTCTTTTTTTAACCGGTGAAGAAGAAATTCCAGGTTTCAAATCAACAAAAAAAAAAAAGACCAGGCTATGTCAAAGAAACAATAAAGCCTTGTCAAAATGACGATATTCCAACCAAAAAGTTAAAAATGAAACCAAAAGATGAAGCAGAAGTAAACAAAATAAAATATTCCACAAGTATCGCAGCGCCTTAACTGATTTCTATTTATTTATTAATTATTAATTATTTATTTATTTAACTCTTCATTGTACGAAATGCAACAAATGCACAAAAGATGGGCTTAATGCTACAGAAACATTCTCTATCAGCCAACCTTACGACGTAGAAGAGAGATTGTTGGTAGGCGTGCAAATAAAAGAAAAAAAAATAAATTAAAAATAAAAATAAACCTAAACATAAAACAAATAAAAAATAAAAATATAGTTATATCGTCCCAAACCGCTGAGTTAGCACCTGGTATTGTCCGCCGTCAGGCGATATTCTAAGAATAAGACAATAGCGGCACCTCCTTTGGGTGTTCCGATTTAATTGTAATTATTCATTAAATAATTATTAAGATCAGTCTGTTTAAGGTAGCTTAAGTGAATACTTGTTTAACAAATATAATTTTTAATTAAAATAAATCTTTTTTAAAAAGTCCTTCGCCGTGCACAGAACTTGACTGGCGCAGCCGGTAGGATTCCGCGTCCTGTAAACTATATAGAGACGAACGTTTTCTAGCGTTTTTAACGGAATCCGAACCAAAATTATAAATAAGTCTAATCCTGCACGGGATCCTGCTCTACAAGAAATTACTGCTGCCTTCAGACTCACGAGGGAGATGATTTGGTGAGTAGACCCCAAAGCTATTCCCATCTATTCTTTTCCTATTCAACCCTAGTTATATGTGTCAATTTAATTGTAGAATTCTTTTTAAACCTTAAAAGATTCTAAGAAATTTCCTTGACGATTAGCATTAAGTATTTTAAAATAAAATTAATAACGATATTATCGAGTGAATTAAATTGAATTAAAAATAATATATAAATTATATTCATCTATATAAATATAAATTTAATATTTTAAAATGGAGAATATTGTAAAGATTCCCGTTGAGATTAGTAACATCATCCCAAAGTTTGATGGAGATGAGAAATTATTATCTTTATTTATTCGAAAATGCGAATACGTTATACAAACATGCGTAGTGGAAGGAAACCCAGCGCAAGATTTATACTTATATCATGTAATAACTTCTAAATTAGTAGGCCGAGCCGCTAGTTTAATAAGTGAAAGACAAGACCTTAATACATGGAACAGCTTAAAATCCGCCCTAGAGCAACATTTCGGTGATCCGCGTTCCGAAGAATGTATCGCGATCGAATTAGAGACATTAAAAATTAAAAGTAACGAATCTTATCTAGATTTCTATAATAGGATTCAACATACAAAGAGCACATTGATTGCTAAAGTTAATTTATTATCGAATATGAGTTTACGCGAAAGTAAGATTACTATTTATGACAATTTAGCGATGAATGTTTTCCTATATAATTTACCCGAAGATTTATTAAGAATTGTGCGTTTAAAGGCATGTAGTTCGTTAGAAAATGCCTTAAGTATTGTATTAGAGGAGGTTAATTTTATGCACCAATATAATTCCAGAAATAAAATGATGAAGCATCCTTATAATAATACTGGATCTGCTACATCTACTAATCCTTATTTAGAAAGAAGTATGAAACCATTTTATAATACGATTAAAACGAATCCAAATGGCTTTCAACCAAAACCTCAATTTTTACAAAATAATAATGCACAAAATTTACCTAAATTTAAATTTGGCATTTCTAAAAGCCAACAATTAAAAATTCCAAATAAAAATCAATATCAATTTGGTTATAGACCTCAATTTAACCAATTTAATCAAGGGTATAAACCCCAGGTCAACCAAAATAATTTTGGCTATAGACCACCATTTAATCAAAACCAAGGACAACAACCCTTTGGTTACCGTCCCCAAAGACCTATGAATACAGATGTGAGTATGAGAACTGCTCCACCTAGTAAACCTCAAGGTTTTCGTTTAAATGAACATATTGTTCACCAGGTAGATCCTGAAATAGTAGATAATGGATATTATAATATGAATAATGATCAAAAATTACAAGATAAAAATAAGTATACGATAAAACAAAACGAGCCTATTGAACAATTTGAAAATTTTCACATAGGTACCCCTTACCACATCCCGAGGTAAAACATTTAAATTGTAATACACTAACACTTCCTTATATTAATATTCCTGAAATTAATGGTAACTTCATGATAGATACCGGAAGCTCAAGATCATTTATTAGCCCTAAAAAAGCTAACGAATATTTTAATAATTTTAAATATCAAGAGCCCTTCGAGGTCATTAGTACCCATGCCTCTAGTAGACATGATGAAGTTATAGTTATTCCTTTATTCCCGACTTTTAAAAATCATGAAACTCATAAATTTTATATATACGACGTAGACGGACGTTACGACGGACTTATAGGAAGCGATCTTTTAAAGCAATTAGATGCTAAAATAGACATGAAAAATGAAATCCTTTTTACTAACACAACATCTATTCCTATAACTTATAACCCTACTAACGTCATTCGTTTAGACCGACGCTGTGAACAAAGAGTAAAATTACCAACGAATCTTCGTAATGGTTTTGCTATTTTAAATTTTAAGCAATTTTGTGATGGTGTTAGAATGCCTAGTGCTTTAGTTAATTGTAAAGATGGATATGCGACTACCATCATTCAAAATACGTTAGATACAGAATTAGTTTTGACTATCACTAGCCCTTTTATTGTGACAAAATATAATCCAAATATATGTAATGTTAATAAATTAGATGACAGTTATGATTTAGAAATAGACGAGATATTGACTGAAAACTTAACTAAACTTAGATTAGATCACATGAACTCCGAAGAAAAGAAAGCTATAGAACAACTTTGTATAGAATATAAAGACATTTTTCATTGTGACAAATTACCCTTAACTTTTACTAATGACGTAAAACATCAAATTAGAACCTATAATGAAGACCCTATATATATACGACCTTACAGACAACCCCAAGTAATAAATGATGAAATTAACAAACAAGTAGAGAAAATGATACAAAATAATATAGTTATTCCATCTCACTCTCCTTGGAGTGCACCTGTGCACCTAGTTCCAAAGAAACTTGACGCTAGCAATGAAAGAAAATTTAGACTAGTAATTGACTATAGAAAATTAAATGAGATAACTGTAGATGACAAATACCCCTTACCCAACATAACTGACTTGTTTGATAAATTAGGACGAAGTTGTTACTTTACCACTCTAGACTTAGCAAGTGGTTACCATCAGATAGAAGTTAAAGAAGAAGATAGACAAAAGACAGCTTTTAGTACAAACGCTGGACATTTCGAATTTACACGTATGCCTTTTGGACTTAAAACTGCACCTGCAACTTTTCAAAGAACAATGGACAATGTGTTAAGAGGACTGCAAGGTATTCATTGCCTAGTTTACCTTGATGATATAATAGTTTATTCAGTTAGCTTACAAGAACACGTAGAAAAATTAAGATCAGTATTTGACAGACTAAGACAAACAAATTTAAAGGTACAATTAGACAAATCCGAGTTTTTACGTAAAGAAGTACTTTATCTAGGACATACAATTACAAGTGACGGACTTAAGCCGAATAATGACAAAATTAAAGCCATTTTAAAGTATCCTTTACCTCAGACAACGACTGAAATTAAAAGCTTTCTAGGACTGATAGGTTATTACCGACGATTTATTAAAGACTTTGCGAAAATAACACAACCTATGACAGCCCGACTTAAGAAAAAACAGACTATGCCTGTGAGTGATAAAAAATAATTTGAATCTTTCCAAAAATGTAAGGAACTTCTTATTAACGCACCTATACTTCAATATCCTGATCCTAGTAAACCTTATATCCTTACAACAGATGCATCAGACTTTGCAGTAGGCGCGATTTTATCTCAAGGTCCAATTGGAAGCGATAAGCCTATAGCCTATGCAAGTCGTACGTTAATTAGTGCTGAAACTCGATACAGTACTACGGAAAAAGAACTTCTTGCTATCGTATGGGCAGTAAAATATTTCCCCCCCTATTTATATGGTAAGAAATTTAAAATAATTACAGATCACAAACCTTTAGCATGGTTAAATTCCCTTAAAGATACTAATAGTAGATTAACCCGTTGGCGTTTAAGATTATCTGAGTACGATTTTGAAATTGTACATAAAAGTGGAAAAGCTAATTGTAATGCCGATGCTTTATCGCGCGTCCGTATTAACGCAATAGAAAATGACGAAAATATGTCAACTCAAGTTAATGTTGAACAAGACGACGATCGTCTTGAAGAAATTAGAAAATTAACAGAGGACTTAAAAGAACTAGCTAAATTAAAAAATACCGTTTTTCCTCAATCAGAATCTAATATATTCGAAACTGAAACGGAAGAACCCGTTATTAATTGTGAAACAGATTCAGAGAAAACTCTTTCAGTTAGGACTAGAAATGGTTCACCTTATTCTATTCCGTGTCCCTCTAGTTCGACTTTAACTGCTTCTGAAGCTGAAACTATTCATTCAGCTCGTGATACTGAATCAGAAGGTATCCCTATTTTACAAGAAGCAATTGATACCAAACCAAATCAAATTTTAGTTTTTACATGGTTAATAGATAAATTAACAGTTAAAGATTTATCTAGGCCTAAGCAACGTATTTTAGAAGTTCATTTACCTACAAATAGACCTGACTTAGTTAAGCAATTTTTAAAAGAATATATTAAGAATAATGCTAAATATTTTATATATTTCGAAGACGATATACATCGCAACCAATTTACGGAATTAGTTATATCATTATTTAAGAAAGAATGTGTTAAATTTAGGGAATGCACAAAACGCGTTAGTTATATAGATGACGAAAACGATCAAAGAGAAATAGTAATAAAATATCACGAAGGCAAAACTTGCCATAGAGGCATTCGTGAAACTTTAGGACACATTAAACGAAATTATTTTTGGCATAAAATGGAACAAACGATATCAAGCGTAATTAATTCTTGTGAAGTTTGTAAAAAAATGAAGTACGATAGAAACCCGATAAAACCAAAATTACAATTAACCCAAACGCAGACGAAACCCTTAGAAGAAATATTTATTGATATATTTTCTATCGAAGGTAATTATTATTTGACTATTATTGATGCATTTAGCAAATTAGGCCAAGCTTTTGAAATACCAAACAGAACGACGCCAGAAATAGTTAGAGCGTTAATTAAATACTTTTCTTTTTATGGTTTACCTTTAAAAATTAGTGCCGACCCAGGTACTGAATTTAACAATGCTTTACTAAAAGAATTTTTGTCCATGTATAAAATTGAAATACACATAGGTACCGCGAATAATCCGAATTCTATGGGTCTTATCGAAAGATTCCATTCAACTATTTTAGAAATATATAGAATTGCAAAATACGAACATAAATATACCGATGCTGCTTCGGTTATGACATATGCAATAATGGCATATAATCATTCAATACACTCATCAACTGGTTTTACGCCTTTTGAAGTTCTATTCGGACATACCGAATCTAGAAATACTTTTGATATAGATTTTAATCGTGAATATATGCAACAATTGATTAAAGAGCATATGAAACGAACAAAGTTTTTATATAAACACATCAGTGATAAAACAATTAAGAGTAAAGAAAAATATATTGAAAAAAGAGGTGGTGAAACTGAGTTTCAAATTAAACCAGGAGATTTTATATTTGCCAAGAGCACTAATAAAAGAAAGAGTAAAGATAAGCCACGCTATATTAAAGCACAAGTTTCTAAAGAGATAAGTAGAAATATTGTCCCTGTCATTATGAGTAACGAACGTAGTACCAAAATTCCAATAAGGAATGTGAAACGACCTCCACAGGTACCACCTGCTGGTCCTGATCTTGGTCCTGATGAGGCGGTCCCAGGCCCTTCAACTTCAGGAATTACGTGACAATCCTGGAATACTACCGTTAAGAAATGGTTTAGCCATCGTGAGTAATGACAAATGGACCATTGCAAAAACATTAGATTTAAGAAATATAATAGAAGATTTTAAAGATAATTTTTATAAATGTACCCAGTTAAATAAGTTAGTTAATAATTTTGATGATAATTATATTTAAAAATTTTATAGATGTTAGGATTCAAGCTAACTACTTAAGAAATATAACGTTACTAAAATTAGAACAGATTTCCCCAAATATTAGAGTTAAGCGAGGCTTAATCAACCCCTTAGGATCGATTATTAAGATAATTACTGGAAATCTAGATAATAACGATGCTATTAGATATGAAAAACTTATTAATGAAGTTAAATTAGAGCAAAGTAAAACTAAAAATAAAATTACTTTAATTACTGAAATGATGCTCTCTTTAACGAATTCAACATTTCAATTAAATGATAATATTATAGGAATTAATTTAGAAATTCAAGAGTTAAGACATAATCTAACAGAGATTATGAAAAAAGATGCTCTCAATCATATAGAGACTCAAATAATTAGTACGTATAATTTATTAATACATAATTTTCAAACTATCTATATAAGATTAAATGAAATAGAAACAAGTTTTGCATTAAGTAGATTAGGTATTTTACATCAATCAATTATTAATTCTAACGATCTATTAAATACTTTAGAAAAAATAAGTAAATTAGAAAAATTAGCCTATAATCCAATATTAGATAATCTAGTTAAACTGGAACAGACAATTTCTATAAAAGCTTATTTGAAAGGAAATTATATTACGTATCTCTTAGAAATACCTATAATTAAGGATGACACATATATCTATTACAAATTGATTCCCATACCTGTGTTATCCCATGACTCCACAGTCATTATTGTTCCTAAACACCCTTACCTTATAGCAAAAGGGTTGAAAACTAAATTACTAGATCATCCCTGCAAGGAGATCGAAAAAGCGAGTTATCTCTGCTATGAAAGAGAAATTCTTCAATTTACCAACGATCCCTGTATAAGTGAATTAATTAGTTATAAAGAAAATACAACATCCTGTACTCCTGTTACTGTAATTACTGAAGATGTCGTCCTGCAACCACTGCAAGCGAACACATGGGTTTTATTCTCCAGAAGAGAAGAACTACTAACGAGTACATGTTTAAATGAAATATCCCGAAAAAGAATTAAAGGAACTTATATTCTGATACTAGATGATCCTTGCGAAATAAAAATTGGAACTATGATCCTGAGAAAACACCAGGCACTCTTAGAAAATGATAATTTTTCAACATTACCTATCATTACATTACCCTTATTAAATGTTCCTGAAAATCCAAAAAGGAAACCAATAGATATAAAAGGAATAGACCTTTCAGATTTGAAATTTCTCGCTTATACCTTGAAGAAAAGTGATTTAAGTGAAAATAGTGAAAATAGTGAAAATCATAAAATAGTGAATAGCATTAGTATTTGGACAATTGTATTGTATATCATAGTTATAATTATTATATGTGTTTTAATTTTCATTTACCGAAAAATTGTATTAAAAATGTTTTTCCGAAGTTCTCCCATTTCACCGGATAACTTCGATCTTAAGGAGGGAGGAGTTATGTCGTCCCAAACCGCTGAGTTAGCACCTGGTATTGTCCGCCGTCAGGCGATATTCTAAGAATAAGACAATAGCGGCACCTCCTTTGGGTGGTCCGATTTAATTGTAATTATTCATTAAATAATTAATAAGATCAGTCTGTTTAAGGTAGCTTAAGTGAATACTTGTTTAACAAATATAATTTTTAATTAAAATAAATCTTTTTTAAAAAGTCCTTCGCCGTGCACAGAACTTGACTATATCTACTAAAGCATTCTAAACATAAATAATATATAAAATAATACATAACTATAATAATAATACTTTATATAAATGTGACGTAGCTTCAATATAAAAATTAAAAAATAAATAAAAATTAGAGGCAAAGTTATCCTTCAGCGCAATTTTAAGCAGATGGATCTACAACGCTTAAGAGAGGAGGTGGGGAACATCGACTGGTCTTGTGTCACTAATGCAAATGATATGAATACCATGGTTGAATCATTTACTGCTGAGCTGATAAAGATTTTTGACGTACATGCCCCTATTAGACCAGTACGAATGAAACGTACGCCAGCTCCGTGGTTGACACCTATCATTAAAAAAATTATGACCAAGCGTGACAGGGCGAAAACAGCAAATAAAATTTTTCCGTCAATTGATAATTTATGTGAGTATAAAACTCTGCGTAACCTCTGCAACAGGATGTGTAGGGATGCTAAACGTCGCTACATTCATAATTCCATTCAGAATCTTACTCAAGCGCAAGTTTGGCGATTCTTAAGGTCGCTAGGAGTCGACAAATCCTCTGTTGTTTGTCAAAGCTCAGTGGATCCCAATATTTTAAATTCTCACTTCACTACTCCACCTGTGCTATGGATAACACTAAGCTCACTGCTATGATTTTGTTAGACTTCAGTAACGCTTTCAACTCTGTAGACCATGACATCCTTCTTGGCACTCTCCGTGCAATTAATATCTCAGTAACGACTGACTATAACTCATCGAGTTGGTTGACTCTTACTGCTGGTGTCCCACAAGGCGGCGTACTTTCTCCATTACTTTTCTCAATTTTTATTAACAATATTTCAAATGTTATCTCTTCTCCCTACCACCTGTATGCAGATGACTTACAAGTCTATCGTCATTTTGGGCTGAATGAGCTGCATGAGACTATCTACCATCTTAATAAAGACCTTGCTGCAATTCATCTATGGTCCAAATCGTTTGGACTTCTTATCAATCCTGTAAAATCGCAGGCAATAATAATCGGTAGTAGTCGTCTGAGAAGCCGCATTGTCTGGAAAACTGCACCTCCTATTTTGTACTATGGAACACCGATACCTTATTGCGACAAAGTGAAAAATCTAGGCTTAATCTTAGATAAAAACTTATCTTGAATAGCTCATGTCAGCGAGGTCAGCAGAAGGATGCACTACACCTTCCATTATCTTAAGCGTTTTCAATACTTTCTTCCATTCAAGACCAAAATTCTGCTTGCGCAATCTCTTCTCCTACCTATCCTTGACTATGCAGATGTGTGCTATTTAGATGTGACGAAAGAGCTACTTAATAAATTAGAGCGTTTACAAAATCTTGCGATACGTTTCGTTTTTGGTTTACGGAAATATGATCACATATCTCAATTTCGTACTCAACTTAAGTGGCTCCCTATCCATCTTCGCCGTGATATGCACATCCTTTCTTTTCTCTATAACATACTCTATAACCAAAATTCTCCCACCTACCTTCGGTCCCGTTTCCACCATCTTCCTACTCCTACTCGTTCGAAGAGGTCTTGCATCACTTCGATGCTTGAAGTTCCAAGACACAACATCAACTTCCTATTCCATTCCTTCACAATTCGTGCTGCAAAGCTTTGGAATAGTTTACCGAAAGCAGTCCAAGAAAGTACTTCAATTTTTGCTTTCAAAGATAAGCTCAGAAATCATCTTATCTCCGAAGTCCCAAACCTTTCATAATTACTGCACTCTCAATGTATGTATATATGTATATTTGTATGTATGTATTTGTTTATATATATGGTTAGGTATTTTATATAAAAAATATTAATGTATGTACTAATAACTATGAGTTTCTAGCTTAATTTGTTTATTTATTTTAATTTTAATTTTTTTTTGTTTTGTAAGTCATAACTGATGCACTAGTGTGCCCCGCAAGAAATAACAGTTTTTCTCTCCACCATGGGTTAACTGGCAGAGATCTCTTATAGAGATAAGTTCGCCCTTGCCAACATTCTGTGATGTTTTCTTATGTATTTTTATGTTTTTTTTAAAGTGCAATAAAGAATATATATATAAACTAGGTACTATGTCCTACCTACATATTGAATTACTGGAGATGGAGATGGCAAGTTAAGTTATTTTATTTATACATTTTGTGTAATATTTTTCTGTTATATCTTTTGTGGGTATTTTAGTACATAAATAATTATTATTACTTAAACTGATATTAATGTTCATATTGTGTTTTTGTAATAAACAATGTTCTTCATTTATCATGAAAAGTAGATCACCTTGATCAATTTTTGTCTTATATACCTTACTCGACCGTACTCGACTTAATAAGATAAATCTGTCATTTTGAAATATATTATCGTATTAGCAATAATAAAATATAGAACCGGCTTCTACGGTTCTAATTCAACGATTCTATAGGGATAGTTTGTCTTTGGTAACACTTGGGGGTAAGATTCACGTTTTGGTATAAATTTGAATATACCGTCACAAGGTAAGGTTAGACTTACTTGATAACTAACTTAACATCTGATCATTGCGCTCTCTTGGCTCTCTAGTCGAGACTTGAACCCAGTTATCCTTCTCTTTTATTTCGTAAAAAGGAACCTGCTGTATGTATGTTGTTTCGTTTTCGGTATACGGTCCCGGAACTGCAACATAATCTTTTAGTTCTTGCTCGGTATCTTCTTTATAACTACAAATTGATATAGATTATTCATGGAGGAAAGATCTAGACGTCCCAGTAACGGGATTATCATAAATACTAGAAGATGTTCCTGGCAGAATCTTGATATACTTGTAGGCCTGGTGAGGGGGGAGGGTGACCCCCCTTACCTAACATAGGCCTACGATGGGAGGGTGCTCTACGTTGCTCATGGCACCCTCATTCGGGGGGTCTCGCCGGGGCGTCACGGTATGTGCTAACGCGATCCCGTGACGTCCCATTACGGCGCAGAGGGTAACCGTTGGTTTTTTAGTGGGTAGCCTTAAAAACGGCAGCACCCTCTATGCTGCCGGGTTGTCCCACATAACCCCCCGGCCGTCACCCCCATGGGCCGACGGGGTACCCGTAACGGGTTTTTCCAACGGAAAAAAAAAAAGGATCTTGATATACAGACGATGTGGAAGGATTTAGAACAGGGTCCTTATATGAAGATGATGTTCCTGGGATTGGGTTTCGATAAATATTTGAGCATGATGTATTTCGTACAGGATCTCGATAATAAGAAGATGATATCCCTGGGACAGTGTCGTCATAAATAGATGCTGTAGAGGTGCTTGGGACAGGGTCGCTATGTAAAGATGACGTTCCTCGGACTGGGTTTTGATAAATATCCGAGATAGGTGTTTCTCGTACAGGATCTGAGAATGTAGATGAAGTTCCTGGAACTGTGTCTTGATCTAAACATGACGATGGCTCTTGATCCTCGTCGTCGCAATTAAACGATGTCAATGTCTCTGGAAGATTATCTGGCAACTCTAGTATACGTCGTACTAAACTTTCCTTATTTCTATGGGATAGCTACGAGTATTTAACTGATTTTGGGCATTTATGTTGCAATTTTTTGTTGCTTTAGTCTTTTAGTGTTACGCGTTCTTAACGTTTCTTTCCTGAAGAACGTTAAAGGTATCAATAGAAAAATCATCAACTGATCTCTGTGACCTCGGTTTTACTCTTGACTGCTTCCTTATTCTTGTTTTCCGCTTACTTTTTATAAACTTTCTATTTTTGTAGGCCAAAACTTTATTCGAGTCGTTATAAACTATTACACGTGACCGTAAGTGAATTGGAAGTTTTGGCGTACATAATTTACTTTTGACTTGTTGAGACTGTGCTATTCGTATGCAATGTATGTATGTATTTTATATTCAAAAAAAATTATTGATGTGTGCATATTAACAGATATTAATATATTATATTTAATATCCAAGGCTACGAAATTTTCTCAGTCCTAAGGAAATCACGTGGGGGTGGAGGTATAAATAACGTTAAAAATATTACCAGCCGGCACTATGAAGGCATTATTTGTTCAATAACTACACAACATAACTACTCCTGTCATATTTGTGTAATTTACGAACCACCTAACATTAGTAAACTCTTATTTATTAATGACTTACATTCGACATTCACATCGTTAATAAAACCTAACACCTATAAAACATCAATACAACAATTCACTGCATAGTTTGGGACTTGAGTGTGGGATTACAGAACATACGAGAATACAATTAGCTAATGGACACTTAAGTAAATCCTGTATTGATCATATATATGCCAAATCTCACACACAAGACCTTTACACGACAGCGATCGGCACCACACTGGCCGACCACCGTGCTGTAGTGATCGCTTGTGTTGGATTACCGATGTGTGTACAGGATGGTCCTAAATATAAAATATGTTTGAATAATAAAATGGTACATGAAATATTAAATGGAATGGGATAAAGTAGGGACGGACTTAGAAAACCCAATAAGTATCAACAACGACATTACTATAACATTAAAGGAAATATATAAAAAATCTACATTTAAAATAAAGCTGAAAAATAATAATAAACGCTGTAACAACGGATGGATTAGTAGTAAAATAATAAGATCGTGTTTATATAGAGACCAGCTCTTCCGTAAATGGATACACTATGTAATTATCTTCAACTAAAAAGAGACTTCAACAAAGCTAGTAATAAAACAAATAAGTTGATCTGTTTGGACTAAAAATAAATCACTCTAATCCGAAATATTAGCATATCGAAAAAATTTAAAACAGTTACGGAGGATACTAAACAAAATCACAGGAAGAATAAAAAAATCTTTGGATGATGTTATTCTTGATGTTTTTGGAAATCAAAAAATTTATGAGAGAGATCTAGCAAATAAATTCGGTGAAAATTTCAAAAACAGTGTTGTTGGTTTATTTCAGTTTTAACATGCAAAAAATAAACTATGGGAAATAGAATTTTGATCTATGATAAACAGATATCAGGTTTCACGTCAACCTCAAGTTGACAAGCTCTCAAGTCTTTCGAGTGGAAAAAAAAATTGATCCATCGCGAAAAAGACAATTTAAAAACTACCTACATTCAAATAATTATAAACACAAAAATATAAAATCAAAAAAGAGGCAATTTAATATGAAGTAGTGTCATCATTGTGGACGGAAAGGTCATATGAAAAATGACTGTTATTATTTCAAAAGTATGAAACAGAATGGTACACCAGAAAGAACAAGCACAGTTCAGGCTATTGAAATAAGTCAACCACCTTTTAATACATCGAATTTTACATTTATTTATGTCTGGAAACTATAAACAAGATAATAATGAAAATAATATAATATTTTTATTGGATTCTGGCGCTTCGGACTATATCGTAAATAGGGAAAATCGTTTCATTAATTATATTACTTTACAGGTACCGCTCAAGATTGCAATTGCTAAAACTGGTGAATTCATTTCCGCCACAAAAAGGGGAACTTTTCAACTTATCAGCAACATGGGTATTCAAGGAATTTTAAAAGACGTTTTATTATTTCAAGAAGTTCCATACAATTTGTTATCCGTATCAAGGATGCAACGTGAAGGATATACAATTATTTTTAAAAAGCAAGGAGCCCAAGTATACAAAGACGGTAAAATCATCATGAAGAGTAAGATGATAATTAATTTAATAGTTGTAGACTTTGTAAAATTGGTTAAAGTCAGTTGTCCCGTTTACCAATTTCAAAGTAGTGATAAAAATAGTTACACACAAGTAAAAATAAATTTTTAGAAATAAAAAGTCATAATTTAGTTGATGATCCAGATCAAATAGAGTCGGTTGTACCAAGTACTACTTTGCGTGAGGCGTGTATAAATGGGAAACAGGGTCGACTGCCGTTTAACCGTTTTAACCTTCCTATACCCGCGCGTTTGTCTGAGAGAGCGACAGAATGATTTTTCGATTTTAAATAAAGAACGAATAATGCTAGTTTAATGAACTTTCTAGTACTTGCCTAATTTGATACGACCTTGAAATTGACGTGACGTATGACCTTGAGTGGGGGTCACATTTGGGTGAACTGAGCGTCATTCTGTGCCAGAGACCGGCGCGGGTACACGTGTTATTATTTTTGGTGAGTAATATTTTTTATTTTTCATGATTTTCTTAGATTTATTTTATAGTTTGCATATTTTTTGTAAAGAAGTTTACTCGTATACATTTTTACCATAGCTTTACCTTAATTTTATTATGATATTTCAGAGTATTTATGCTATATATGAAATAAAAAAAATATTTTTGTTTTAGAGCTTCGTATAGGGGCGTGATAATGAATGAGGAGCAGATAAGACTAATGTTGGATGAAGCTGGACAGGATACAGATTACGAGGATAAAAATGACAGCGAGGTGGAAGATCACGTTGAAGTAAGAGAAGAAAATACGGATACCGAACAAGAAGGTGTCTCCGAGAGTGAGTTAGAGGATGAACGAGGTACCTACCTTGGGAAAGATTCTCAAACAAAATGGAATAAAACTGCTCCGTCGGTGATGAACAGAAGACGTGTACGGAATATAGTGACTGAACAACCAGGCGTAAAAGGTGAAGCTAAATTCTTGAAAGAAGCAGGTGATAATTGGAAATTGTTTTTCAGGTATACTGTAATACATTAATCCAATAAAAATATTATATTATTTTCATTATTATCTTGTTTATAGTTTCCAGACATAAATAAATGTAAAATTCGATGTATTGAAAGGTGGTTGACTTATTTCAATAGCCTGAACTGTGCTTGTTCTTTCTGGTGTAGCATTCTGTTTCATACTTTTGAAATAATAACAGTCATTTTTCATATGACCTTTCCGTCCACAATGATGACACTACTTCATATTAAATTGCCTCTTTTTTGATTTTATATTTTTGTGTTTATAATTATTTGAATGTAGGTAGTTTTTAAATTGTCTTTTTCGCGATGGATAAATTTTTTTTTCCACTCGAAAGACTTGAGAGCTTGTCAACTTGAGGTTGACGTGAAACCTGATATCTGTTTATCATAGATCAAAATTCTATTTCCCATAGTTTATTTTTTGCATGTTAAAAGTGAAATAAACCAACAACACTGTTTTTGAAATTTTCAGCGAATTTATTTGCTAGATCTCTCTCATAAATTTTTTGATTTCCAAAAACATCAAGAATAACATCATCCAAAGATTTTTTTATTCTTCCTGTGATTTTGTTTAGTATCCTCCGTAACTGTTTTAAATTTTTTCGATATGCTAATATTTCGGATTAGAGTGATTTATTTTTAGTCCAAACAGATCAACTTATTTGTTTTATTACTAGCTTTGTTGAAGTCTCTTTTTAGTTGAAGATAATTACATAGTGTATCCATTTACGGAAGAGCTGGTCTCTATATAAACACGGTCTTATTATTTTACTACTAATCCATCCGTTGTTACAGCGTTTATTATTATTTTTCAGCTTTATTTTAAATGTAGATTTTTTATATATTTCCTTTAATGTTATAGTAATGTCGTTGTTGATACTTATTGGGTTTTCTAAGTCCGTCCCTACTTTATCCCATTCCATTTAATATTTCATGTACCATTTTATTATTCAAACATATTTTATATTTAGGACCATCCTGTACACACATCGGTAATCCAACACAAGCGATCACTACAGCACGGTGGTCGGCCAGTGTGGTGCCGATCGCTGTCGTGTAAAGGTCTTGTGTGTGAGATTTGGCATATATATGATCAATACAGGATTTACTTAAGTGTCCATTAGCTAATTGTATTCTCGTATGTTCTGTAATCCCACACTCAAGTCCCAAACTATGCAGTGAATTGTTGTATTGATGTTTTATAGGTTTTATTAACGATGTGAATGTCGAATGTAAGTCATTAATAAATAAGAGTTTACTAATGTTAGGTGGTCCGTAAATTACACAAATATGACAGGAGTAGTTATGTTGTGTAGTTATTGAACAAATAATGCCTTCATAGTGCCGGCTGGTAATATTTTTAACGTTATTTATACCTCCACCCCCACGTGATTTCCTTAGGACTGAGAAAATTTCGTAGCCTTGGATATTAAATATAATATATTAATATCTGTTAATATGCACACATCAATAATTTTTTTTGAATATAAAATACATTATTCCAAAGCCGTGAAGTTTTTTATGATCGACCTTATTTTAGGTATTTGATTTATAAAATCATTTATGTCTAAATAATTTTTAAGTTCATTGACATCATTTAGAAATAGATGAAGAGACATTTTTAATGGAGTAATATATACTAAAAATAAAATATACAATATTTTAATTTATTAATGAACATGTTTCTCGTTTCTGGTTTCTCTAATTATTTACGACTTCTACGTTCAGTAGTTTATGTGTTAGGGTTTATTAAAATTTACATGCGCTCCATATAGTGTGACCTAAGCAGCTATGGAGCAAGAATACGCTCTCGTCATTACAACTATGAATTTCCCTGTTCTTTGAACAACGCGTGATAAACGCACACATTTAAAGTTGAATTGATGTTTCCCCTAATAAGGAAAAAAAACAAATTTCATAATAAAACATCTGCTAAGTCCTTGTTGGAATTTGTTTCATTCAAAAATTTTCACAAACATGCCCAACCAATTGTTTTGTTGGAGCGATTAGAAGACCAGCACACAGTGGGATCAAAAGATCAAATCAATAGTGCTACTGTCACCCCTAGTACTTGTAAACCTTCAACAAGCACAGTAAAACCGAATGAACCACAACAACAAGCAAGTTGCATACGAATAGCACAGTCTCAACAAGTCAAAAGTAAATTATGTACGCCAAAACTTCCAATTCACTTACGGTCACGTGTAATAGTTTATAACGACTCGAATAAAGTTTTGGCCTACAAAAATAGAAAGTTTATAAAAAGTAAGCCGAAAACAAGAATAAGGAAGCAGTCAAGAGTAAAACCGAGGTCACAGAGATCAGTTGATGATTTTTCTATTGATACCTTTAACGTTCTTCAGGAAAGAAACGTTAAGAACGCGTAACACTAAAAGACTAAAGCAACAAAAAATTGCAACATAAATGCCCAAAATCAGTTAAATACTCGTAGCTATCCCATAGAAATAAGGAAAGTTTAGTACGACGTATACTAGAGTTGCCAGATAATCTTCCAGAGACATTGACATCGTTTAATTGCGACGACGAGGATCAAGAGCCATCGTCATGTTTAGATCAAGACACAGTTCCAGGAACTTCATCTACATTCTCAGATCCTGTACGAGAAACACCTATCTCGGATATTTATCAAAACCCAGTCCGAGGAACGTCATCTTTACATAGCGACCCTGTCCCAAGCACCTCTACAGCATCTATTTATGACGACACTGTCCCAGGGATATCATCTTCTTATTATCGAGATCCTGTACGAAATACATCATGCTCAAATATTTATCGAAACCCAATCCCAGGAACATCATCTTCATATAAGGACCCTGTTCTAAATCCTTCCACATCGTCTGTATATCAAGATCCTTTTTTTTTTTCCGTTGGAAAAACCCGTTACGGGTACCCCGTCGGCCCATGGGGGTGACGGCCGGGGGGTTATGTGGGACAACCCGGCAGCATAGAGGGTGCTGCCGTTTTTAAGGCTACCCACTAAAAAACCAACGGTTACCCTCTGCGCCGTAATGGGACGTCACGGGATCGCGTTAGCACATACCGTGACGCCCCGGCGAGACCCCCCGAATGAGGGTGCCATGAGCAACGTAGAGCACCCTCCCATCGTAGGCCTATGTTAGGTAAGGGGGGTCACCCTCCCCCCTCACCAGGCCTACAAGTATATCAAGATCCTGCCAGGAACATCTTCTAGTATTTATGATAATCCCGTTACTGGGACGTCTAGATCTTTCCTCCATGAATAATCTATATCAATTTGTAGTTATAAAGAAGATACCGAGCAAGAACTAAAAGATTATGTTGCAGTTCAAATTTATCTTATCAAGTCGAGTACGCGAAAACGAGCAGGGCATCGTGTAAGGTATATAAGACAAAAATTGATCAAGGTGATGTACGAGGTCTGCTTTTCATGATGGAAAGCTGATGTAATTAATAGGCTTTATACTTAATTACTTATTTATTTAACAGAATAATACACATTAGCAAACACTTTTTATAGCAGAGATGGCGGCAAGAACGTTTTAACAAAACTGTCAAACGTCATGACGTAGTGAGAAGTTGAGAACGCGGCAATTTTAAATTACTACAACACTCTCTCCAAATTACAGCGTTCCTCATTGTAAAGTGAAACAAATAATAGTAACTAACAAAAACAATAGGTTAAGTTACTCTACACATACATAGTATTACTAAACAAAGTATTACAGAATCAAGTTTTATAAGTACAGTTACATTTTCCTAATACCTAATTTACTTCTTAGATATTTAAATTTACTTTTAAATCATCAATAACTTTGTTTAACACACTTTTATCCTTGGAAATTATTAGTCCATCATCCACATACAGTATTAGGTACACCTTACTACCATTTAACTGACCAATATAGATACACTTGTCTGAGTGACTATTGGTGAAACCAAATTTCTTTAAAACAGAATCAAATGTTTGATTCCAGCACCTGGGTGCTTGTTTTAACCCATATAATGACCTTTTAAGTTTACAAACATGCCCTTCAGGTACATCTAAAACATCTGGTGGATTCATATAGATATCTTCAGTTATGGATCCATAGAGAAAAGCAGTTTTAATATCAAACTGTATCATTTGCAAGTTATCCTGACACACTTTAGAAAGCAAAACTCTTACAGAGTCATACCTGACAGTTGGTGAGAATGTTTCTGTGTAATCAACCTGGTGTTTCTGTGAGCAGCCCATGGCACATAACCTTGATTTATACAGTAGTCCCGATGGTGTATCTTTCACTTTGAAAACCCACTTACAGCCAATAGTTCTCACTCTATCTGGCTTCTTCACCAACTCCCATGTTTCATTCTTACTGTGTGCTTGCAACTCTTCTTCTATAGACTTTTTCCACTTATCTTTATCCACTGATGACAGAGCCTCTCGGTAAGTTATTGGAGTATCATTTTCTTCGTGTTCTCCACCTTGACAGAGGTAAGTATTAGTTTCATATTTTCTATTTCTAAGTGTTATATTACTAGGTCCACTAATATTTATTTCTTTTTCAGGTACATATGCAGGATCATCATCGGAGAAGAATGTTTCTTCTTCATCATTATCGGATAATGTTACAGATGAGTTATTTAACTCTCTTGTGCTTTGATTTGTTAGCTCAACAGATTCATCAATGTTCTTTGTTTTATCAGCACATATTTTAACATTATTATTATTTTCTGTTAGCGGAACCATACAATATTTTCTTTGTACAGAATTTTCCAGAAATACAACATCTCTACTGATAAGAATTTTTCTTGTTTTAGTATCTAATAGTCTGTAACCTTTAGTGACTTCTGAGTAGCCAATAAATATCATTTTTCTTGCCTTAGGATCCAGTTTTTGACGTTTAGCATCAGGAACATGAACCATGACTTCACATCCAAAGATTCTAAGGTGCTTCAAATTTGGCTTCTTCCCGGACCATAACTCCTCAGGTGTAGCGTATGAAATGGATCTTGTTGGACAGCGGTTCGTTATGTACGCAGCTGTCGCCACTGTTTCAGCCCAGTAGTGTTTCTGTAAATTAGCATTAAGCAACATACAGCGAGCTCTCTCCATCAATGTACGGTTCATACGTTCCGCTAACCCATTTTGTTGTGGGGTATATGGATTAGAAGTTTCATGTATAATGCCACAATTTTGCATGTATTCAATAAACTCGTTACTTAGATACTCTCTTCCATTATCAGTTCTTAATTTCTTTATTTTACATTCAAGTTGATTTTCCACAAATGCTTTAAATTCTTTAAATTTATTAAATACTTCAGACTTGTTTTTAAGTAAATAAATAAATACTTTCCTGGTATAGTCATCCACAAATGTGAGGAAATATTGCGCTCCTCCAACTGATTTCACCTCCAGTGGCCCACAGATATCGGAATGTATAAGTTCTAGAGCCTTCTTAGCACGAGAACCTTCCTTAGGAAACGGCAGCCGGGACTGTTTTCCTTCTTGACAAAATTCACATATCATATCCAGCTTATTGTCAGTAAGCTTGACACCTTCTGCACATTTGGAGAGTTTGTTCAGATCAGTCATATTGAGATGAGCCATCCTTTGATGCCATAAGTAGCTGTCACTTTCCTTTGTATCACATGCATATGCTTGTGCACTACTTAAGTTCAGACGATACATGTTATTCACTAATTCACAAGCTACTACTTCTTTTTGAGATTTGTTGAATATTTTACAGCCATTGTTACTAAACTGTACAGAACATTCTTTCTTTATCAGCTGACTCACGGAGAGAAGATTGCTTGCTAACTCAGGCACATACAACACATTGGTTACTTGTATGGTTTGTGTTTGTCCTACACTATTACATATAGGCAGATCTATTTTTCCACAGCTCTTCACTTTAAGCATTTTATCATCAGCAATACGGATGCTTGTAATTGGAGGTGATGATTCATCGTATAGCCAGTCCTGCCTCATTGTCATATGCATGGACGCTCCTGAATCAACAAACCAGCTCTTACTGTCATTTGCTGCACTGGATGCCGAGAACACAGCGACATATCCAGTTTCTTTGCCTTGGTCCTTTTTCTTTGTTTTGCAATTTTTACTTATGTGACCATAACGGTTGCATTTGAAACAACGGGGACCTTTATTAAACTTCGGAGAACTATCAGAGTCCTTTTGTTTATATTTACTTGACTTACTTGCATACAATGCTACTGACTCGGAGCTCTTTATTTCTTGTAAGAGCTTAGTCTTTACAGAGTCTGCTGTAATCGGCACACCAGAACTTTCGAGGGCCATAATCATTGGCTTGTAGACTTCGGGTAATCCAGCAAGGAGTAATGTACCCAGCCACTCATCATTGATGTCAAATCACATGTTTCGAAGTTTATGTGCTGCACTCATTATTCTGTTAACGTAATCTTCAACATTTTGACAATTTTCTAACGTCGTTGTAATCATATCTCTCAATAAGCCCACGCGTCTTGTCAACCCTTTGTCGTCAAAAGCTTTTTGTAAATTGGTCCACACTTCTTTTGCCGTTTTTGCCTCTTGTATATGTATGTAATTCACTGAGTCAACCAACAATATAATTTTTGCCTTTGCTTTCAGGTCGAGCTTTGAATCAACAGGTTCGCCTTTATTTTCGATACAGCACCAGAGGTCTTCATGTTGTAAATACGTCATCACGGCAAATCTCCATGTATTGTAATTATCTCGACCACTTAACTTTTCGATAAGAGTCATTGTATTTGAAGACATTTTGTATAAAAAAAAATATTTTTCTACACAAACCACGCGGCTTTTGGTTATGTCGTGTCAGTTTTAATGACCGGCGACTTTGTATATCGTTATTTCACTGATATTACTTCTCACTGATACTTATTACAAACAGATTACGTTCTGGGCCCATAACCTGATGTAATTAATAGGCTTTATACTTAATTACTTATTTATTTAACAGAATAATACACATTAGCAAACACTTTTTATAGCAGAGATGGCGGCAAGAACGTTTTAACAAAACTGTCAAACGTCATGACGTAGTGAGAAGTTGAGAACGCGGCAATTTCAAATTACTACAACAAAAGCAACCAAATTGGCATCATGAAGAATGTTTTTTTTAAAAAAAAGTGCCTGATATTGCTGAAATTGCCAATTTCAATATATTGAAAAATGAAGATCAGAAAAGAATCAATAGCAAGCTGGGTAGTGGAAACCCATCTGGGGTGATGATGCCATCTGAGAAAAAAGATAAGGAAAAGGTAAAAATAAAGGTATTAATGACCAGGCAGCTCTAACAAACTATTCAAGAGAATATGCAAAATCTAGCAGAGCTACACGTGAACACTATGATATTAAAATTTGTAAGGATGAAGTAAGGGTTTCCAGGATGGGATACTATCCGAAATATGGTGATAACCTAATGTAATTTTCTCAGTCCTAAGGAAATCACGTGGGGGTGGAGGTATAAATAACGTTAAAAATATTACCAGCCGGCACTATGAAGGCATTATTTGTTCAATAACTACACAACATAACTACTCCTGTCATATTTGTGTAATTTACGGACCACCTAACATTAGTAAACTCTTATTTATTAATGACTTACATTCGACATTCACATCGTTAATAAAACCTAACACCTATAAAACATCAATACAACAATTCACTGCATAGTTTGGGACTTGAGTGTGGGATTACAGAACATACGAGAATACAATTAGCTAATGGACACTTAAGTAAATCCTGTATTGATCATATATATGCCAAATCTCACACACAAGACCTTTACACGACAGCGATCGGCACCACACTGGCCGACCACCGTGCTGTAGTGATCGCTTGTGTTGGATTACCGATGTGTGTACAGGATGGTCCTAAATATAAAATATGTTTGAATAATAAAATGGTACATGAAATATTAAATGGAATGGGATAAAGTAGGGACGGACTTAGAAAACCCAATAAGTATCAACAACGACATTACTATAACATTAAAGGAAATATATAAAAAATCTACATTTAAAATAAAGCTGAAAAATAATAATAAACGCTGTAACAACGGATGGATTAGTAGTAAAATAATAAGATCGTATTTATATAGAGACCAGCTCTTCCGTAAATGGATACACTATGTAATTATCTTCAACTAAAAAGAGACTTCAACAAAGCTAGTAATAAAACAAATAAGTTGATCTGTTTGGACTAAAAATAAATCACTCTAATCCGAAATATTAGCATATCGAAAAAATTTAAAACAGTTACGGAGGATACTAAACAAAATCACAGGAAGAATAAAAAAATCTTTGGATGATGTTATTCTTGATGTTTTTGGAAATCAAAAAATTTATGAGAGAGATCTAGCAAATAAATTCGCTGAAAATTTCAAAAACAGTGTTGTTGGTTTATTTCAGTTTTAACATGCAAAAAATAAACTATGGGAAATAGAATTTTGATCTATGATAAACAGATATCAGGTTTCACGTCAACCTCAAGTTGACAAGCTCTCAAGTCTTTCGAGTGGAAAAAAAAATTGATCCATCGCGAAAAAGACAATTTAAAAACTACCTACATTCAAATAATTATAAACACAAAAATATAAAATCAAAAAAGAGGCAATTTAATATGAAGTAGTGTCATCATTGTGGACGGAAAGGTCATATGAAAAATGACTGTTATTATTTCAAAAGTATGAAACAGAATGCTACACCAGAAAGAACAAGCACAGTTCAGGCTATTGAAATAAGTCAACCACCTTTAAATACATCGAATTTTACATTTATTTATGTCTGGAAACTATAAACAAGATAATAATGAAAATAATATAATATTTTTATTGGATTCTGGCGCTTCGGACTATATCGTAAATAGGGAAAATCGTTTCATTAATTATATTACTTTACAGGTACCGCTCAAGATTGCAATTGCTAAAACTGGTGAATTCATTTCCGCCACAAAAAGGGGAACTTTTCAACTTATCAGCAACATGGGTATTCAAGGAATTTTAAAAGACGTTTTATTATTTCAAGAAGTTCCATACAATTTGTTATCCGTATCAAGGATGCAACGTGAAGGATATACAATTATTTTTAAAAAGCAAGGAGCCCAAGTATACAAAGACGGTAAAATCATCATGAAGAGTAAGATGATAATTAATTTAATAGTTGTAGACTTTGTAAAATTGGTTAAAGTCTATATAAACACGATCTTATTATTTTACTACTAATCCATCCGTTGTTACAGCGTTTATTATTATTTTTCAGCTTTATTTTAAATGTAGATTTTTTATATATTTCCTTTAATGTTATAGTAATGTCGTTGTTGATACTTATTGGGTTTTCTAAGTCCGTCCCTACTTTATCCCATTCCATTTAATATTTCATGTACCATTTTATTATTCAAACATATTTTATATTTAGGACCATCCTGTACACACATCGGTAATCCAACACAAGCGATCACTACAGCACGGTGGTCGGCCAGTGTGGTGCCGATCGCTGTCGTGTAAAGGTCTTGTGTGTGAGATTTGGCATATATATGATCAATACAGGATTTACTTAAGTGTCCATTAGCTAATTGTATTCTCGTATGTTCTGTTATAGACGGTGCTGCCGTTTTTAAGGCTACCCACTAAAAAACAAACGGTTACCCTCTGCGCCGTAATGGGACGTCACGGGATCGCGTTAGCACACACCGTGACGCCCCGGCGAGACCCCCCGAATGAGGGTGCCATGAGCAACGTAGAGCACCCTCCCATCGTAGGCCTATGTTAGGTAAGGGGGGTCACCCTCCCCCCTCCACAGGCCTACAAGTATATCAAGATCCTGCCAGGAACATCTTCTAGTATTTATGATAATCCCGTTACTGGGACGTCTAGATCTTTCCTCCATGAATAATCTATATCAATTTGTAGTTATAAAGAAGATACCGAGCAAGAACTAAAAGATTATGTTGCAGTTCCGGGACCGTATACCGAAAACGAAACAACATACATACAGCAGGTTCCTTTTTACGAAATAAAAGAGAAGGATAACTGGGTTCAAGTCTCGACTAGAGAGCCAAGAGAGCGCAATGATCAGATGTTAAGTTAGTTATCAAGTAAGTCTAACCTTACCTTGTGACGGTATATTCAAATTTATACCAAAACGTGAATCTTACCCCCAAGTGTTACCAAAGACAAACTATCCCTATAGAATCGTTGAATTAGAACCGTAGAAGCCGGCTCTATATTTTATTATTGCTAATACGATAATATATTTCAAAATGACAGATTTATCTTATTAAGTCGAGTACGGTCGAGTAAGGTATATAAGACAAAAATTGATCAAGGTGATCTACTTTTCAAGATAAATGAAGAACATTGTTTATTACAAAAACACAATATGAACATTAATATCAATTTAAGTAATAATAATTATTTATGTACTAAAATACCCACAAAAGATATAACAGAAAAATATTACACAAAATGTATAAATAAAATAACTTAACTTGCCATCTCCATCTCCAGTAATTCAATATGTAGGTAGGACATAGTACCTAGTTTATATATATATATATATTATTTATGTACTAAAATACCCATAAAAGATATAACAGAAAAATATTACACAAAATGTATAAATAAAATAACTTAACTTGCCATCTCCATCTCCAGTAATTCAATATGTAGGTCAAAATTCTATTTCCCATAGTTTATTTTTTGCATGTTAAAACTGAAATAAACCAACAACACTGTTTTTGAAATTTTCAGCGAATTTATTTGCTAGATCTCTCTCATAAATTTTTTGATTTCCAAAAACATCAAGAATAACATCATCCAAAGATTTTTTTATTCTTCCTGTGATTTTGTTTAGTATCCTCCGTAACTGTTTTAAATTTTTTCGATATGCTAATATTTCGGATTAGAGTGATTTATTTTTAGTCCAAACAGATCAACTTATTTGTTTTATTACTAGCTTTGTTGAAGTCTCTTTTTAGTTGAAGATAATTACATAGTGTACCCATTTACGGAAGAGCTGGTCTCTATATAAACACGATCTTATTATTTTACTACTAATCCATCCGTTGTTACAGCGTTTATTATTATTTTTCAGCTTTATTTTAAATGTAGATTTTTTATATATTTCCTTTAATGTTATAGTAATGTCGTTGTTGATACTTATTGGGTTTTCTAAGTCCGTCCCTACTTTATCCCATTCCATTTAATATTTCATGTACCATTTTATTATTCAAAAATATTTTATATTTAGGACCATCCTGTACACACATCGGTAATCCAACACAAGCGATCACTACAGCACGGTGGTCGGCCAGTGTGGTGCCGATCGCTGTCGTGTAAAGGTCTTGTGTGTGAGATTTGGCATATATATGATCAATACAGGATTTACTTAAGTGTCCATTAGCTAATTGTATTCTCGTATGTTCTGTTATAGACGGTGCTGCCGTTTTTAAGGCTACCCACTAAAAAACAAACGGTTACCCTCTGCGCCGTAATGGGACGTCACGGGATCGCGTTAGCACACACCGTGACGCCCCGGCGAGACCCCCCGAATGAGGGTGCCATGAGCAACGTAGAGCACCCTCCCATCGTAGGCCTATGTTAGGTAAGGGGGGTCACCCTCCCCCCTCACCAGGCCTACAAGTATATCAAGATCCTGCCAGGAACATCTTCTAGTATTTATGATAATCCCGTTACTGGGACGTCTAGATCTTTCCTCCATGAATAATCTATATCAATTTGTAGTTATAAAGAAGATACCGAGCAAGAACTAAAAGATTATGTTGCAGTTCCGGGACCGTATACCGAAAACGAAACAACATACATACAGCAGGTTCCTTTTTACGAAATAAAAGAGAAGGATAACTGGGTTCAAGTCTCGACTAGAGAGCCAAGAGAGCGCAATGATCAGATGTTAAGTTAGTTATCAAGTAAGTCTAACCTTACCTTGTGACGGTATATTCAAATTTATACCAAAACGTGAATCTTACCCCCAAGT
The DNA here is from genome assembly GCA_959347395.1 of Mechanitis mazaeus. NCBI lineage: Eukaryota > Metazoa > Arthropoda > Insecta > Lepidoptera > Nymphalidae > Mechanitis > Mechanitis mazaeus. The sequence continues at coordinate 6,582,841 of OY365757.1, forward strand.
GTTACCAAAGACAAACTATCCCTATAGAATCGTTGAATTAGAACCGTAGAAGCCGGCTCTATATTTTATTATTGCTAATACGATAATATATTTCAAAATGACAGATTTATCTTATTAAGTCGAGTACGGTCGAGTAAGGTATATAAGACAAAAATTGATCAAGGTGATCTACTTTTCATGATAAATGAAGAACATTGTTTATTACAAAAACACAATATGAACATTAATATCAATTTAAGTAATAATAATTATTTATGTACTAAAATACCCACAAAAGATATAACAGAAAAATATTACACAAAATGTATAAATAAAATAACTTAACTTGCCATCTCCATCTCCAGTAATTCAATATGTAGGTAGGACATAGTACCTAGTTTATATATATATATATATACAAAGCTTTGGAATAGTTTACCGAAAGCAGTCCAAGAAAGTACTTCAATTTTTGCTTTCAAAGATAAGCTCAGAAATCATCTTATCTCCGAAGTCCCAAACCTTTCATAATTACTGCACTCTCAATGTATGTATATATGTATATTTGTATGTATGTATTTGTTTATATATATGGTTAGGTATTTTATATAAAAAATATTAAAGTATGTACTAATAACTATGAGTTTCTAGCTTAATTTGTTTATTTATTTTAATTTTAATTTTTTTTTGTTTTGTAAGTCATAACTGATGCACTAGTGTGCCCCGCAAGAAATAACAGTGTTTCTCTCCACCATGGGTTAACTGGCAGAGATCTCTTATAGAGATAAGTTCGCCCTTGCCAACATTCTGTGATGTTTTCTTATGTATTTTTATGTTTTTTTTAAAGTGCAATAAACTAGGTACTATGTCCTACCTACATATTGAATTACTGGAGATGGAGATGGCAAGTTAAGTTATTTTATTTATACATTTTGTGTAATATTTTTCTGTTATATCTTTTGTGGGTATTTTAGTACATAAATAATATATATATATATAAACTAGGTACTATGTCCTACCTACATATTGAATTACTGGAGATGGAGATGGCAAGTTAAGTTATTTTATTTATACATTTTGTGTAATATTTTTCTGTTATATCTTTTGTGGGTATTTTAGTACATAAATAATTATTATTACTTAAATTGATATTAATGTTCATATTGTGTTTTTGTAATAAACAATGTTCTTCATTTATCATGAAAAGTAGATCACCTTGATCAATTTTTGTCTTATATACCTTACTCGACCGTACTCGACTTAATAAGATAAATCTGTCATTTTGAAATATATTATCGTATTAGCAATAATAAAATATAGAACCGGCTTCTACGGTTCTAATTCAACGATTCTATAGGGATAGTTTGTCTTTGGTAACACTTGGGGGTAAGATTCACGTTTTGGTATAAATTTGAATATACCGTCACAAGGTAAGGTTAGACTTACTTGATAACTAACTTAACATCTGATCATTGCGCTCTCTTGGCTCTCTAGTCGAGACTTGAACCCAGTTATCCTTCTCTTTTATTTCGTAAAAAGGAACCTGCTGTATGTATGTTGTTTCGTTTTCGGTATACGGTCCCGGAACTGCAACATAATCTTTTAGTTCTTGCTCGGTATCTTCTTTATAACTACAAATTGATATAGATTATTCATGGAGGAAAGATCTAGACGTCCCAGTAACGGGAATATCATAAATACTAGAAGATGTTCCTGGCAGGATCTTGATATACTTGTAGGCCTGGTGAGGGGGGAGGGTGACCCCCCTTACCTAACATAGGCCTACGATGGGAGGGTGCTCTACGTTGCTCATGGCACCCTCATTCGGGGGGTCTCGCCGGGGCGTCACGGTGTGTGCTAACGCGATCCCGTGACGTCCCATTACGGCGCAGAGGGTAACCGTTGGTTTTTTAGTGGGTAGCCTTAAAAACGGCAGCACCGTCTATAACAGAACATACGAGAATACAATTAGCTAATGGACACTTAAGTAAATCCTGTATTGATCATATATATGCCAAATCTCACACACAAGACCTTTACACGACAGCGATCGGTACCACACTGGCCGACCACCGTGCTGTAGTGATCGCTTGTGTTGGATTACCGATGTGTGTACAGGATGGTCCTAAATATAAAATATTTTTGAATAATAAAATGGTACATGAAATATTAAATGGAATGGGATAAAGTAGGGACGGACTTAGAAAACCCAATAAGTATCAACAACGACATTACTATAACATTAAAGGAAATATATAAAAAATCTACATTTAAAATAAAGCTGAAAAATAATAATAAACGCTGTAACAACGGATGGATTAGTAGTAAAATAATAAGATCGTGTTTATATAGAGACCAGCTCTTCCGTAAATGGATACACTATGTAATTATCTTCAACTAAAAAGAGACTTCAACAAAGCTAGTAATAAAACAAATAAGTTGATCTGTTTGGACTAAAAATAAATCACTCTAATCCGAAATATTAGCATATCGAAAAAATAATTGTATATCCTTCACGTTGCATCCTTGATACGGATAACAAATTGTATGGAACTTCTTGAAATAATAAAACGTCTTTTAAAATTCCTTGAATACCCATGTTTCTGATAAGTTGAAAAGTTCCCCTTTTTGTGGCGGAAATGAATTCACCAGTTTTAGCAATTGCAATCTTGAGCGGTACCTGTAAAGTAATATAATTAATGAAACGATTTTCCCTATTTACGATATAGTCCGAAGCGCCAGAATCCAATAAAAATATTATATTATTTTCATTATTATCTTGTTTATAGTTTCCAGACATAAATAAATGTAAAATTCGATGTATTGAAAGGTGGTTGACTTATTTCAATAGCCTGAACTGTGCTTGTTCTTTCTGGTGTAGCATTCTGTTTCATACTTTTGAAATAATAACAGTCATTTTTCATATGACCTTTCCGTCCACAATGATGACACTACTTCATATTAAATTGCCTCTTTTTTTGATTTTATATTTTTGTGTTTATAATTATTTGAATGTAGGTAGTTTTTAAATTGTCTTTTTCGCGATGGATCAATTTTTTTTTCCACTCGAAAGACTTGAGAGCTTGTCAACTTGAGGTTGACGTGAAACCTGATATCTGTTTATCATAGATCAAAATTCTATTTCCCATAGTTTATTTTTTGCATGTTAAAACTGAAATAAACCAACAACACTGTTTTTGAAATTTTCAGCGAATTTATTTGCTAGATCTCTCTCATAAATTTTTTGATTTCCAAAAACATCAAGAATAACATCATCCAAAGATTTTTTTATTCTTCCTGTGATTTTGTTTAGTATCCTCCGTAACTGTTTTAAATTTTTTCGATATGCTAATATTTCGGATTAGAGTGATTTATTTTTAGTCCAAACAGATCAACTTATTTGTTTTATTACTAGCTTTGTTGAAGTCTCTTTTTAGTTGAAGATAATTACATAGTGTATCCATTTACGGAAGAGCTGGTCTCTATATAAACACGATCTTATTATTTTACTACTAATCCATCCGTTGTTACAGCGTTTATTATTATTTTTCAGCTTTATTTTAAATGTAGATTTTTTATATATTTCCTTTAATGTTATAGTAATGTCGTTGTTGATACTTATTGGGTTTTCTAAGTCCGTCCCTACTTTATCCCATTCCATTTAATATTTCATGTACCATTTTATTATTCAAAAATATTTTATATTTAGGACCATCCTGTACACACATCGGTAATCCAACACAAGCGATCACTACAGCACGGTGGTCGGCCAGTGTGGTGCCGATCGCTGTCGTGTAAAGGTCTTGTGTGTGAGATTTGGCATATATATGATCAATACAGGATTTACTTAAGTGTCCATTAGCTAATTGTATTCTCGTATGTTCTGTAATCCCACACTCAAGTCCCAAACTATGCAGTGAATTGTTGTATTGATGTTTTATAGGTGTTAGGTTTTATTAACGATGTGAATGTCGAATGTACGTCATTAATAAATAAGAGTTTACTAATGTTAGGTGGTCCGTAAATTACACAAATATGACAGGAGTAGTTATGTTGTGTAGTTATTGAACAAATAATGCCTTCATAGTGCTGGCTGGTAATATTTTTAACGTTATTTATACCTCCACCCCCACGTGATTTCCTTAGGACTGAGAAAATTTCGTAGCCTTGGATATTAAATATATTATATTAATATCTGTTAATATGCACACATCAATAAATTTTTTTGAATATAAAATACATTATTCCAAAGCCGTGAAGTTTTTTATGATCGACCTTATTTTAGGTATTTGATTTATAAAATCATTTATGTCTAAATAATTTTTAAGTTCATTGACATCATTTAGAAATAGATGAAGAGACATTTTTAATGGAGTAATATATACTAAAAATAAAATATACAATATTTTAATTTATTAATGAACATGTTTCTCGTTTCTGGTTTCTCTAATTATTTACGACTTCTACGTTCAGTAGTTTATGTGTTAGGGTTTATTAAAATTTACATGCGCTCCATATAGTGTGACCTAAGCAGCTATGGAGCAAGAATACGCTCTCGTCATTACAACTATGAATTTCCCTGTTCTTTGAACAACGCGTGATAAACGCACACATTTAAAGTTGAATTGATGTTTCCCCTAATAAGGAAAAAAAACAAATTTCATAATAAAACATCTGCTAAGTCCTTGTTGGAATTTGTTTCATTCAAAAATTTTCACAAACATGCCCAACCAATTGTTTTGTTGGAGCGATTAGAAGACCAGCACACAGTGGGATCAAAAGATCAAATCAATAGTGCTACTGTCACCCCTAGTACTTGTAAACCTTCAACAAGCACAGTAAAACCGAATGAACCACAACAACAAGCAAGTTGCATACGAATAGCACAGTCTCAACAAGTCAAAAGTAAATTATGTACGCCAAAACTTCCAATTCACTTACGGTCACGTGTAATAGTTTATAACAACTCGAATAAAGTTTTGGCCTACAAAAATAGAAAGTTTATAAAAAGTAAGCGGAAAACAAGAATAAGGAAGCAGTCAAGAGTAAAACCGAGGTCACAGAGATCAGTTGATGATTTTTCTATTGATACCTTTAACGTTCTTCAGGAAAGAAACGTTAAGAACGCGTAACACTAAAAGACTAAAGCAACAAAAAATTGCAACATAAATGCCCAAAATCAGTTAAATACTCGTAGCTATCCCATAGAAATAAGGAAAGTTTAGTACGACGTATACTAGAGTTGCCAGATAATCTTCCAGAGACATTGACATCGTTTAATTGCGACGACGAGGATCAAGAGCCATCGTCATGTTTAGATCAAGACACAGTTCCAGGAACTTCATCTACATTCTCAGATCCTGTACGAGAAACACCTATCTCGGATATTTATCAAAACCCAGTCCGAGGAACGTCATCTTTACATAGCGACCCTGTCCCAAGCACCTCTACAGCATCTATTTATGACGACACTGTCCCAGGGATATCATCTTCTTATTATCGAGATCCTGTACGAAATACATCATGCTCAAATATTTATCGAAACCCAATCCCAGGAACATCATCTTCATATAAGGACCCTGTTCTAAATCCTTCCACATCGTCTGTATATCAAGATCCTTTTTTTTTTTTCCGTTGGAAAAACCCGTTACGGGTACCCCGTCGGCCCATGGGGGTGACGGCTGGGGGGTTATGTGGGACTACCCGGCAGCATAGAGGGTGCTGCCGTTTTTAAGGCTACCCACTAAAAAACCAACGGTTACCCTCTGCGCCGTAATGGGACGTCACGGGATCGCGTTAGCACATACCGTGACGCCCCGGCGAGACCCCCCGAATGAGGGTGCCATGAGCAACGTAGAGCACCCTCCCATCGTAGGCCTATGTTAGGTAAGGGGGGGTCACCCTCCCCCCTCACCAGGCCTACAAGTATATCAAGATCCTGCCAGGAACATCTTCTAGTATTTATGATAATCCCGTTACTGGGACGTCTAGATCTTTCCTCCATGAATAATCTATATCAATTTGTAGTTATAAAGAAGATACCGAGCAAGAACTAAAAGATTATGTTGCAGTTCCGGGACCGTATACCGAAAACGAAACAACATACATACAGCAGGTTTCTTTTTACGAAATAAAAGAGAAGGATAACTGGGTTCAAGTCTCGACTAGAGAGCCAAGAGAGCGCAATGATCAGATGTTAAGTTAGTTATCAAGTAAGTCTAACCTTACCTTGTGACGGTATATTCAAATTTATACCAAAACATGAATCTTACCCCCAAGTGTTACCAAAGACAAACTATCCCTATAGAATCGTTGAATTAGAACCGTAGAAGCCGGTTCTATATTTTATTATTGCTAATACGATAATATATTTCAAAATGACAGATTTATCTTATTAAGTCGAGTACGGTCGAGTAAGGTATATAAGACAAAAATTGATCAAGGTGATCTACTTTTCATGATAAATGAAGAACATTGTTTATTACAAAAACACAATATGAACATTAATATCAATTTAAGTAATAATAATTATTTATGTACTAAAATACCCACAAAAGATATAACAGAAAAATATTACACAAAATGTATAAATAAAATAACTTAACTTGCCATCTCCATCTCCAGTAATTCAATATGTAGGTAGGACATAGTACCTAGTTTATATATATATATATATTATTTATGTACTAAAATACCCATAAAAGATATAACAGAAAAATATTACACAAAATGTATAAATAAAATAACTTAACTTGCCATCTCCATCTCCAGTAATTCAATATGTAGGTAGGACATAGTACCTAGTTTATATATATATATATATATATATATATATATATATATATATAAATTATTTATGTACTAAAATACCCACAAAAGATATAACAGAAAAATATTACACAAAATGTATAAATAAAATAACTTAACTTGCCATCTCCATCTCCAGTAATTCAATATGTAGGTAGGACATAGTACCTAGTTTATATATATATATATATATATATATATATATATATATATATATATATATATATATATATATATATTCTTTATTGCACTTTAAAAAGAACATAAAAATACATAAGAAAACATCACAGAATGTTGGCAAGGGCGAACTTACCTCTATAAGAGATCTCTGCCAGTTAACCCATGGTGGAGAGAAACACTGTTATTTCTTGCGGGGCACACTAGTGCATCAGTTATGACTTACAAAACAAAAAAAAATTAAAATTAAAATAAATAAACAAATTAAGCTAGAAACTCATAGTTATTAGTACATACATTAATATTTTTTATATAAAATACCTAACCATATATATAAACAAATACATACATACAAATATACATATATACATACATTGAGAGTGCAGTAATTATGAAAGGTTTGGGACTTCGGAGATAAGATGATTTCTGAGCTTATCTTTGAAAGCAAAAATTGAAGTACTTTCTTGGACTGCTTTCGGTAAACTATTCCAAAGCTTTGCAGCACGAATTGTGAAGGAATGGAATAGGAAGTTGATGTTGTGTCTTGAAACTTCAAGCATCGAAGTGATACAAGACCTCTTCGAACGAGTAGGAGTAGGAAGATGGTGGAAACGGGACCGAAGGTAGGTGGGAGAATTTTGGTTATAGAGTATGTTATAGAGAAAAGAAAGGATGTGCATATCACGGCGAAGATGGATAGGGAGCCACTTAAGTTGAGTACGAAATTGAGATATGTGATCATATTTCCGTAAACCAAAAACGAAACGTATCGCAAGATTTTGTAAACGCTCTAATTTATTAAGTAGCTCTTTCGTCACATCTAAATAGCACACATCTGCATAGTCAAGGATAGGTAGGAGAAGAGATTGCGCAAGCAGAATTTTGGTCTTAAATGGAAGAAAGTATTGAAAACGCTTAAGATAATGGAAGGTGTAGTGCATCCTTCTGCTGACCTCGCTGACATGAGCTATTCAAGATAAGTTTTTATCTAAGATTAAGCCTAGATTTTTCACTTTGTCGCAATAAGGTATCGGTGTTCCATAGTACAAAATAGGAGGTGCAGTTTTCCAGACAATGCGGCTTCTCAGACGACTACTACCGATTATTATTGCCTGCGATTTTACAGGATTGATAAGAAGTCCAAACGATTTGGACCATAGATGAATTGCAGCAAGGTCTTTATTAAGATGGTAGATAGTCTCATGCAGCTCATTCAGCCCAAAATGACGATAGACTTGTAAGTCATCTGCATACAGGTGGTAGGGAGAAGAGATAACATTTGAAATATTGTTAATAAAAATTGAGAAAAGTAATGGAGAAAGTACGCCGCCTTGTGGGACACCAGCAGTAAGAGTCAACCAACTCGATGAGTTATAGTCAGTCGTTACTGAGATATTAATTGCACGGAGAGTGTCAAGAAGGATGTCATGGTCTACAGAGTTGAAAGCGTTACTGAAGTCTAACAAAATCATAGCAGTGAGCTTAGTGTTATCCATAGCACACCGAATGTCCTCCGTCACATTCAACAGCGCTCCAATAGTGCTATGAAATGGGCGAAAACCGGATTGATAAGGACATAATAGAGAGTTGGAGATGAGGTGAGAATAAAGTTGTTGGTGAACTATAGATTCCAGAACTTTGGATAAAATAGGAAGGATAGATATAGGACGATATTGAGTAGGACATGAGGGATTTGGGGTTTTAGGTAGTGGTATGACAATTGCTTTCTTCCAGAGAGATTGAAAAACATTACATGACAGTGAGAAGTTAATTATGTGTGTGATCACAGATGCAATCTCGTCCAGCACTGTAAGAATCATCTCAAGGCTTATATTGTCACTACCAATGGCTTTGGTAGAGATAGACCGAACACACTTCTTTACCACATCTGCATTGACTGATTTGAAGTGAAAATATGGTAGGTCGGATGGAGTCTGACTGTTCAAAAAAGAAAGAGTGGATGCTTTAACCAGGTTGTCTAAGATAAGAGGTGGAGTAGTGAAGTGAGAATTTAAAATATTGGGATCCACTGAGCTTTGACAAACAACAGAGGATTTGTCGACTCCTAGCGACCTTAAGAATCGCCAAACTTGCGCTTGGGTAAGATTCTGAATGGAATTATGAATGTAGCGACGTTTAGCATCCCTACACATCTTGTTGCAGAGGTTACGCAGAGTTTTATACTCACATAAATTATCAATTGACGGAAAAATTTTATTTGCTGTTTTCGCCCTGTCACGCTTGGTCATAATTTTTTTAATGATAGGTGTCAACCACGGAGCTGGCGTACGTTTCATTCGTACTGGTCTAATAGGGGCATGTACGTCAAAAATCTTTATCAGCTCAGCAGTAAATGATTCAACCATGGTATTCATATCATTTGCATTAGTGACACAAGACCAGTCGATGTTCCCCACCTCCTCTCTTAAGCGTTGTAGATCCATCTGCTTAAAATTGCGCTGAAGGATAACTTTGCCTCTAATTTTTATTTATTTTTTAATTTTTATATTGAAGCTACGTCACATTTATATAAAGTATTATTATTATAGTTATGTATTATTTTATATATTATTTATGTTTAGAATGCTTTAGTAGATATTTTTATTTTTTATTTGTTTTATGTTTAGGTTTATTTTTGTTTTTAATTTATTTTTTTTTCTTTTATTTGCACGCCTACCAACAATCTCTCTTCTACGTCGTAAGGTTGGCTGATAGAGAATGTTTCTGTAGCATTAAGCCCATCTTTTGTGCATTTGTTGCATTTCGTACAATGAAGAGTTAAATAAATAAATAATTAATAATTAATAAATAAATAGAAATCAGTTAAGGCGCTGTGATACTTGTGGAATATTTTATTTTGTTTACTTCTGCTTCATCTTTTGGTTTCATTTTTAACTTTTTGGTTGGAATATCGTCATTTTGACAAGGCTTTATTGTTTCTTTGACATAGCCTGGTCTTTTTTTTTTTTGTTGATTTGAAACCTGGAATTTCTTCTTCACCGGTTAAAAAAAGAAACTCATTTTTCTTCTCCGCAAAGCCATGTACGTGATGCCACATTAGGTTATCACCATATTTCGGATAGTATCCCATTATGGAAACCCTTACTTCATCCTTACAAATTTTAATATCATAGTGTTCACGTGTAGCTCTGCTAGATTTTGCATATTCTCTTGAATAGTTTGTTAGAGCTGCCTGGTCATTAATACCTTTTTTTTTACCTTTTCCTTATTTTTTTTCTCAGATGGCATCATCACCCCAGATGGGTTTCCACTACCCAGCTTGCTATTGATTCTTTTCTGATCTTCATTTTTCAATATATTGAAATTGGCAATTTCAGCAATATCAGGCACTTTTTTTTTAAAAAAACATTCTTCATGATGCCAATTTGGTTGCTTTCCATCATGAAAAGCAGACCTCGTACATCACCTTGATCAATTTTTGTCTTATATACCTTACACGATGCCCTGCTCGTTTTCGCGTACTCGACTTGATAAGATAAATTTGAACTGCAACATAATCTTTTAGTTCTTGCTCGGTATCTTCTTTATAACGACAAATTGATATAGATTATTCATGGAGGAAAGATCTAGACGTCCCAGTAACGGGATTATCATAAATACTAGAAGATGTTCCTGGCAGGATCTTGATATACTTGTAGGCCTGGTGAGGGGGGAGGGTGACCCCCCTTACCTAACATAGGCCTACGATGGGAGGGTGCTCTACGTTGCTCATGGCACCCTCATTCGGGGAGTCTCGCCGGGGCGTCACGGTGTGTGCTAACGCGATCCCGTGACGTCCCATTACGGCGCAGAGGGTAACCGTTGGTTTTTTAGTGGGTTGCCTTAAAAATGGCAGCACCCTCTATGCTGCCGGGTAGTCCCACATAACCCCAGGGCCGTCACCCCCATGGGCCGACGGGGTACCCGTAACGGGTTTTTCCAACGGAAAAAAAAAAAAGGATCTTGATATACAGACGATGTGGAAGGATTTAGAACAGGGTCCTTATATGAAGATGATGTACCTGGGATTGGGTTTCGATAAATATTTGAGCATGATGATCGTACAGGATCTCGATAATAAGAAGATGATATCCCTGGGACAGGGTCGTCATAAATAGATGCTGTAGAGGTGCTTGGGACAGGATCGCTATGTAAAGATGACGTTCCTCGGACTGGGTTTTGATAAGTATCCGAGATAGGTATTTCTCGTACAGGATCTGAGAATGGAGATGAAGTTCCTGGAACTGTGTCTTGATCTAAACATGACGATGGCTCTTGATCCTCGTCGTCGCAATTAAACGATGTCAATGTCTCTGGAAGATTATCTGGCAACTCTAGTATACGTCGTACTAAACTTTCCTTATTTCTATGGGATAGCTACGAGTATTTAACTGATTTTGGGCATTTATGTTGCAATTTTTTGTTGCTTTAGTCTTTTAGTGTTACGCGTTCTTAACGTTTCTTTCCTGGAGAACGTTAAAAGTATCAATAGAAAAATCATCAACTGATCTCTGTGGCCTCGGTTTTACTCTTGACTGCTTCCTTATTCTTGTTTTCCGCTTACTTTTTATAACCTTTCTATTTTTGTAGGCCAAAACTTTATTCGAGTCGTTATAAACTATTACACGTGACCGTAAGTGAATTGGAAGTTTTGGCGTACATAATTTATTTTTGACGTGTTGAGACTGTGCTATTCGTATGCAACTTGCTTGTTGTTGTGGTTCATTCGGTTTTACTGTGCTTGTTGAAGGTTTACAAGTACTAGGGGTGACAGTAGCACTATTGATTTGATCTTTTGATCCCACTGTGTGCTGGTCTTCTAATCGCTCCAACAACACAATTGGTTGGGCATGTTTGTGAAAATTTTTGAATGAAACAAATTTTAACAAGGACTTAGCAGATGTTTTATTATGAAATTTGTTTTTTTTCCTTATTAGGCGAAACATCAATTCAACTATAAATGTGTGCGTTTATCACGCGTTGTTCAAAGAACAGGGAAATTCATAGTTGTAATGACGAGAGCGTATTCTTGCTCCATAGCTGCTTAGGTCACACTATATGGAGCGCATGTAAATTTTAATAAACCCTAACACATAAACTACTGAACGTAGAAGTCGTAAATAATTAGAGAAACCAGAAACGAGAAACATGTTCATTAATAAATTAAAATATTGTATATTTTATTTTTAGTATATATTACTCCATTAAAAATGTCTCTTCATCTATTTCTAAATGATGTCAATGAACTTAAAAATTATTTAGACATAAATGATTTTATAAATCAAATACCTAAAATAAGGTCGATCATAAAAAACTTCACGGCTTTGGAATAATGTATTTTATATTCAAAAAAATTTATTGATGTGTGCATATTAACAGATATTAATATAATATATTTAATATCCAAGGCTACGAAATTTTCTCAGTCCTAAGGAAATCACGTGGGGGTGGAGGTATAAATAACGTTAAAAATATTACCAGCCAGCACTATGAAGGCATTATTTGTTCAATAACTACACAACATAACTACTCCTGTCATATTTGTGTAATTTACGGACCACCTAACATTAGTAAACTCTTATTTATTAGTGACTTACATTCGACATTCATAAAACCTATAAAACATCAATACAACAATTCACTGCATAGTTTGGGACTTGAGTGTGGGATTACAGAACATACGAGAATACAATTAGCTAATGGACACTTAAGTAAATCCTGTATTGATCATATATATGCCAAATCTCACACACAAGACCTTTACACGACAGCGATCGGCACCACACTGGCCGACCACCGTGCTGTAGTGATCGCTTGTGTTGGATTACCGATGTGTGTACAGAATGGTCCTAAATATAAAATATGTTTGAATAATAAAATGGTACATGAACTATTAAATGGAATGGGATAAAGTAGGGACGGATTTAGAAAACCCAATAAGTATCAACAACGACATTACTATAACATTAAAGGAAATATATAAAAAATCTACATTTAAAATAAAGCTGAAAAATAATAATAAACGCTGTAACAACGGATGAATTAGTAGTAAAATAATAAGATCGTGTTTATATAGAGACCAGCTCTTCCGTAAATGGATACACTATGTAATTATCTTCAACTAAAAAGAGACTTCAACAAAGCTAGTAATAAAACAAATAAGTTGATCTGTTTGGACTAAAAATAAATCACTCTAATCCGAAATATTAGCATATCGAAAAAATTTAAAACAGTTACGGAGGATACTAAACAAAATCACAGGAAGAATAAAAAAATCTTTGGATGATGTTATTCTTGATGTTTTTGGAAATCAAAAAATTTATGAGAGAGATCTAGCAAATAAATTCGCTGAAAATTTCAAAAACAGTGTTGTTGGTTTATTTCAGTTTTAACATGCAAAAAATAAACTGTGGGAAATAGAATTTTAGTCTATGATAAACAGATATCAGGTTTCACGTCAACCTCAAGTTGACAAGCTCTCAAGTCTTTCGAGTGGAAAGAAAAATTGATCCATCGCGAAAAAGACAATTTAAAAACTTTCTACATTCAAATAATTATAAACACAAAAATATAAAATCAAAAAAGAGGCAATTTAATATGAAGTAGTGTCATCATTGTGGACGGAAAGGTCATATGAAAAATGACTGTTATTATTTCAAAAGTATGAAACAGAATGCTACACCAGAAAGAACAAGCACAGTTCAGGCTATTGAAATAAGTCAACCACCTTTAAATACATCGAATTTTACATTTATTTATGTCTGGAAACTATAAACAAGATAATAATGAAAGATCTCTCTCATAAATTTTTTGATTTCCAAAAACATCAAGAATAACATCATCCAAAGATTTTTTTATTCTTCCTGTGATTTTGTTTAGTATCCTCCGTAACTGTTTTAAATTTTTTCGATATGCTAATATTTCGGATTAGAGTGATTTATTTTTAGTCCAAACAGATCAACTTATTTGTTTTATTACTAGCTTTTGTGACGGTCAAAGTAAATTATAATGTTATTTTAGTTAGTATAAGTAATTTGAAATGTTTTATAGTACTGGGTTGGTGTAATGGTTAAGGACTCAGCATTCGACGCTAAGAGTAGCAAGATCGATTCCCAACGAGTCGGACATTATTTTTAATTTTAAATACGTTTATTTTATAATAATTAATAGGTTAATATTAATTATTTAATATGAGTAGAACATTGATTCGGAAGTGAGCGGACGTGTTCTTGTGTCGATTTAGAAATATTCACTTACCGACATATAAGAAAATATAATGTACTGATGAATATAGGGTGTGGATTGTATTAAGTTCTATTTTTGTGTCAGCTTCTTTATACAACTAGGGGTGAGTTTTATATAATATAATAGATTAAGTATTTTTTTAGTTATAAAGCAATGATAAAATGTTATTTATTTGTTCACGTAGCCTATCGAAACGCCTTCTTTTGGGAGAAGTCTTGAGAACGCATACGTAACTCAAACCAATGCTCGATATTCTCGATATTATAGGAACTTTGGAGGACATTGACAGTATGGTGGGCATGTTCAGTATGTTTATTACGTTTCTTTTTGATATCCATGCTCCTAGGAAGTCAGTTTACTTAAAAAGTTATTCATATCCCTGGATTACTGATACAATTAAGGATATGATATCAATTCGCAATAATTGTCATCTACAATATAAGTTATCTGGCTTAAATACTCATAAAGAAAGTTACATAGATATGAAACACATTGTTATCAGTGCCTTTCATGAAGAAAAGAAAGTTTATTTTAATACTAAAATTAATAATAATTTAAAAAAACCTAAAAAACTTTGGAAAAACCTTGAAAATATTCTTAAACCTAACACTAAAAATAAAGTTGAACTCCCTGCAACATGTGACAATCCAGACCTCATAAACAAGCATTTCCTTGAAGTACCCGGTACCAATTGCGTAGCTTTATCTGACTTGACATTCTATGAGTATAACAGACATAGTTCATCCACTTTTCAACTACAACCAGTAACTGAAACTACTGTAATTAATGTAATAAATAGATTAAAATCTAATGCAGAAGGTGTAGATAAGATATCTCTTGAAATGATAAGGTTGACCATGCCTCATACTGTTGATGCCATCACTAAAATTGTAAATCACTCCATAGTTTCTTCTACTTTTCCGGATCTTTGGAAGACAGCGATAATTAAACCTATACCAAAAAAACCCAATGTTTTATCTTTAAAAGATTTAAGACCCATAAGTATTTTACCTTGCATGTCCAAAATACTTGAAAGGGTAGTTTGCGATCAGTTGGTGAAATACTTAGAGAACAATTCTATATTTCCTTTGGGTCACTCAGGATTCCGTAAAGGTCTGAGTACATCTACTGCACTGCTTGATGTTGTGGATAATATTATTACTGCCCAAGACAAAAATATGGTTACTATTCTAGTACTTCTTGATTTTTCACGTGCCTTTGATGCAATTAATATTTCTTTGTTGCTTTCCAAAATGTCTTTTTATGGTTTTGCTCCGAGTACTTTAAATTGGTTTCACAGTTACCTTCATCTAAGGTCCCAAATTGTACAAATCTCTAAACCTAATGGGAACGTTGCTTCTTCATCCAAAACCATCAATTTTCGTGGTGTACCTCAGGGATCCATATTAGGCCCTATCCTCTTTATACTTTATACTGCAAACATAACCACCAGTATCAAACATTGTCAGTACCATATTTATGCTGATGACTTACAAATTTATTTCAGTTTCCCTCCAAATGAAATGTCCCTAGCTGTTAACAAAATTAACGAGGATTTAAATCGTATTGCTAAGTGGGCTGAGGCACACTGTCTCATATTAAACTCACAAAAAACTAAATATCTCATTATTGGATCTAAAACTAAAGTGAGAGCGGTAAAGTCTCTTGACCCTCATATTAAAATTGCAAATGATCCTATAGAATGCGTTACTTTCGCTCGTAATCTAGGTGTAGTGTTTGATAGTCATCTTCGCTTCGAGCAACATGTACAAGAAGCTGTTCAAAATTGTTTCTACAGACTTAAAATTTTATACAAAATTAGGCCTTATTTGAGTGAGGATGTTCGTATTGCATTATGTGATTCCCTTATACTATCAAAATTGAATTATGCCGATGTTGTATATGGTCCATGTTTACTGGCTAGAACAGAGAAGTTAATTCAAAGGGTTCAAAATGCATGTGCTCGATTCTGTTTTAACATTCCTCCTAGAACTCACGTTACACCATACATCAACAGCTCAAGACTACTAAAAATGAAAGCTCGTAGGCAGTTACATCTGGCTACACTATTATTTGGTATTATAATTAATGAGAAGCCGGTATACCTTTTCCAAAAGTTAGCGTGGGCTTACGAGAGGCATAGGTTTTCCACCCGAGCATCTGCCTTTATGTTGCTAACACCGCGACATAGAACGGCAGCGTTTCGTGGTAGTTTTAAGTATGCAGCTACTCGCTGCTGGAATAATCTTCCACCGCCTTTGAGGAAGCTGAAGACCGTAAATACGTTTCGTAAATATTGCAAAATACAATTATTACAAAACCAAATACGTTGATTCTTTTGGTTTTTTTTTTTTTTTTTGGTTGATACTTTTGGTTTTTTTGTTTTTTGGTTGATACTTTTGGTTTTGTTGCCACGAGATGCTGCTGGTATTTATTTGTGTCTATGTATACAGCTGTATGTATTGTATATGTAAATATGTATTATGAGCATATATGTGTGTATTTTTGTGTATGTGTATATATATATATGTGTGTGTGTATACGTGTGTTGTATATCTGTGTAATTTCTTGTTATCCAACTAATCAATGTTAATATATAATTCAGTCCTTTGGCCAAGGTAAATAGTTTTAATTTTTTTTTTTTTTTTATTATTATTATTTTTTTGTTTCTGGTCCTTATTTCTTTTGCGTCCGTGATGTCGAGTAAGGGGTTCAACTGAAAATCAGTGTATAAGGTAAACTTCGCCTTGTACGAATGCTGAGTTGTGCCCTTTTCTTGACATCACACAGCATTGGCACATATTAATTTTTGTTGTTTAATATAAACAATTTTTGTGTTTTTGTTTATTTTTTATTTTGTCATCATTTAGTTTTATATATAAGTTTTTCTCTTTATTAATTTTGATACGTTGTCAGTGTTGTGTGTTGTTATTGAATAAATGTTATTTTCTTTCTTTCTTTCTTTCTATATAATAATCCGATGACTAACAATTCTGGATGTGGAAGGGCATCAGCCATAAAATAACTAGTGCATAACCCTCCTGGCGCTCAACTGTTTGTATATGTGTTCGTGAAAGATTAAACTATGTGTTCCTCAATTTTGGTTTGATTTGAAGCATCTACGGCTAGATTAAAATGTGTATTATGAGACATAACATGGCGCCCAACGTGGGGCCCGAACCCACGACCCTGAGATTAAGAGTCTCATGCTCTACCGACTGAGCTAGCCGGACATGGCGCCCAACGGAAAATCTGCTATGAATTAGTCTTTTGAGGAGAATAAAGAAGTAAAACTCAGGGTCACGAGTACAGAAATTGTGTATGATCTATATCAAAATTAATCGCCGGCTATATCAAGCAAAGAAGATAAAATATATTGTTAAATAATTTAAAGTTTTAAACATGTATTCTTAGTTTTTTTTTATGTCTTTATATTATTAGGTATATTTTTTTTTAGTTATTTAAGTTTGTTAGTAAGTTAAGTTTGTTATCGAATTCCTTGTTAACGTGTTAAATTATGAAAAGGATTTAAAAGTTTTGTTAGCAACATTTGTACATTAGGGTAGATATTTTTCTTTGTATTATGTTAGTTTAAGTATTGAAAGGAATACCTTTAACGTGAGATTACGGTTATAGTTTCGGCGGGTATATATTGTAAAATTTAGTTTTATATTAAGAATACATTTTATTTGGTAGTTATATATTTTTACCTCTAGGCACAATGGACGTAAATTTTTTACTTAAAGATGAGTTGGAATTCGAACTTGCTAGTCGGGGTGTATATATTAAAAGCTTTTTACCGGTCATGAAAAAATTATTAAAAGAATTAATGAGGTCCGAGCAGGCGGGTGAATGTTCTTATCTACTAAAAGCACCAAAGCAGAGTTCTGAAAATCCTGTCAAGGAATTAGAACTTTGTAATGCAAAAATTAATATCTTATCCAATTACATATCAGAAATTGATAGTAAACCAGATAAATCTCTATTTAGGCGTTTAGTATGTAGATTGTATCATGTAAAGAGTAGGTTAGATTTTATCATTCCGAATGAAGAAACAGACATTGCTTGTCTTAATAATTTAAAGAAGTCAGTGGATGATTTATTACTAAAGCTGGAAGAAGAAGATGATAAAACGCCTGAAGATAAAAACCTAACGCCCAGTGATAAACGTATTCTACATGAAACCTTAGGGGTTCTCGGAGACCAGATTTTAAGAAAACTTGAATATAAGGAGGACCAAGGAAATACTTCAGTAGTAACAGATAAAAGTGGAGATAATGACCTTGAAAAAATTAAAGTAAGTAGGGAGAGTAAGCCATGGACATTAGTGCGTATGTCTACCTTAGATGAAGATATTTCTAAAAAGAAGCTCGTGCCGATAACTCAATGGGGTTTAAAGTTTTCGGGAAATAGCAGCATAAGTATCAATGCTTTTATCGAAAGAGTTAATGAACTTAAAGATGCAAGAAATGCTACGGATAGAGACTTGTGGCAATATGCAATAGATTTTTTTGAAGGAGATGCCTTAATTTGGTATAGAGCCAACAGAGAATATGTTGCGAGTTGGAAGGAACTTACAATTTTACTTAAGAGAACATTTCAACCGCATGATTATCAGGAAAAGCTCTTAGAAGAAATAATGGGTAGGACACAGGGTAAAAATGAGTGTGTTATAATCTACGTATCTATTATGCAGAACATGTTTAACAGATTGCCGGAGGAAGTTCCAGAAGAAAGGAAAATAAGGATTATCTTAAGAAACCTGCAACCGTATTTTCAAAGAGCAGTATGTCGTGATGATTTTTTATCAATTACGGATTTAGTAAATGTATTGCGTGTAATTGAAAGAACTAAAATCAACTGCGATAATTTCGAAGAGCCAAAAAGGAATTCGAACAAATTAGAACCTGACCTGGCGTATAAATTTTATGAAGTTTCTGAAATAGATAACGAGGTTAGCGAAATAAAAAATGTCGAGGTAAATAAAAGACGGTGCTGGAATTGTCTAGAAACGGGACATTTATTTAGGACATGCCGCTTGCCAAAACAGCGCTTGTTTTGTTACAGATGTGGTAAATTTGGTCTTATATCTAAAGATTGTGCTTGTAAGGGAAACGAATCAGGGGAAAGCAACAATCCTGCCAAGTAAGCTTTCCCCTAAAAAGATACAGTAGGGAATGGCAGGCATGGTTGGAGAAAATTAGGAGTTTTTTTTGGTCACAAGAGTTCAATCCCATCATGATAAATAAAACTGATGACAATAGATCATATGTACTTGTAGACATATTGGGCTATAAATGTGGTGGACTTCTAGATTCTGGGGCAAACCGCACAGTAATTAATAAGGATCTAGCAATGGTTATCAAACGTTTAGGGTTAAAACCGTACTCGAGCAACATGCCGGGAGTATCCACGGCGGATGGTACGAGTCATATCATTACAGAGGTATTTGATATACCACTATCATTTGATGGACAATGTCATGGTATTTCAACATTGGTAGTGCCAGATCTAGTACAACGATTGGTGTTGGGTAAAGATTTCTTTAATCTATATGGGATAACTTTTCAGTTTAAGGGTGAAATCTCTCTCAATGAATTGGAAGTAGAGATGTCAAATAAACAAATGTTATTTTCAAGAAATGATTTGAGCGTCAATCAACAAAATGAATTATTTAAAGTAACTAATGAAATGGCTAATAATATTAGCGTGGGTCTAGGTAAAACACCCCCCCGAGGCTGCCACCTTGTCGTGGTGGGGGGGCTTGCGTGTCCCAATGATCCCTGAGTCTATACCGGCAGAGTCACTCATACCGGGAGGTTTAGGGTGAGGGGCCAGACTAAGAGCAGCCACTCCAGGCGTAGGTATATGACGACACCATCGCCCACCGTCAATCCGGTGCAATCAGTCGAAAGCCGCAATCGCGGCACAATTTCATACCGTAACCTGGCCATTGCACTACGGCCGGGACCGGGGGCTCACTTGATGTGCTGCGAGGAAGGACACCTCTATAAAAACCACCCCGAAACCGTAGTCTAGCGTGCTGCGGCGTAGGGTTAACTGACAAGCGCTGAGAAGGCGGGGGAGCTCACCCGAAAATGAGCAGGTCTTCTCTTTCCTTTTATCGATATTTCTTTGTATCTATTTCTTTGTTTTTCTTTCCTTCTCCTTTCAATCTTCTTAAAAATGGGACGACGAACGATACAGGGAGCCCACCCTGTCTAATAAAAGCAAAACAAAACATGGCGAGTAAAAACAAATGTATTAGTCCCCAGGAGGGTCCCGCTTGCGGGGAATCCCTTCCGGCTCAGGACGGTGCTTTGGCATCTGAAGGAGTCGGCTGCTCCACGGTATATGGGGGGAGCGAACTACGCCTTACGTTTACAGAGACTGACCCTTGCAAGTTAACCGATACCCTGTTTAAGCAACGCGACGACGACCATGGCAATCTTACTGGATCATTGATAAAACAAGCGATTTCGGCAGCTGGGCCGACGGATTCTTCCTCTGCCGACCCCGTTTCCGGAGAATATGACGGAAAGCGGACAACTGCACAACCCGGACTAACATCTAGGCCTGTTGATGTGTCTATGGAGCTGACATTGTCTGACTCGGCTGAGTCTGTGAGCACAGTTCCCAATAGTGAAGTAGAGACTGCGATTGGCACCAAGTTCTGGCGCAAACGCAAGAACTCGGGGCGTGAGTCCTCAAGAGACGAAGCCGAGCCTCTGTCTTCTAGGGCTATTAAGGCTTCTAAGCCGAAACATATCAGCAAGCGCGGCCGAAGGCGCGTCTCTGCTGGGCTATCGACCACGCCTCCACATAGGGATCCGACGGGTCGCTTTGCCCGTCGTCCAGATACTCCAACACCGACACCCATTTGCGAAGACCCACATCGCTCTCGTTCGTGCAGTGGTAGCGACAATTTATCTTCGGCGTCTACGGTAAAAACTACTACTTCCAGAGGAAGAGGCAGGCCACCCACTACCGGACAATACGTCGGCCTCGCCAAGGCGAAGGCCGAACTGATTGCTAAAGAGCGAGAAGAACTCCAGCTCCGAGCCGAGCAGGAATGTGCCGAGGAAGCCCGCCAGGTTCGTGAGAAGAGAGCTCGACGTCGCTCTCTGGTAATCGACGTTGACGAGGCTCGCAACATAAGCGACTTTAAAGAGGGAGCCTTGCAATATGTGGGGCTGATCCAAACAGTCGCCAAGAAATCGGGCAACCTCAAGGGCTCTTTCCAGAGAGCTCTGAAGGAAGCGGCCTCCTTCATTAAAGAGGCAGTAGAATACCTCCACGACACAAATGTGACGGAGGAGTGTAAAAAGATGGCGGCGGATATCGCCCGCCTAAAGACGGAATTGACCGTAACCCGCGCGGAACTGGCCCGACATTCGGCGGCCAGACCTCCGTCTCCGGTAAGGTCCCAGTTAGACCTGGAGACCATCAAGCGGGCTATCGTGGATCAAGTGGGCAGTATGCTGAATGCCCGCTTAAAGGCTATAGAGCCGCGGCTTCTGCCAGAGGAGCGTCTGCGTCCCCCTTTGGCATTCGAGAAAAGGGGGAGTGCTACTCCTCCACCCCTTCATGCACCGGAACAGGAGTCTCCCAGGCCTCCCATAGTCCTGTCCAAGCCACAAGCAGGTCCGCCCAAGCCTAAAATTGGTAAAACTGTGACTGCGAAAGCGGCGATGGCCGTCCCTGGTACATCCTCGGACTCTGTCCCCTCTACTTCGGCTGCTCATCCACAAAGGAAAAAGAGAAACGGCAGGAAGAAGAAAGATGGTTCTGCTCCATCTACACCTCCTGCTCCAGCAGCGCCAACAGCTCCTGTTGCCCGAGCTGAGACAGCGCAAGAGGGCGAATGGACCCTGGTGACTAAGCGTGGGGCTAACCGCAAGCAGGACCCAAAGCCTGCAAAGGTCACCGAGACCAAACAGCCGAAGCCAGTGAGGCTACGAACTCCTCGTTCGACAGCTGTAGCAATAAAGCTGCAGCCGGGTGCTGCCGACAGGGGCGTAACATACGCCAACATTCTTGCCGCTGCCAAAAAACAGCTAGATCTCCCTAGTCTTGGGCTTACTAGTGGGGTTCAAATTGGGGAAACAACCACAGGGGCAAGAATACTCAAGGTCCCAGGAGCAGCGAGCGGCGAAAAAGCTGACTTGCTTGCCGAAAAGTTGAGAGGAATTCTCAGCAGCGAAGATGTCGAGGTCTCCAGGCCAGAAAAGTGCGCAAGTCTACGCATTTTAGGTCTGGACGACTCAGTTGAGCAGGTGGAAATCGTAGAGGCTATCGCTCGCGCTGGAGGCTGTCCAGTGGGCGCGGTAAGGGTCGGTGAGATCCGTTGGGACTCTTCGAATCTCGGCACAGTCGTCGTTTCCTGCCCTATCGCGGCCGCCAAGAAGGTGGTCGATGGACAGCACTTCCTAGTCGGCTGGGTGTCGGTGCAAGTAAAGTTGCTCCCGGTGAAACAGATGCGGTGCTTCCGATGTCTAGAACTTGGACATGTTCGAGTCAAATGCACCGCGGACGAGGACCGAAGCAGCCAATGCTTCAGATGCGGTCAACTCGGGCATAAGGCCGCCACTTGCACGTCGGCGCCTCACTGCATCTTGTGCGCGTCGAAAAATAAACCGGCAGCCCACAAACTGGGCACCAAAGCCTGCGCCGATGCAAGTCTGGTGAAGTCCAAAAAAGGAAAGGGGAAAAAGTCAGCTTCGGCTAGTACTGCTGCGGGTACAGGCCAGCCAATTAATTCGAGGACTACGGAAATCCTCGAAAAAGCGGAGTCCATGGCCGTCAATTGATAATGGCCCAAATTCTACAAACAAACCTTAACCACTGTGCCAGAGCTCAGGATCTCTTGTACCAGAGTCTGGCGCAGTGGTCAATAAATGTAGCGATTATTGCCGAACCCTACTTCGTTCCACCCAACGACACCTGGGCAGTGGATCAGTCGGGCACCGTGGCCATTATCACCCGCACAGCAGCTGGCTCCCCTCCCTTTACTAGGGTAGAAAGGGGATCAGGGTACGTGGCTGCGGAAATTGGTGGTCTCTTATACGTGGGAGTTTATTTCTCGCCGAACCGCCCCCTGGTGGAGTTCGAACATCTCCTCTCCCAGGTTGGAGCGGAGATTAGTCGCAGCCATCCTCTCCCTGTCCTGGTGGCGGGAGACTTCAATGCGAAATCAGTGACGTGGGGTCACCAGCCCCTAACGCTCGCGGGGCAACATTGGAGGAGTGGCTTGTTGAGTCTGGTCTGCTGGTCCTCAACAGGGGAGCTGTCAACACCTGCGTGCGAATGCAAGGTGGTTCCATCGTTGACCTTTCGTTTGCGTGCCCTGCTGTCGCACGTCGGGTTGCTGGGTGGAGAGTGGTAGAGGGCGTTGAGACACTCTCCGACCATCGATATATCCGGTTTAGCATCTCCGCCATGCCGCGAAATCAAATTAGACCGAACCGTGCCCCCTCTGAAGGAGGTCCCAGATGGATCGCCAAGTCGCTAAACAGGGAGCTCCTTAGGGAGTCGACAATTGTAGCAACTTGGTCCCCTCCTCTTTCTGACCCTATCAGCATCGAGGCTGCAGACAGGTGGTTTAGAGACTCCATGTCAGAGATCTGTGACGCGAGCATGTCACGATCTCTACGTCTCTCACCACGAAAGTGGGTGTACTGGTGGAGCGCCGAGCTTGAACGATTGTGCAGGGCGTGCATCTCGGCGCGCCGTCAGTACACACGCTCTCGCAGGCTATGGCGCCGAAATGAAACCCGAGAGGCTAATCTCTACGCCGCCTGTCGTTCCACAATAGGTGACTTGCACATCGCCATTCTTCGCGCGATTGAGGCGGCTAGGAAAGAGTTTCTTGAACTCCTGGATAGAGATCCGTGGGGAAGGCCATATAAGCTGGTGCGCGATAAGCTCCGGCCATGGGCCCCCCCACTCACCCAAAGCTTACAGCCTGAGACTGTAAATGGCATTGTGGCCGCGCTATTCCCGAGGTGCGAGGAGTTCTCACCGCCTTCAATGTTAGCTCCGGCCACAATCAATCCCGGCCTTGACACTGGAGTGCCGGAGGTGACCAGCGAGGAGCTCGAGGGGCCTCTAGTTCGGCTCCAAGCTAAAAACACCGCTCCTGGTCCCGACGGCGTCCCAGGGCGTGCGCTTGTGTTGGCCCTCAAAGAAGATGATTTTCGGGTTCGATTGCTGGGGATTTTCAATGCCTGTCTCGCTCAGTCCTTAATTCCACAAAGGTGGAAGACAGGCAGGCTGGTTCTCATTCGCAAAGAAGGACGTCCCGTGGATTCTCCGTCTGCCTACCATCCGATTGTCCTCCTGGATGACATGGCCAAGCTCTTTGAAAGGGTGGTGGCCGGGCGCGTCATCCACCACTTAGAGACTGTCGGGCCGAACTTATCAGATGCCCAATTCGGGTTCCGCAGAGGGCGCTCCACGGTGGATGCCATCCAAAGATTGAAGCGTTCTGCGCAGGAGGCGGTCTCTCAGGGTGAGGTTGTTCTGGCGGTGTCCTTGGACATCGCCAACGCTTTTAACTCCCTCCCTTGGGCATGTATTAGGGAGGCGCTCCGTTTCCACGGAGTGCCGCCCTACCTGCGTCAGATCATCGGCGCGTACCTGTCTGACCGCAGGATCATTTTTCAGTGCCAGGACGGTCTAGGTCAGTGGCATATGACTTGCGGCGTTCCACAGGGGTCGGTCCTCGGACCCCTCTTGTGGAACCTTGGATTTGACTGGGCCCTCAGAAGTTCTAACCTGAGGGGCGTTAGCGTACTTTGTTACGCAGACGACACGCTCGTGCTCACGCGTGGTTCTTCTTATCGAAGAGCCGCCATTGTAGCTACGGCTGGCGTGGCTCACATGGTGGGCAGAATCCGCCGCTTGGGTCTGGAGGTGGTTCTTCCAAAATTTCAGGCCTTGTGTTTCCACGGGGCCCGAAATGCGCCACCATCTGACGCGCATATCGTCGTGGGTGGGGTTCGTATTGATGTCAAGAATACAATGAAGTACTTGGGATTGGTATTGGACCGTCGATGGAGCTTCCGCCCACACTTCGAGGTACTGACGAATAAGGTGATGCGTGCCGCGGGCGCGCTCAGCAGGCTTGTGCCAAACATCGGTGGTCCCAACGCTGCGAGTAGACGACTGTACGCCGGGGTGGTGCGCAGCATCGCTCTCTATGGAGCTCCAGTCTGGGCTGATGCCCTGAATGGCAACTTAGTCGCCTTCCTGCGAAAACCGCAGCGGGCGATGGCCATCAGGGCAATAAGAGGATATCGAACCATCTCGTGCGAGGCAGCCTGCGTTCTGGCCGGTTTCCTTCCCTGGGACTTGGAGGCCCAAGTTCTCTCGTCCCTCTATGTCTGGCGAGAGGAGGCCCGAGCTCAGGGACAGTGGCCTGCACCGGTAGAGGTGAAGGGTCGAAGAAAGGCTCTGCAAGAGAGCGCCCTTGAGGAATGGAGTCGGCGTTTGATAAGACCCAGTGCGGGAGTGCGAACAATTGAGGTCATACGGCCCATTTTGACGGAGTGGATAGCGAGACGACACGGCACGCTCACATACCGCCTGACACAGGTGCTCACCGGGCACGGCTGCTTTGGTGGGTATCTGTGCCGAATCGTCGGACGAGAATTAACGCCTCGCTGTCATCATTGCGCGGAGTGTCTGGACGACACGGCCCAGCATACTCTTGCCGAATGTTCAGCCTGGGATCACGATCGCGATCAACTACGCGCAGAAGTGGGAAACGATCTCTCGTTGCCTGCCGTCGCTCGCGCGATGGTTGAAAGCGAAGGGTCATGGAGCGCCGTCCGCGCCTTTTGCGAGGCGGTGCTTACAAGGAAAGAGGCGGCGGAAAGAGAACGGGAGGCATTGGCCACTGATGACGCCCGCCGCCGAAGACCAGGGCGTCGGCGAACGGCCTTTGCTCGCCGCCATCCACCCTGATTGGGCCTGCGGGCAGTGGACTCGGGGGAGTTCACCGTCATCGCACGTAGACCCGTGAGGAGGCGCTGTACTGTGTGAACCAGTGCGGCACCCCAGCCCAAGGAGCTAAACTGGGCGCGCGACATCAGCGCGCCCGTGTGGAGGCCTGTGGAGGCCAAGCCGCATGCCGGGGACAGCGGATGTCGCATGTAGCGTTCCCGCACCCTCCGGTGCTGCAAGCGGCAGAGACAGTTCACCGCAGAGTTTTAGTGGGTGCGAGCCCCACATAACCACGTCAGCGCCCCCGCGGTGGTGTGGTATGCGTACAGGCATTTCTCTGCGAAAAAAAAAAAAAAAAAAAAAGGGTCTAGGTAAAACAAGTATACTCACTCATGTAATCAATACTATAGGGAATAAACCAATTTATCAAAAACCATATCATTTTTCTCCAATTATTAGAAAAGAAATTGAAAAGGAACTAGATGAAATGCTGGACAAAGGTGTAGTAGAAACTTCATACAGCTCCTGGTGTTCGCCGGTAGTAATAGTGAAGAAAGCCAATGGAACAAATAGACTGTGCTTAGATAGTAGGCAACTAAATAAAGTTACAAAAAGAGATACTTACCCTCTGCCTAGAGTGTCAGCCATACTAGACAATTTACGTAACGCCAGGTATTTGAGTACAATTGATTTGAAATCTGCTTTTTGGCAATTGCCCTTAGAAGAATCGAGTAAAGAAAAAACGGCATTTGCAGTTCCGGGAAGAGGTCTCTTCCAATTTAAAGTAATGCCGTTTGGTTTGGTGAATGCTTCACAATCTTTACAGAGATTAATGGATATGTTGTTTCAATCAAAAGAGGAAAAGGTATGGGCGTACTTGGATGACATTGTGGTGTGTTCGTCTACCTGGGAGGAGCATTTACACTTACTAAAGTGGGTTACGTCCGTACTCAAAGACGCGAACTTGACAATCAACATGGAAAAATGCCAATTTGCGAGGGCCTCCTTGCGATATTTAGGATATATTATTGATAAGAATGGTCTGCGTACAGACCCTGATAAGATATCTGCTATACTTAATTATCCAAAACCCAAAACTATAAGAGAGCTTAAGAGGTTCATTGGTCGAGCTAGTTGGTATCGCAGATTCATAAAAAAAATTTCGGAAGTTGCAGGCCCGTTACATGATTTAACAAAAAAAAAGGCTAAAAGTAATTTTGAATGGACATCTCAGGCAGATAAATCATTCTTGAAGTTAAAGTCTTTATTAACAGCTACACCTGTGATGTCATGTCCGGATTATACCAAGCCATTCTATTTACAATGTGATGCTTCAAAAAATGGTATAGGAGCAGTTCTGGCTCAAAAATCTAATAATTCTGATCAAGCAGTGGCATATTTAAGTCGTAAATTGAATGACCGTGAGAGAAACTACTCTACTTCAGAACGTGAATTATTAAGTGTTGTGTATGCAATCGAAAAGTTCAGACCTTATATCGATGGAGTTAAGTTCACAGTTATTACAGATCACAGTGCATTACAATGGCTACACAAAATGAAAGACCCACATGGTAGATTAGCTCGTTGGGCAATGAAACTTCAACAATTAAATTTTGACATAATTCACCGGTCAGGATCTGGTAACATCGTTCCTGATGCGTTGTCTCGGGCGGTTGAAGTAGCTCCTATCACTATTTTGGAAAAGCATAAAAATAATTGCTATAAGAACAAAATTAAAAATCTAGAGTCCGGTGACTGTAAGGATACAAGTTGGGCAGTTGCTAATGGATTATTATTCAAATATGTACCTTTAAAACAGTTTCCATATTACGATAAATGGAAATTATTTGTTCCCGAATCGTTGAGAGACAAGGTTTTGGAAGATTGTCATAGGGAGGCCATTTCAGGACATTTTGGCATTCGTAAAACCATGTACCGAGTGAAACAAAGTTATTACTGGCCTCATTTATTAGATGATGTTAAGCAATATGTTAATAAATGTGAAATATGTGCTCAGACCAAAGTCTCTCAAAAGTTAAAATACGGGAAAATGGGACAGCACAGGGATGTTACAGGTCCATGGGAAGTTATTTCACTTGATTTAATGGGCCCCTTTCCTAAAAGTAAACGGGGTAATACTATGTTGCTCGTCATTAGCTGTTGGTTTAGCAAATTTACTCTGTTGTTTCCATTGCGTACGGGCAAAGCTGATAAGATATGTGATATATTGGAGAGTCAGCTTCTTATATATGGTTCTCCCAAAGCCATCATTTGTGATAATGGAAAGCAATTTGTTTCACAAATGTTTAAGGACATGGCTCAAAAGTTTAATTCAAAACTGTGGTACACACCAAACTACCATCCACAAAGCAACCCTTTTTTTTTTTTTTTTTTTTTTTTTTTTTTATTTAAGTGTGTGGAATGCGTTTATGCATACCCGACCGACGAAACGGTCTTTCGGGTTATGTGGGACTCTGGCCACCAGACTCCGAACAAACCAGAGTCTGGAAACACGCCCGGTCATACTCCCCCCATACGGGGCTCATCGTTAGACCGGACTAATACCCACTAAACCACACACTGTGTCCCTCTGTGCGCAGAGTGCTGGGGTCACGGTACGAAGCCCGCCAGCTTACCCCCCAGCAGCGCTGACCCTTGAGCGAGGGTCCCATCTTCAGATGTGCGTTTCGCACTTTTACATTTTAAGAGGCCCGCGGACATACACCGCGCGCGCACTCTCGAGGCCTGAGTGTGACGGCAAACCCTTAGTTCGGGTGCCGTCACGGCTTCAATTATGGAGGAAGAAGGGCATCGGCGTACGCCCGTCTTCTTCGACCTACTCTGCGGCGCCGCAGCGGGCAGTCAGTCACCGCCTCGCGCTCACGTTCCGCCGCTTCCTTCTGGAGGAGAACCTTTTCGCAAAAGGTAGCCACCGCTGTCCAGGCCTTCTCATTTTGGACCATAGAATAAACTACAGCCCGCAAAGAAAAATCAGAGCCGACGACGGCAGCCATGGCCGATCTCTCTTCCGACCACGCTGGGCACTCTTCTAGCGTGTGTTGTGCCGTGTCATTTGTGTCTCCACAGTGGTGACACTCCGGTGTTGGCTCTCTCAGAGCAAGGCGGCACAGGTACTCTCCAAAACAGCCGTGTCCCGACAAGACCTGCACCAACCTGAACCCGAGCACCCCATGGCTTCTACCGAGCCAGCGGTCGAGAACACCTACGATGGCCCCGACTGTCCTAACGCCAAACGTCGGTCGCTCTAACCGTTCCCTCCACATTTCGACGGCATTGGCGTGGGCTAGGTCACGCCGTTGCTGTATCTCGCGAAGAGTTGGGTTTTGACCCCGTATCCGAAGGCCATGCGCCAATGATAAACCGACGCAAGGGCCTTGGCTTCCAAATCCCAGGGAACAGAGCTTGCAAGTAGACAAGCTGCCTCGCACGATATGGTCCGGTATCCCCTAATTACCCCTATCGCGATGACACGCTGAGGTGCCCGTAGCAAAGGAACAAGCTTCACCGAAAGAGCGTCAGCCCAGACGGGAGCTCCATATAGGGCCATGGACCGCACGACTCCGAGATAGAGACGGCGGCAGGCATTTCCGGGACCATCCAATTTGGGCATTATTCGCCGTAGGGCTGCAGAGGCCTTTAGAAGCCGCGGCGCCAACTTCTTAAAATGAGGAAGAAAGGACCACCTGCTATCCAATAGCAACCCAAGATAATTGAGGGTGGATCGAATTTCGATACGCACTCCCGATACTACGAGATGAGCCCCACTGGGGGGAGCTCTACGAGGCCCATGAAATAGTATGGCCTCCGTCTTGTGTAGACCAACCTCCAATCCGAGGGCGCGTATTCGCGACACTACGTGGGCGACTCCGGCAGTTGCCAGTATGCACGCATCCCTGTAGGTCTTGCCTACAGCAGAGACTAGGGTGTCATCGGCGTAGCACACTACGTCGACACCGTGTAATGTCGCGCCTCTCAGCACCCAATCATATCCAATGTTCCACAGGAGCGGCCCTAAGACCGACCCCTGCGGAACGCCGCAGGACATTGGG
Source organism: Mechanitis mazaeus (assembly GCA_959347395.1). Taxonomy (NCBI): domain Eukaryota; kingdom Metazoa; phylum Arthropoda; class Insecta; order Lepidoptera; family Nymphalidae; genus Mechanitis; species Mechanitis mazaeus. The sequence continues at coordinate 6,613,062 of OY365757.1, forward strand.
TGGCGCCGCATGTCACATCCAGTTGGGCATATTACCGTCCTAGAAGAAAGGTATTGCCCAATAACCCGGCAGAGGTACAGGGGCACTCGGTGAAAACGGAGCGCTTCCATGATGCACTCCCAGGGCAAGGTGTTGAAGGCGTTGGCAATGTCTAAGGACACTGCCAGTGCTACCTCGCCCCGGTTTACAGCGCCCTCTGCCAGATTCTTCACCTTGAGGATGGCCTCCAAGGTGGATCGTCCTCGCCGAAAGCCGTACTGGTTGTCGGCTAAGTCAGGTCCGGTATGGTGGAGGTGGCTCGTTAGACGAGCAGCGATGATGCGCTCGAATAGCTTTGCCACCTCGTCTATAAGAACAATAGGGCGGAACGATGATGGAGACTCCACCGGTCTCCCCTCTTTCTTAATTAGTACGAGCCGCCCAGTTTTCCACTGCAAAGGAAACTGGCCACGTTCCAGGCACGCAGAGTATAGACCCCTGAGACGAGACTCGAAATCATCGCACTCTAAGGCCATCACCCATGCGCGGCCCGGTATCCCGTCCAGCCCTGGCGCCGTCTTTTTCGACCGAAGTCTGATGACAGCGACCTCCATTTCCTCATGTGTGACTTCCGAAACATCGGAGATATCGCCTGGCCTCGCGTCAGGCGGTGCCATCGCCGGTGGCGTGTGATCCACAAAGCAACCCTACAGAACGTGTAAATAGAGTGGTGGGCACAATGATATCATCGTACATCAGAGCGGGCAAGCATAATGAATGGGATTTGTATTTAAATCAAATAGGGCATGCTATTCGTACCGCAGTTCATGAAAGTACAGGTTTTACACCGTCATATTTATTTTTCGGAAGAGAAACAAACACGCATCCAATAAGTAATATAGAGTATTCAATAGCCGACTTAAACAGAGTTGAACAGATATACATTGATCAATTGAAAGATCGAGACCTTGTATATCAAGAGGTAAAGAAAAAATTGAAAGAATCACATAATTGTAGTCAAAAGAGATATGATTCTCGCCGAAGATTTGCTTCCTTTAAAGAAGGTGAATTAGTATGGAAGAGGACTAAATATTTATCTAAAGCAACGCAAAAGTTCATATCTAAGCTGGCACCTAAGTTTGAGAAAGCTATTATAACTAGTAAGTTATCCGACAATGTTTATAAATTAAATAATATTTACGGAAAGAATTTAGGAATTTGGCATGCATCGTTTTTAAAACCATTTAATTTAGATAAGTAAAAAAAAAAAAAAAAAAAAAAATTTTTTTTTTTTTGGTTATGTGGGGAAATATGTGTCGGTCAAAGTAAATTATAATGTTATTTTAGTTAGTATAAGTAATTTGAAAAGTTTTATAGTACTGGGTTGGTGTAATGGTTAAGGACTCAGCATTCGACGCTAAGAGTAGCAAGATCGATTCCCAACGAGTCGGACATTATTTTTAATTTTAAATACGTTTATTTTATAAAAATTAATAGGTTAATATTAATTATTTAATATGAGGAGTAGAACATTGATTCGGAAGTGAGCGGACGTGTTCTTGTGTCGATTTAGAAATATTCACTTACTGACATATAAGAAAATATAATGTACTGATGAATATAGGGTGTGGATTGTATTAAGTTCTATTTTTGTGTCAGCTTCTTTATACAACTAGGGGTGAGTTTTATATAATATAATAGATTAAGTAATTTTTTAGTTATAAAGCAACGATAAAATGTTATTTATTTGTTCACGTAGCCTATCGAAACGCCTTCTTTTGGGAGAAGTCTTGAGAACGCATACGTAACTCAAACCAATGCTCGATATAATAATCCGATGACTAGCAATTCTGGATGTGGAAGGGCATCAGCCATAAAATAACTAGTGCATAACCCTCCTGGCGCTCAACTGTTTGTATATGTGTTCGTGAAAGATTAAACTATGTGTTCCTCAATTTTGGTTTTATTTGAAGCATCTACGGCTAGATTAAAATGTGTATTATGAGACATAACACTTTGTTGAAGTCTCTTTTTAGTTGAAGATAATTACATAGTGTATCCATTTACGGAAGAGCTGGTCTCTATATAAACACGATCTTATTATTTTACTACTAATCCATCCGTTGTTACAGCGTTTATTATTATTTTTCAGCTTTATTTTAAATGTAGATTTTTTATATATTTCCTTTAATGTTATAGTAATGTCGTTGTTGATACTTATTGGGTTTTCTAAGTCCGTCCCTACTTTATCCCATTCCATTTAATATTTCATGTACCATTTTATTATTCAAACATATTTTATATTTAGGACCATCCTGTACACACATCGGTAATCCAACACAAGCGATCACTACAGCACGGTGGTCGGCCAGTGTGGTGCCGATCGCTGTCGTGTAAAGGTCTTGTGTGTGAGATTTGGCATATATATGATCAATACAGGATTTACTTAAGTGTCCATTAGCTAATTGTATTCTCGTATGTTCTGTAATCCCACACTCAAGTCCCAAACTATGCAGTGAATTGTTGTATTGATGTTTTATAGGTGTTAGGTTTTATTAACGATGTGAATGTCGAATGTAAGTCACTAATAAATAAGAGTTTACTAATGTTAGGTGGTCCGTAAATTACACAAATATGACAGGAGTAGTTATGTTGTGTAGTTATTGAACAAATAATGCCTTCATTGTGCCGGCTGGTAATATTTTTAACGTTATTTATACCTCCACCCCCACGTGATTTCCTTAGGACTGAGAAAATTTCGTAGCCTTGGATATTAAATATAATATATTAATATCTGTTAATATGCACACATCAATAAATTTTTTTGAATATAAAATACATTATTCCAAAGCCGTGAAGTTTTTTATGATCGACCTTATTTTAGGTATTTGATTTATAAAATCATTTATGTCTAAATAATTTTTAAGTTCATTGACATCATTTAGAAATAGATGAAGAGACATTTTTAATGGAGTAATATATACTAAAAATAAAATATACAATATTTTAATTTATTAATGAACATGTTTCTCGTTTCTGGTTTCTCTAATTATTTACGACTTCTACGTTCAGTAGTTTACGTGTTAGGGTTTATTAAAATTTACATGCGCTCCATATAGTGTGACCTAAGCAGCTATGGAGCAAGAATACGCTCTCGTCATTACAACTATGAATTTCCCTGTTCTTTGAACAACGCGTGATAAACGCACACATTTATAGTTGAATTGATGTTTCCCCTAATAAGGACAAAAAAAAATATTTCATAATAAAACATCTGCTAAGTCCTTGTTAAAATTTGTTTCATTCAAAAATTTTCACAAACATGCCCAACCAATTGTGTTGTTGGAGCGATTAGAAGACCAGCACACAGTGGGATCAAAAGATCAAATCAATAGTGCTACTGTCACCCCAAGTACTTGTAAACCTTCAACAAGCACAGTAAAACCGAATGAACCACAACAACAAGCAAGTTGCATACGAATAGCACAGTCTCAAGAAGTCAAAAGTAAATTATGTACGCCAAAACTTCCAATTCACTTACGGTCACGTGTAATAGTTTATAACGACTCGAATAAAGTTTTGGCCTACAAAAATAGAAAGTTTATTAAAAGTAAGCGGAAAACAAGAATACGGAAGCAGTCAAGAGTAAAACCGAGGCCACAGAGATCAGGGGCCTTATGCCATAATTTTTTGCTTAACTTGTCTTGTCTTGTGTGACGTCACACGACTTTTTATCGTATTTCGTTCTTGTCGCAGATAAGACGACAAAAATGGAATTCTGTACGCCACACGTTAGGTTATCTATGCCTAGTTTTCGTTTTCACGTATTCGTTCATAAATCTTTCTACCGGTTTCATCGGAAAGTTACGATATTTAATTTTGGTATGCATTTTGTTATTAATTTAAGAATACAGACTACGAAAACCAAACACCATTAATTTCATTAAATTTCATATAAAAGTAACTATTTAAAACGCCGAAATCTTTAGTAACAGTAAATAATTTCCTATTCAACCGTTTTACAACGAGTAAATTTAATTTCTACTCCTGTCAATTTTTTGATTTAGTCAATGTCAAGTATTTTTGTAGTTTCGGCATCAAAGTAAATATTATTTTGAATTGTTAGCTTCGATTTAATCTGACAAAAGAAATATGGAAGCGATATGGCGAAGACGCCTTATAAGAAGCTGGCGTCAACGACGCGCGGTTATAGAAACCCGGATTCTCCGAGATTCTGCAGACCCATTGGCACTTCGTCCCCGGCAGTTCCAACAGTGCTTTCGTATAACCAAAGCACTGTTTACCTACCTTTGTGCAGTGTTGGCGGAGAAACTGAAGGCTCCGCGAAGGAATACATTTGTTCCCGTAGCTCCAGCATGTCAAGCATTTTTTAGTTAACAACTTGCCTGTCCCTCGTCAGCGTCGTCGAAGTCACATCAAGCCGCTCACAGCCAAAAGACAACCGGTCCTACATCCATATGTTAAGGGAGTTACTGACAAATTGATAATATCTTAAAAAGGGTTTCTACTAAAACTATTTACAAACCTCTTAGAAAAGTGAGCCAATTCTTGAGACTTATTAAAAGTAATATTCCTTTACAATGTGCCGGGCTATAAAAACTTGACTGTGATTCGCGAGGATATTGAAATTAAAAACTATCATAATTTCAATAGAGTAGATGGTTGAAGTCTTTCTAACACCTGGGACTCACTCATAAATACTGTTAAGTCTCACTTCTGTGACTGCACTATCTGTCACCTCAAGATACAGTTAGTGCGTTTTGTCTACATCCGGAACTCTATGCTCGCAGACTAAGGAACCGTTGGAGGTAGATGACTAATTAACTAGTTTATTGACAGACACTTACATCTCGTCTACCCCTGAACACAATTGCTGCAAAGCATTCAAAACGTCGGGTTAAAATTAAAAAAGAATTCATTCTATAAAGTGAGTGAATTCATGTTAATGATACTGACTGTATCCTCATTTTTGGGTTTACAGTGAAAATTAAATGTGTTGGCATAAATATAAATTAAGACCACTTTACTGAAATAACAAAAAAATTATACTAGTTTTTCATTGGTTATTTAAAATTAAATAATAAAAATGTGTAAGTTTGTCTTGCCTGTACTTAATGTGTATGTGTATCTAATGGCCAATATGTAAATATTTTGAATTTTAAGTAGTGTTGAATTGGATATGATCAAGTATTTAATATCTAAATTAAATGAAAATAAAAATTATATGAAAGTGGCGCCGCGCCTTCTCTATTGTATTTGTCCAGCGCTGTAAATTTAAGTTGATACTAATTATTATTGTGACTGTAATAATAGATTATATTTGTACATAGTAATTTGGACATTAAAAAGTATAATTATCTTTACGGTTCAAGAATAAATGAGAAATATGTATGAGTATTTCTCTGTTATCACATTCTTGACCCATAAACATTATACACAAAAATTACTGTTGTTAGTCATTTGAAAAATATTATGTAACCTAAATTAGGGAATGATAATAAAAGATTCTTTGTTTTAAATATTTTATTTTTCTAATAACCTATCTAAATTGTTTTTTATGTCTTGAAGAACATCCACCATCCTGCAAAAAAGTAAATGATTTTATGAAATATGGCATGCATGCAGTGATTTATGAAATATGGCATGCATGCAGCTATATATTTAGGCATCCTATTTAATCTCATGTTTTTAGTTTATTAGTTATTTATTCAACAAATGGTTAATTACATTGTTATTCTATTTTAGTCCTATCAGTGCTTTTATTTAGATAATGTTGATACTGTGCAAACTCCATTCCATATGCAAGATAATAATTTGACACACAAATGCAACACAAAATCAGAGCTTAAAAGCTAATAGCTAAGCAGCACAATAGATAAACAGAACATTTCTATAGTAATATAATTATTTTAAAGCTGTGCTTAAAATACTTATACATCCTTGGCAATATAAGTTATCTCTCTCAGTAGGAGTCTGTCAGGTTACTGCTATGATTCTTGATTCATGTTGCAGGAATGTAATTTTGCTGTCGGGATCTCTATCTCTAGATATAAATCATCCAATAAATCTGTGAACACCTATATAAATAAGAAAAAAATTTTAGTAATATAAAGCTTACTGAATTTCTATCATAAATGTGCAAAACGAATTTTGCAAACATAACAAAATTAATGTTTTATTATTTGTTATGTTAATGTACCTATATAAATGTTTGCTAATCATGTCTGTAACAATACAATAAAAACAATATTTAAAAAAAATATTGGCTACATATTTTTTGCTAGATCATTTACAATTACTGAAGAATTTACCTATTGAAAATAATATTTGTCTTGCTTAGCTTTTAATTTTCCCTCCTCAATTTTCATCACTTTCAGATCAAAGTTGTCTGTAACAAGATAAAAATTAGTTTAAATAGTAAATAAAGTAATAAGTAATAATAGTAAATATAGTAAGTAGTAGTATCTTGAATTCTTACCAACAATTAGCCTTGTCCGTTTCCTGCTGCTTTTCGGAGGGGGAATCAGTTGAGCGGGAACCTTTAGGCATGGGAGCTGCAGCTGTTGCAGCAGGAGCCGGGTATAGAGCCAGAGGAGGGCTGGCTGTCTCGGTGTCAATCTTAACAAAACAGTGGTTTCATGCAACTGACTTACAGAAAGCAATTTCAAATATGTATAATATGAATTTGATACAAGGTAATAAAAAAAGCAGACAGGCTCTCGAGGAGAAAAACAAATGTGGAAACATCTTGAATTTGTAAGTACATAGTAGGTATGTATGTACATAGATACTTACCTCAGTCACCACCACCTCCTCCATACCAAAAGTATTTTATAAACCACTCTTAGCTTCATAATAAAACAAAAGTAATAAACATTGTGTATCTTTGGCAGAACCAACGTATCTTAAAATAAGGTGCTTTTAAAACTCACAATTATAATAATCTTTTACAAAAATTAACTTTAAAAGACAATAATAGAACCTAACCTTAACTTTCCTCAATTATTGTCACAACTACTTAGAAATTGCTATAGATATTGTCTTGTCTTGCCTCGTTACGCGGGAACTTTGCTCAAGACAAGTTAAACGTGAAATGTCTTATGTTTGCTTACGTCACTGCAGTTACGAAAATTTAAAATGGCGTACGTAATGCCGTTGACGAACTTGTCACGAAATTTACGTGTCTTAGGTGGGACAATGGCATATGGCATAAGGCCCCTGGGGCCCCTGGGGCCTTATGCCTTAGGTTCTATTATTGTCTTTTAAAGTTAATTTTTGTAAAAGATTATTATAATTGTGAGTTTTAAAAGCACCTTATTTTAAGATACGTTGGTTCTGCCAAAGATACACAATGTTTATTACTTTTGTTTTATTATGAAGCTAAGAGTGGTTTATAAAATACTTTTGGTATGGAGGAGGTGGTGGTGACTGAGGTAAGTATCTATGTACATACATACCTACTATGTACTTACAAATTCAAGATGTTTCCACATTTGTTTTTCTCCTCGAGAGCCTGTCTGCTTTTTTTATTACCTTGTATCAAGTTCATATTATACATATTTGAAATTGCTTTCTGTAAGTCAGTTGCATGAAACCACTGTTTTGTTAAGATTGACACCGAGACAGCCAGCCCTCCTTTGGCTCTATACCCGGCTCCTGCTGCAACAGCTGCAGCTCCCATGCCTAAAGAGGTTCCCGCTCAACCGATTCCCCCTCCGAAAAGCAGCAGAAAACGGACAAGGCCAATTGTTGATAAGAATTCAAGATACTACTACTTACTATATTTACTATTATTACTTATTACTTTATTTACTATTTAAACTAATTTTTATCTTGTTACAGACAACTTTGATCTGAAAATGATGAAAATTGAGGAGGGAAAATTAAAAGCTAAGCAAGACAGAAATATTATTTTCAATAGGTAAATTCTTCAGTAATTGTAAATGATCTAGCAAAAAATATGTAGCCAATATTTTTTAAAAATATTGTCTTTATTGTATTGTTACAGACATGATTAGCAAACATTTATATAGGTACATAAACATAACAAATAATAAAACATTAATTTTGTTATGTTTGCAAAATTCGTTTTGCACATTTTTGATAGAAATTCAGTAAGCTTTATATTACTAAGAATTTTTTCTTATTTATATAGGTGTTCACAGATTTATTGGATGATTTATATCTAGAGATAGAGAACCCGACAGCAAAATTACATTCCTGCAAAATGAATCAAGAATCATAGCAGTAACCTGACAGACTCCTACTGAGAGAGATAACTTATATTGCCAAGGATGTATAAGTATTTTAAGCACAGCTTCAAAATAATTATATTACTATAGAAATATTCTGCTTATCTATTGTGCTGCTTAGCTATTAGGTTTTAAGCTCTGATTTTGTGTTGCATTTGTGTGTCAAATTATTATCTTGCATATGGAATGGAGTTTGCACAGTATCAACATTATCTAAATAAAGGCACTGATGGGACTAAAATAGAATAACAATTTAATTAACCATTTGTTGAATAAATAACCAATAAACTAAAAACATTAGATTAAATAGGATGCCTAAATATATAGCTGCATGCATGCCATATTTCATAAATCACTGCATGCATGCCATATTTCATAAAATCATTTACTTTTTTGCAGGATGGTGGATGTTCTTCAAGACATAAAAAACAATTTAGATAGGTTATTAGAAAAATAAAATATTTAAAACAAAGAATCTTTTATTATCATTCCCTAATTTAGGTTACATAATATTTTTCAAATGACTAACAACAGTAATTTTTGTGTATAATGTGTATGGGTCAAGAATGTGATAACAGAGAAATACTCATATATATTTCTCATTTATTCTTGAACCGTAAAGATAATTATACTTTTTAATGTCCAAATTACTATGTACAAATATATTCTATTATTACAGTCACAATAATAATTAGTATCAACTTAAATTTACAGCGCTGGACAAATACAATAGAGAAGGCGCGGCGCCACTTTCATATAATTTTTATTTTCATTTAATTTAGATATTAAATACTTGATCATATCCAATTCAACACTACTTAAAATTCAAAATATTTACATATTGGCCATTAGATACACATACACATTAAGTACAGGCAAGACAAACTTACACATTTTTATTATTTAATTTTAAATAACCAATGAAAAACTAGTATAATTTTTTTGTTATTTCAGTAAAGTGGTCTTAATTTATATTTATGCCAACACATTTAATTTTCACTGTAAACCCAAAAATGAGGATACAGTCAGTATCATTAACATGAATTCACTCACTTTATAGAATGAATTCTTTTCAACAAATTATTAACTACTATAGTAATTTCTTAAATTTTGACTAGTACACATTTGAATTAATTTTAACCCGACGTTTTGAATGCTTTGCAGCAATTGTGTTCAGGGGTAGACGAGATGTAAGTATCTGTCAGTAAGCTAGTTAATTAGTCATCTACCTCCAACGGTTCCTTAGTCTGCGGGCATAGAGTTCCGGATGTAGACAAAACGCACTAACTGTATCTTGAGGTGACAGATAGTGCAGTCTACTCTATTGAAATTAGGATAGTTTTTAATTTCAATATCCTCGGGAATCATTCTTGGTATACAGTGGGGTTCCCTAGCGAGGATGTGTGGTAACAATCACAGTCAAATTTTATACCCCGGCACATTGTAAAGGAATATTACTTTTAATAAGTCTCAAGAATTGGCTCACTTTTCTAAGAGGTTTGTAAATAGTTTTAGTAGAAACCCTTTTTAAGATATTATCAATTTGTCAGTAACTCCCTTAACATATGAATATAACAATGGGGAAAGAATCCGCCTTGAGGGACTCCAGCGTCAATGTCACACCAGTTTGAGAAGGATTCCTCTACACGAACTGACTGCTGACGTCCCTGAAGATAAGTCGAGAACCATTCCAATGCCGCCGGAGAAATTCTAAGATTGGAAAGTATTGATAGGAGAATGTCGTGACTGACGTTATTAAATGCGTTTGAGAAATCAACCAAAGCCAGCACTGTGACTTTGGTATCCTCCATACCCGCACGAATATCGCCAGTAACTTTCAGCACGGCTGTGGTAGTACTGTGGCCTGGCCTAAAACCAGACTGTAATGGGCTCAGCATGCTGTTCCGGTATATAAATCGGGACAGTTGCTTGTGTACACAGGCCTCCAGTACTTTGGAAAGAAACGGAAGGATAGATATCGGACGAAAATGATTCGGGAGGGAAGAATTAGGAATTTTGGGTATCGGAATAATGTAGGCCTTTCGCCAGGCAGACGGAAATACACCAGTTTCAAGAGAGGAGTTGACTATATGGGTGATAATTGGTAGGAGATGTTCAAGTATTAAAACGACCATGCGTCGGCTGATATTATCACAACCGACGGCGTTCGATTTAATTGTAAGGATGGATTTTTTTATTTCTTCCGGTGATACTGGAGAAAAGAGAAAAGAGTCAATATTAGGCAATGGTGAATTTGCTAAGTAATCCAATGTGCGATATTTGATTTGGAGATTAAGTGGAGTGGAAGTGGAGAAATGTTGGTTGATTTCATCCAGACCAATTATCTTCGGCATTTTAATATGCTGCTGTTTGCCTATACCTGGACTATTTAGGAATTTCCATGTGTTAGCTGGCGAAGAGGAAACAATATTATCATGAATGTGTTGGCGTTTTGCGTTGCGTATCATCTGGTTACACCGATTAAATACATCCCAATTTAGTTTGGATGCGTCTGATTTCAGCTTGTCCACATCCATATGCACAAAGCTACGCCTGTACAAGACCCTGGGAGGGTTTTTGGGTGGATTCAAGGTGTATGTAAGGAAAATGAGGTCATGCCGGGAAAACCCTAGCGCAAAATGCTGACCATGAGTTTTAACGAGGGTAGGATTAGAAGTAAGGATTAAGTCGAGCCAAGTGTCTTCTACTTCGGTGTTGTGGTGAGTAGGCTGTAGGGGGAGGACATGAAGACCAGTTGACTCGACGATGTGAAGGAGTTTACGAGTGCGAGGGGTTAGAGGAGCAAGGAGATCGGTATTAAAATCGCCCATGATAACGTGATGCATATATTCGGACCCTAAAGATTCCAGAATTGTTTCAAGGCTGGAGAAATAATCAACAGAAGGTGAACAATATACAGTTCCAAGTAATAGTTTAGCACTTTTGACCCAAACCTCAAGGAAAAGATACTCTGCAGTAGACGAACCGGGGGGAGAAGAAGCTAGGATATTATAAGGAAGAGTACTGCGAATGTATATGGCAACACCACCACCTCTCTTGTCAATACGATCGTTTCGTATGAGAATAAAGCCGGGTAAGGAATAACAAGTGGAAAAAGTTGAGGTTTGAGCCAAGTCTCAGAAATCAGAATGGCATGCACGTCAGTGTTAGTGAAAGTCTCTGTTAACTCGATGAAGTGACTCGGTATGCTATGTTAATATGGTATGGTATGTTAATAAATGCTTGGAGTTGTGATTAAAATGTAACCGTAAAGAGTCACCAAGGGTATCAGGTAAGGAACTAAAACTATTGTTGGAAGATTCAGCAGATTCATTTGAAGATAACAAGAATTCATCATTATTAGATATCATAACAATAAAGATAAAATAATATATGGAATATAGGATAAATATAAATATATATACACACAAAATAATACTTAAAATAAATATATACTTATAATATTTATAGATTATTAACAATTTAAATAACACTTACAAAGTTACTAATGCGTAGCGTCTCTGCACCAACCGCCGGCTGACACTTACACACAAATTAATTAGCAGAGTATCCGAACGCAACTCTTCTAACGTCATTGAATTGTGACATTTGACAATATAATATAACTAGTAACTGACACAATAAACTTATTTAAAAACAAAATTAAAAACAATAATAACTTAATAGCTAACTAATAAAAAGAAAATCTTAAACAATAACATAAACGATTTGCCACAATGCAATAGTAAAGCACAAAACTCAAACAACATATACAGGAATTGAAAGAAAACATTATCAAGAAAAGAATATAAAAGTCACGTTTTCTGCGAAGAATATTTTGTACCAGGCTTCCCTGCACTCGTCTTAGGATATTTTATTAACAACGGCTTCAATTCTGCAGTGGCAATAAGTTTATGACGACTTCCATCAGGTGCTTTAATCACTACAATGCCATCCTGTGTCCAACAAGCCCGTATGCCAAAATGCTCTCTTGCTTTGAGAAAGATATCCTGCCTTGTTTTTGTCAGAAATTCTCTTATAGAGACCGGTGAACCCTTAAGCGTAGTCTAGGCCCTCCAGATACAAGATTTCAGTTTGATAGAAGACAATCTCACTAAAATAGGTCGATGATGAAGTTTATTTGGAACTCCAAGTCTATGACAGACTTTAATAGAATCAACTGAGATATCCTTAAGTCTCAGTCTCTTTTGAACTATGTCCAGAACAACTTGTGTGCAGTCCTCATTCTCAACCTCAGCAACTCCCATAAATATGAGAGCCTTACGCCTATGCCTGGTCTCAATTTTGTCTAACATACTTCAGCATTCACTTATTTGACTGCGTAACAGTCCAAGCATGTTAAACATCAATTCCCTGAAGGTACGGAACTCATCTGCAACCTTTGCCACTGTGTCCTTGGCTGACCCGCCACCCTGAAGCTGTGCCTCAAGCTCCTCCATCCTTCGGGTGAAGCATTCTTCAAGAGACGTCTGTGCAGACTCAATCTTTTGTAGCTCAGACATTGTTAGAGAAGTGTAGTGTGCAAGTGATATGGTGGCAGGTGGTGATTTTTTAAATAGTGTCACATTAAGTTTTACAAATGTAAGTAGCACTAAACACTAAAATACACTGTTTTTAACAATTTAAAAATAAATATAGTAACAATATAGTCAAGTTCTGTGCACGGCGAAGGACTTTTTAAAAAAGATTTATTTTAATTGAAAATTATATTTTTTAAACAAGTATTCACTTAAGCTACCTTAAACAGACTAATCTTAATAATTCTTTTATGAATAATTACAATTAAATCGGACCACCCAAAGGAGGTGCCGCTATTGTCTTATTCTTAGAATATTGCCTGACGGCGGACAATATCAGGTGCTAACTCAGCGGTTTGGGACGACATAACTCCTCCCTCCTTAAGATCGAAGTTATCCGGTGAAATGGGAGAACTTCGGAAAAACATTTTTAATACAATTTTGCGGTAAATGAAAATTAAAACACATATTATAATTATAACTATGTTATACAATACAATTGTCCAAATACTAATGCTATGAACTATTTTAGGACTTTCACTATTTTCACTATTTTCAATGTTTACACTTAAATCACTTTTCTTCAAAGTATAAGAGAGAAGTTACAAATCTGAAAGGTCTATTCCTTTTATATCTATTGGTTTCCTTTTTGGATTTTCAGGAACATGTAATAAGGGTAATGTAATGATAGGTAATGTTGAAAAATTATCATTTTCTAAGAGTGCCTGATGTTTCCTCAGGATCATAGTTCCAATTTTTACTTCGCAAGGATCATCTAGTATCAGGATATAGGTTCCTTTAATTCTTTGTCGGGATATCTCATTTAAACATGTACTCGTAAGTAGTTCTTTTCTTCTGGAGAATAAAACCCATGTGTTCGCTTGCAGTGGTTGCAGGACGACATCTTCAGTAATTACCGTAACAGGAGTACAGGATGTTGTATTTTCTTTATAACTAATTAATTCACTTATACAGGGATTGTTGGTAAATTGAAGAATTTCCCTTTCATAGCAGAGATAACTCGCTTTTTCAATCTCCTTGCAGGGATGATCTAGTAATTTAGTTTTCAACCCTTTTGCTATAAGGTAAGGGTGTTTAGGAACAATAATGACTGTGGAGTCATGGGATAACACAGGTATAGGGATTAATTTATAATAGATATATGTGTCATCCTTAATTATAGGTATTTCTAAGAGATACGTAATATAATTTCCTTTCAAATAAGCTAGTATAGAAATTGTCTATTCCAGTTTAACTAGATTATCTAATATTGGATTATAGGCTAATTTTTCTAATTTACTTATTTTTTCTAAAGTATTTAATAGATCGTTAGAATTAATAATTGATTGATGTAAAATACCTAATCTACTTAATGCAAAACTTGTTTCTATTTCATTTAATCTTATATAGATAGTTTGAAAATTATGTATTAATAAATTATACGTACTAATTATTTAAGTCTCTATATGATTGAGATCATCTTTTTTCATAATCTCTGTTAAATTATGTCTTAACTCTTGAATTTCTAAATTAATTCCTATAATATTATCATTTAATTGAAATGTTGAATTCGTTAAAGAGAGCATCATTTCAGTAATTAAAATATTTTTATTTTTAGTTTTGGTTTTCTCTAATTTAACTTCATTAATAAGTTTCTCATATCGAATAGCATCGTTATTATATAGATTTCCAGTAATTATCTTAATTATCGATCCTAAGGCGTTGATTAAACCTTTTTTTTTTTTTTTCCGTTGGAAAAACCCGTTACGGGTACCCCGTCGGCCCAGAGGGTGACGGCCGGGGGGTTATGTGGGACTACCCGGCAGCATAGAGGATGCTGCCATTTTTAAGGCTACCCACTAAAAAACCAACGGTTGCCCTCTTCGCCGTAATGGGACGTCACGGGATCGCGTTAGCACACACCGTGACGCCCCGGCGAGACCCCCCGAATGAGGGTGCCCCGAGCAACGTAGAGCACCCTCCAATCGTAGGCCTATGTTAGGTAAGAGGGGTCACCCTCCCCCCTCACCAGGCCTACAACTGGGGAAGGAAGCGGCGGGCGTATTCCCGCCTCCTTCTACCCAGTCTCCCCCTACGGAGCGGGTCAGCGGACGAGGCTGACTCCCTGTCCCGCTCCGAGGCCTCCTTTGCGGCGATGACTTGCTCGCAGAAGGAGGCCATTGCGACCCAGCACCTCTCGCTGCTGACCATCGCGCTGATGACGCGCGGCAGCGAGAGGTCCCTGCCAATCACGCCCACCAGCTCAGTACGCTGGTGGTCCCAAGCGGCGCACTCCGCCAGGGTGTGACGAGCCGAGTCGACGGACTCGTCACAGTGATGGCAGGAGGGGGAGGTACTCACCGAAGCAACCATGCCCGGTCAGCACCTGCACAAGACGAAACGTAAGCGTTCCGTGCCGCCGATTGATCCAGTGGTCGAAGTGAGGGCGGACCGCCCCCACTGTGATCATACCGGCGGCAGGGGACTCCAAGTCCCTGTTCCACCGTCGCATCAGGGTTCGGTGAGCTAGAGCCCTGATTCGCGCCGCCTCGGGCCTTACCCCCGTGGCCAAGGCTTCTGCCCGGTGCCAGTACACGGCTGCGAGCACCTCCGCCTGTAGCTCCCAGGGCGGATCGCTCGCCAGGAGTGTAGCCGCCGTGAAGGACACCGTACGGTACCCCCTGATCATCCTCACCGCTAGGACCCTTTGCGTTCTTCGCAACAGGGCCCTTGAGTCAGCGGTGAGGAACCCCGACCATATGGGAGCACCGTATAGGGCCATGCTCCTCACGATGCCGGCATATAGGCGCCGGCATGGAGCCTGCGGCCCACCGACGTTGGGCAGAAGCCTTCCCAAGGCAGCTGCGGTGGAAACCAACTTCGGGGCGAGAAGGGAGAAGTGCGCCCCGAAGTTCCATCTTCCGTCCAGGGTGAGGCCCAGATACTTCATCTGGGCCTTCACCACCACCTCCGAACCCTGGACGGAGATGGACGCCCGACGAGGGGGACCTCGCCGAGGGCCGTGGAATAGGATGGCCTCCGTTTTAGTGACGGAGACCTCCAAACCCAGCAGCCCTATGCGGTCCGCAACGAGCTGTTATACGGATTCAAAGAAAGCCCTTTTTAAAAAAAGATTATATTTAATTATCAAACACTTTAATACAAAATAATTGGGCTTAATTAAAAAGGGCAAGTGTCACGCACGGATGATGAACTCGAACTGACTTTAATCTTAAGAGCAAATAATATGAGGAATCCTAGAGGGATGACGAGGCAGATGAATTAGGGATGCTAGGCACTATTATATACTACTCATATATATAACAGCCCCCCTGGGTTAGGAATAAACTTACCGTAAAAGATTAAGTTTATTAGAGGGAAGTGCGTAATTTAAGTATGTGAACTCTACAGGAATCATTAATATTTTCTGGAAGCTCTACGGATTCTTCAACTTCAGACTTAGTATTATGTTTTCGTAAAAGTTGGTGACATGTGCCCGATTTAACAAGTTTTAAAATTAGAATGATTATTATAATTATAACAATTATTGAAATTATAATAGTAGTGTAAGAATAATATTCGCCATATAGAACAATATGTGGCTTTTTAATTATTTCATCCAAATCATTAATAACATCTTGTGTCTCGATATATTTCTGAGACGTTATAGAATCAAGGTTAATATTAGTCAAATTTAAAGTAGGAATATGCGACTTAGTTTTCAGTAGTTTTGCAGAGTTACAGCAAGAGTCATTTATTAACTTGAATTTTACTTGAATTGGTTGTAGTTTAATTATTTTTGAGTATTTTGGTATTAACCTTGAATCTTTATAAAAGGCTACACAATGCAAAGGTAATTTTAATATTCCCGTTCCTTGTATTATTACTTCAGTAGTTATAGATTCATGGCAATCTACAGATAATTTAGACGGATTTGATATAACATATATCCATTTATTATTAAGTAACTGTTGCCAAATATCTAGATTACCACTAATAAAATTCGTTTTACAAATATTAGGTACAGAAAGTAACGCTTTTGATATTATTTCCGATTCACAATTCGGGGTCATTGAACTGGAATACACATTTAAATTATCACAAATATAATTAGTTTTATATATAATCTTACAACTAGTTAAACTATCTAATTTACAATAATAAGATCTATCTCTTGTGATAGCTATATATTTATTTGAGGGAATTATGGTGACATAAGTGTTATTAGTTACATGAACTGGATAAGGAATGTTATGATATAAATTATAATTTTTTGAACTTACGAGAGGTACTTTTAATACAAATACAATTCTGTTTTCATTATAATAACTAGCTATTTCGGAGACATTCATTAATGTATATATATTTTCTAGAGATAGACTTATAGGAAATTGATGATAATCAGCTAAAAATCTATAGTTTTCAACAAGTTCTGTAAACAATTGTTTTGGAGTTATTATAGATGGATATAAAATATTAGATTTGCTAAACATAATTCCATTTATGATATCTTCTATTTTAAAAGATAAAGTTAACAAACTGCTCTCTAACATATTTAATATATCATTAATTTTCGATTTTATTAACATGTAATCTGAGAGTGCAGTTAAATTTTGCTGTGTGATAGTAAGAGTATCGATAGCGTTATTTAGCTGTTGTTCATTGACACTTATTTTATTTAAGGTGTCTCTTAAATAGGAAAATGTGGAAGTTGTAACAAGGATGTTTTGTTTTACCAATTTTGATAATTTAGTTTGGTCATTTTCTATAAGTTTTATAGCATCACTATACTTAATAGCATCTTCTTCGTCCATAGTACCAAATAAATGTTTGAATACAGTACCTACTCCACCAAACCAGGCTGATCTTTTAGATCTGGACTCAATTAAATGTGAAACAGATTCAAAATCACGAATTATGTCGTTGTATCTTATTGACAAAGGTTGGTGTAAGTTGATACATTCGATATCTGAATACAGAGCACTTTGTTTACATAAGAACTTAGAGCTGCCTATCACACCGTTTAAGTTTTTAATATGTGATTGTATATATGAAATGTCTATAGGAATTAAAACATTAAGATTTCCGTCAATTAATTTAAGTGAACCAATAGGGTCAAAATATATGCCGGATGTATTAATTGAGGTTTCAATGTAGTTTTCTTGTGCAGAAGACAATGAACTGCAAAAAGAATTAAGAAATATTCTTATAAAAATAAAATAAAATAATAATTATAATAACTTTTATCAGAAGAAAATAATGGAACTTAAAGTAAGGATAAAAAAAATAATCAAATTAGAAAATAATTAGGAATCGCGACGACGGGCTAGTTTCACTTGATCAAAGTGATGCGTTACATGTCGTCTATTAATTAGTAAGGTTAAACTATTTCTACCGTTTACCTTAATAATTTTGTAGGGACCTTTCCAAATGGGTGATAGGGCTTTACGCAGACGTAGATGGTTTTTGAGGAAAACGTAATCACCGGCATGATAAGTTACAGTACGACTATGAGTGTCGTAGTAATTCTTTGCAGATATTTTCGATTTATTGATATGTTCTACAGCTTTGTCCCGCGTGATTTTCAGGCGGTGTTGCAACATTCGAATATATTCAGGATAAGTAGCATTAGAGGCGGATTCATAAATTGAATTAGGGAGAATAGCTTTATGGCCAAAAACTAGCTCATATGGAGTAAAATTAGTTGTTGAATGTACTGCTGTGTTGTAAGCTAACATTGCTGTATAAACATACTGTGGCCAATTATCTTGGGTTTCAGATATATAAGATTTAAGATACTCTTTTAATGTAGAGTGGCTTCGCTCTAGCGCACCCTGTGTTTGAGGGTGGTAGGGAGATGACCATAGTTGTTTTATTTTAAGAAATTTGCAAGTTTCCTTAAACATTTCTGCTGTAAAATTAGTTCCTTGGTCGGTAAGAATCATTTTAGGAATACCAAATAAGGAGATAAAATGGATTAAGCAATCGCTGGTTTCTACAGCTGTAGTACTGCGAATAGGGTATGCTACAGAATATTTGGTTAGATCATCTTGAAGGGTAAGGATGTATTTTATTTTGGCTGAACCGGATTCAGGAAGAGGACCAACTATATCAATGGATATTCTTTCAAAAGGAGCTGAGGAAGTGGTGGTAATTTGCATTGGTGCTCTATTGATTTTTCTGAGAGCTTTATTGGTTTGACATTGAGTGCAATTTTTTACATAATCTTCTATCTCACCACGCATGTTTTTCCAGTAGTATTGTTGTCGGATTTTATTGAACATCCTGTTGGAACCGAGATGTCCAGCAACAGGGATGTCGTGATTTTCTCGAAGGATTTTCTTTATTTCAGAAGGACATGGATAGTAAATTTTATTACGGTATATATTAATACGAATACCAGTATTGTGGAAGATGTAGGCAAGCATGTTATAAATTTTTATATATATATGTTTATCGAAAGGGTTTTTAAAATCGGTAATACTTATTTCGTCAACGGATTCAACGCTGGATATAAGGTGATTGCGGAGATTTTTTATTGATTCAAAGATATCATTGTAAGAACAATTATCGAAATGATGCACCTTGATAAACAAGAAAATGTAATTCTTGCCATTAAAATTAAATGATTTAGACGAGAGTAGTGTTCTTTCTGAATTAATGAATGATTCAGATTCAGGGGAGTTTAAAAGGATATCTTCTATATAGGGGATGGATTCGTCAAGGTCAAGAGACGTAGGTATTACCAGATTTTTATTTTGGCTTTTTAATAAAGTGTCATTATGCTCGACAATGATTGTATTATATTTAACAGTTGAAGGATTTTTTAGAAATTTAGAATAAGTATCAGTAGGGTCAGATAAATTTTCGGTAGGACGATTGATTTCTGGACTTGGGTCTTGATTTTGAGGAACTTGGTTACTAGTGAAAGGCTGAATATCATTATCTAAGTTGGGATTTGAATTAGCATGTTCAGGAACAAGTGTAGGAGAAGAAGAAGGATTAGGATTATGGGGTAAATCTTCTGGACTTGGAAGATTTAAAGGGCTAAAATCAGGAATTTCCGAATTGAAAGGGCTGATATCTAATGATCCAAGATCTATTAATTCAGTGTCAGTTACCTCTTTAGGACATATAGGATTGACGGGATATCGAGATAGAGCGTCGGCTGCGGAATTTAGCTTACCTTTTCGGTATACAATTTCATATTCAAATTCTTGGAGTTGAAGACGCCAGCGTTGTAATTTGCTACTAGGATCGGTATGATTAAAAAGCCATTTTAGAGGACGATGATCGGTTACGACTATAAACTTGCGACCAAACAAGTAGGGTCTAAAAGTTTTACAACCCCATACTATTGCTAATAACTCTTTTTCCGTGGTACTGTAGTTGATTTCACATTTATTTAAAGTTCTAGAAGCATAGGCTACAGGGTGGTCTTTTCCGACTGGACCCTGAGAAAGAATAGAGGATACTGCATAATTGGATGCATCACAAATAATATTAAAAGTTTTTGTAAAATCTGGGTAAATAAGAACTGGCGCCGTGACTAGTTTATTTTTTAACATCTCAAAGGCCAACTGTTGTTCATTGCTCCAAATAAAAAGAGCGTCTTTCTTTAGAAGTGATGTAAGAGGTTTGGATAATTTTGAAAATTCTGGGATGAAGCGTCTATAATAAGATATTAGGCCCAAAAAGGATTTAATGTCTTTAGGACATTTTGGAATAGGAAATTCTTGAACAGATTTTATTTTATTGGGATCAGGTTTTAAGCCATTTTCAGTTATAACATGTCCTAAATAACCAACTTCTTTTCTTAAAAATTCACATTTATCTGGTTGGAGTTTTAAATTGAATTTGCGTAGTCTTTCAAACACTGCAGTCAAGTTTTTAACATGGGTAGGAAGATCATGGGAATATGTGACAATATCATCTAAATAGACAAAACATCTTTCTCCTTGGAGACCCGTAAGGACATTGTTCATTAAACGTTGAAATGTAGATGGAGCATTTTTTAAGCCAAAAGGCATTCTATTAAATTCATAATGTCCTTGGGGGACGCTAAAAGCAGTCTTACAAGCATCTGTTGGTGCCATCTTAATCTGATGGAAACCGGAAGCAAGATCGAGAGTTGAAAAATATTTGGAATTTCCTAATTGATCAAGAATTTCTACAATATTTGGAATAGGATAAGTTTCACCAATAGTGTTGTCGTTCAATTTTCTGTAATCAATTACGATACGCCATTTCTTTTGGCCAGAAGCGTCGATTTTCTTTGGCACAATCCATATTGGAGAAGACCAGGGAGATAAGGACGGTTTGATAATTTTTTGACTAAGCATTTTTTGGATTTGGGAGTTAACTTCTTGTTTGTGCACTTCAGGAAATCTGTAGGATTTTACGTTAATGGGTTGGTCATTAGATGTTCGGATTTCGTGGTTGAGGGCATCAGTCGAGGTTAGTAAGTCATTTGGTAAGTGGAAAATATCTGAGTAATTGGAACACATATCATAGAGGGTTTCGCATTCTTCTGAATTTAAATGTTCAACACGAAGGAGTTTTAGGACTTCATTAGTTCTATCTAAACATGTTTTATTAGAATCATATGACTGGTAGGATTCATAATCAACTGGGTGTAAGTTAAGTTGTAAGTTAGAATTCAAGGTAACAGGTTTTTCAGAAGTGTTTAGGACTGTTAGATTTATTCTATTATTATCTTTTACCGTGACTAAACAGTTAGCAATAAATAATATTTCATTAATTCGTTGATCAAGAACAAGACCTTCTTTTATTTCAGGATTACTAACGGAACATTCTATGGTAATTTCAGAACGAGCTGGGATTTGGTAGGTTGGGTCAGAAAAATTAAGTTTAATTTTATTTTTATCTAAATTTAGTATTCGTCTATTATAATCAATAGAGCACTGGAAATGGGTAAGTAAATCATTTCCTATTATACCGTCATAATATAAATTTATTTGATCTACTACATGAAAGTTAAAGGATATAGATTCCTTATTAAATATTAGTTTCATGTCAAAATCGCCAAGGGTAGGTACGGCATCTTCGCAGGTGTCTATTCCTTTCAGCTTTATTATATTACCATTAAGTTTCAGGCGAGGAAACGATTGAATAGCAGACTTCTGGAGAAGGCACACAGACGATCCGGTATCGACAAGTAGTGTTAAAGGTTTTTTAGAGATAGAAGTTTGGACAAGGATGTGCGGTAAGGATATTTTGTTAGGTTTACATGCTATTTCATATATTTTATGATCATTTGTTTGGAATTGGTTGGTTGGTTTGTTGTGGTCCTTATGTTTGGGAAATTTGACGCATGCTTGGGGCTGGTTACCCTTGTGATCCTTGGATTTAGAAATTTGGACTCTCGTTTGGGGCTGGTTACCCTTGTGGTCCTTGGATTTAAAAATTTGGACGCTTACTTGGGGCTGGTTACCTTTGTGGTCCTTGGATTTAGAAATTTGGACTCTCGTTTGGGGCTGGTTACCCTTGTGGTCCTTGGATTTGGATGGGGTGTCATTATCATTTAAGGGTATAGCTAGAGATAGTTGTATGGGCTTCACGAGACACCTCCGTAAGCCCATTATTCGTTTAAATGATGTTCCTCCTCATAATATTCGCTAGAAGAGGGTTGAGGCTCAAGGTCATTAGGAATATTTTCATCCACTAAGCAGTTTACACGAGCTGAATGAGGTTTGGGATATTCTTGATTTTGACGTTGATGAGATGGGAATGTTTGAGGGACTTTGAATCTATTATTGTTGTACATTCGCTTTCTACATGTCTCAATTGTGTGTCCTGTATTTTTGCAGTATCGGCAAATATGAGGTTGGTTACTTCGCTCAAACTGTTTTGGTGCTAAAGGTTTTGAATTGTCAGTAAAGTCAGGAGGTCTGAAAGAGTATTTAGGTTTAGGAGATTGACGTTGTGACAATGAGGTATGAAAATTGCGTCTAGCAAATAAATTTAAGATTTTTTCCTCGGACACCGCCATGTTAATCGCTTCATTTAAAGAAGAGGGATTTTTACCTCGAACAAGGTTTGATAAATCAATTTTTAATCCAAGTAAAAACGTGTGGAGTGCTAAATCCTCCATTGCAGCTGTACGACCTGATAGTTCTGATTTCTTTTTATTTGATAAAGTTATTTCTGTTAATAATTTTGAAAGGCAAGTCTCAACACGCAATGCGAATTGATTGACTGGTTCATTATTAAATTGTCGGCATTCTTGCAAATCAGTTAATAAATGAGCGTAGTGTTTCTTTTCTCCAAATTGAGTTTTTAGGAAACTATTTAATTGTTCCCAAGAATCAAACTCTTTTATTGAGCAAGCTATCTCAGCTTTGTCTTGGAGTTGTGATAGAATATATTTAAATAAGATATTTTTTTGGGAATCAGAAGCTAAATTAATTGCATTATCGCAATTTGTTAAAAAGGAATTTAATTTTTCTCGTGTACCGTCGAAGGGTTTAATAAATTTAAAAAGAATTCCAATATCGACGAATTCTGATTTTTCATTTTTTAATTGAGCTTCTCTAGACATTTTTTCTTTATGTATATAAAAACAATATTCAAAAACAATAAGTATTAAAAGTGTTCGGTGTAATAGACGGCCACTAAGATAAGTTTAAGTTACAACTCCAAGCTATTAAGTTACCAAGTAAGATTACTTAAGATAATAAAAGAGTAGAACACACACGATGATGGTTATTATTCACTTTCACTGAAATAGTATTTTCAAATTAAACTTACAGGAACACGAAGAAAATATATTGAAACATGTCTTTTCTTCAGGAAACCTTCAGGATCTTGGAGCTTGTCTGATGTAGTATCAGGATGTAGGCTTCTTTAGAATGTTTTCAAAAATAGAATAAGGATTTTATTTATGTTGAAATGAGTTCGAGATTTATTATATTATTTTCTTTTGCACTTTTGACACTCGCGATAAAAAGGTTCAAAAATCACTTTATTTAAGAACTTGTACGGAGACGTCCCAAGGATACCTTCACCATCGGTATCCCACCGCTGCCACCAAATTGTTATACGGATTCAAAGAAAGCCCTTTTTAAAAAAAGATTATATTTAATTATCAAACACTTTAATACAAAATAATTGGGCTTAATTAAAAAGGGCAAGTGTCACGCACGGATGATGAACTCGAACTGACTTTAATCTTAAGAGCAAATAATATGAGGAATCCTAGAGGGATGACTAGGCAGATGAATTAGGGATGCTAGGCACTATTATATACTACTCATATATATAACAGAGCGTTGCACCGACGGTAGCAAGACGGGCTGCTTCCGCAAAGCTGACTCCCCGTGCGGTGACGAGGGTATCATCCGCATAACAAAACACCCTCATCCGGGGAAGGAGAGGACAGCGGAGCAGCCAGTCATAGCTCAGGTTCCACAGGACCGGTCCCAAAACGGACCCCTGTGGAACCCCTCGGCTCACGGCACGTCGGTACATTCGCTGGTCGCCACACTCCCACAGGACCTCTCTGTCCTGCAGGTAGGCCCCCAACAGTCTCCGGAGATAGGGAGGCACTCCATGATACCGGAGCGCCTCGACCAATGTCTCGAACGGAAGACTGTTGAAGGCGTTAGCGACGTCCAACGAAACCGCCAAAACGACGTCCCCCTCGCGAAAAGCCTCTTGGGTCACATCTCTCAGAGCTCTCAGGGCGTCTATCGTAGAACGACCCGCCCTGAAGCCGAACTGAGCCTCTGAGAGATCCGGACCCACCTCCTTGAGGTGACGGATGAGACGGGCAGAGAGGATACTCTCGAAGAGTTTACCCATCTCATCCAGCAGCACGATCGGCCTGTATGCGGAAGCAGAGATGGAAGAACGACCCTCCTTCCGCAACAGGCACAACCTGCCCTCTTTCCAGGCTTTCGGGAACTGTCCAATGCGCAAGCAGAGGTTGAACAGTTCCCGAAGCCTGCCACCCAAGTATTCCAGAGCGATGAACAGCACCCGCCCTGGAATACCGTCTGGCCCCGGCGCAGTATTGCGGGCTTGTAGACGATTCGACGCGACCTCCAGCTCGGCCTCTGTGATGTCTGGGACAGAGCCAACTCCCCCACTATGAAACCTCGCTTAATTCTTATATTTGGGGAAATCTGTTCTAATTTTAGTAACGTTATATTTCTTAAGTAATTAGCTTGAATCCTAACATCTATAAAATTTTCAATATAATTATCATCAAAATTATTAACTAACTTATTTAACTGGGTACATTTATAAAAATTATCTTTAAAATCTTCTTTTATATTTCTTAAATCTAATGTTTTTGCAATGGTCCATTTGTCATTACTCACGATGGCTAAACCATTTCTTAATGGTAGTATTCCAGGATTGTCACGTAATTCCTGAAGTTGAAGGGCCTGGGACCGCCTCATCAGGACCAAGATCAGGACCAGCAGGTCGTACCTGTGGAGGTCGTTTAACATTCCTTATTGGAATTTTCGTACTACGTTCGTTACTCATAATGACAGGGACTATATTTCTACTTATATTTTTAGAGACTTGTGCTTTAATATAGCGTGGTTGATCTTTACTCTTTCTTTTATTAGTGCTCTTGGCAAATATAAAATCTCCTGGTTTAATTTGAAACTCAGTTTCACCACCTCTTTTTTCAATATATTTTTCTTTACTTTTAATTGTTTTATCACTGATGTGTTTATATAAAAATTTTATTCTTTTCATATGCTCTTTTAAAAATTGTTTAACTAAGTCAAATCTATTTGTAGGTAAATGAACTTCTAAAATTCTTTGTTTAGGCCTAGATAAATCTTTAACTGTTAATTTATCTATTAACCATGTAAAAACTAAAATTTGATTTGGTTTGGTATAAATTGCTTCTTGTAAAATAGGGATACCTTTGGATTCAGTATCACGAGCTGAATGTATAGTATCAGTTTCAGAAGCAGTCAAGGTTGAACTAGAGGGACACGGAATAGAATAAGGTGAACCATTTCTAGTCCTAACTGAAAGAGTTTTCTCTGAGTCTGTATCACAAGTAATAATGGGTTCTTCCGTTTCAGTTTCGAATATATTAGATTCTGATTGAGGAAAAACGGTCTTTTTTAATTTAGCTAGTTCTTTTAAGTCCTCTGTTAATTTTCTAATTTCTTCAAGACGATCGTCGTCTTGTTCAACATTAACTTGAGTTGACATATTTTCGTCATTTTCTATTGCGTTAATGCGGACGCGCGATAAAGCATCGGCATTACAATTAGCTTTTCCACTTTTATGTATAATTTCAAAATCGTACTCAGATAATCTTAAACGCCAACGGGTTAATCTACTATTAGTATCTTTAAGGGAATTTAACCATGCTAAAGGTTTATGATCTGTAATTATTTTAAATTTCTTACCATATAAATAGGGGCGGAAATACTTTACTGCCCACACGATAGCAAGAAGTTCTTTTTCCGTAGTACTGTATCGAGTTTCAGCACTAATTAACGTACGGCTTGCATAGGCTATAGGCTTATCGCTGCCAATTGGACCTTGAGATAAAATCGCGCCTACTGCAAAGTCTGATGCATCTATTGTAAGGATATAAGGTTTACTAGGATCAGGATATTGAAGTATAGGTGCGTTAATATGCAGTTCCTTACATTTTTGAAAAGATTCAATATATTTTTTATCATTTACAGGCATAGTCTGTTTTTTCTTAAATCGGGCTGTCATAGGTTGTGTTATTTTCGCAAAGTCTTTAATAAATCGTCGGTAATAACCTATCAGTCGTAGAAAGCTTTTAATTTCAGTCGTTGTCTGGGGTAAAGGATACTTTAAAATGACTTTAATTTTGTCATTATTCGGTTTAAGTCCGTCACTTGTAATTTTATGTCCTAGATAAAGTACTTCTTTACGTAAAAACTCGGATTTGTCTAATTGTACCTTTAAATTTGTTTGTCTTAGTCTGTCAAATACTGATCTTAATTTTTCTACGTGTTCTTGTAAGCTGATTAAACTATTATATCATCAAGGTAAACTAGGCAATGAATACCTTGCAGTCCTCTTAATACATTGTCCATTGTTCTTTGAAAAGTTGCAGGTGCAGTTTTAAGTCCAAAAGGCATACGTGTAAATTCGAAATGTCCAGCGTTTGTACTAAAAGCTGTCTTTTGTCTATCTTCATTTTTAACTTATATCTGATGGTAACCACTTGCTAAGTCTAGAGTGGTAAAGTAACAACTTCGTCCTAATTTATCAAACAAGTCAGTTATGCTGGGTAAGGGGTATTTGTCATCGATAGTTATCTCATTTAATTTTCTATAGTCAATTACTAATCTAAATTTTCTTTCATTACTAGCGTCAAGTTTCTTTGGAACTAGGTACACAGGTGCACTCCAAGGAGAGTGAGATGGAATAACTATATTATTTTGTATCATTTTCTCTACTTGTTTATTAATTTCGTCATTAATTATTTGGGGTTGTCTGTAAGGTCGTATATATATAGGATCTTCATTATAAGTTCTAATTTGATGTTTTACGTCGTTAGTAAAAGTTAAGGGTAGTTTGTCATAATGAAAAATGTCTTTATATTCCATACAAAGTTGTTCTATAGCTTTCTTTTCTTCGGAGTTCATATGATCTAATCTAAGTTTTGTTAAGTTTTCAGTCAATATCTCGTCTATTTCTAAATCATAACTGTCATCTAATTTGTTAACATTACATATACTTGGGTTATATTTTGTCAAATTAAAAGGGTTAGTGATAGTCAAAACTAATTCTGTATCTAAAATATTTTGAATGATGGTCGTTGCATATCCATCTTTACAATTAACTAAAGCACTAGGCATTCTAACACCATCACAAAATTGTTTAAAATTTAAAATAGCATAACCATTACGAAGGTTCGTCGGTAACTTTACTCTCTGTTCACAGCGTCGGTCTAAACGAATGACGTTAGTAGGGTTATAAGTTATAGGAATAAATGTTGTGTTAGTATAAAGGATTTCATTTTTCATGTCTATTTTACATCTAATTGTTTTAAAAGATCGCTTCCTATTAGTCCGTCGTAACGTCCGTCTACGTCGTATATATAAAATTTATGATTTTCAGGATTTTTAAAAGTCGGGAATAAAGGAATAACTATAACTTCATCATGTCTACTAGAGGCATGGGTACTAATGACCTCGAAGGGCTCTTGATGTTTAAAATTATTAACATATTCGTTAGCTTTTTTAGGGCTAATAAAAGATCTTGAGCTTCCAGTATCTATCATGAAGTTAGCATTAATTTCAGGAATGTTAATATAAGGTAATGTTAGTGTGTTACAATTTAAATGTATTACCTCGGGATGCGGTAAGGGGTACCTATGTGAAAATTTTCAAATTGTTCAATAGGGTCGTTTTGGTTTATCGTATACTTATTTTTATCTTGTAATTTTTTATCATTATTCATATTATAATATTCATTATCTACTATTTCAGGATCTACCTGGTGAACAATATGTTCATTTAAACGAAAACCTTGAGGTTTACTAGGTGGAGCAGTTCTCATACTCACATCTGTATTCATAGGTCTTTGGGGACGGTAACCAAAGGGTTGTTGTCCTTGGTTTTGATTAAATGGTGGTCTATAGCCAAAATTATTTTGGTTGACCTGGGGTTTATACCCTTGATTAAATTGGTTAAATTGGGGTCTATAACCAAATTGATATTGATTTTTATTTGGAATTTTTAATTGTTGGCTTTTAGAAATGCCAAATTTAGTTAAATTTTGTGCATTATTATTTTGTAAAAA
Source organism: Mechanitis mazaeus (assembly GCA_959347395.1). Classification (NCBI taxonomy): domain Eukaryota; kingdom Metazoa; phylum Arthropoda; class Insecta; order Lepidoptera; family Nymphalidae; genus Mechanitis; species Mechanitis mazaeus. The sequence continues at coordinate 6,641,635 of OY365757.1, forward strand.
TTGAAGTTTTGGTTGAAAACCATTTTGATTCGCTTTAATCGTATTATAAAATGGTTTCATACTCCTTTCTAAATAAGGATTAGTAGATGTAGCAGATCCAGTATTATTATAAGGATGCTACATCATTTTATTTCTGGAATTATATTGGTGCATAAAATTAACCTCCTCTAATACAATACTTAAGGCATTTTCTAACGAACTACATGCCTTTAAACGCACAATTCTTAATAAATCTTCGGGTAAATTATATAAGAAAACATTCATCGCTAAGTTGTCATAAATAGTAATCTTACTTTCGCGTAAACTCATATTCGATAATAAATTAACTTTAGCAATCAATGTGCTCTTTGTATGTTGAATCCTATTACAGAAATCTAGATAAGATTCGTTACTATTAATTTTTAAAGTCTCTAATTCGATCGCGATACATTCTTCGGAACGCGGATCACCGAAATGTTGCTCTAGGGCGGATTTTAAGCTGTTCCATGTATTAAGGTCTTGTCTTTCACTTATTAAACTAGCGGCTCGACCTACTAATTTAGATGTTATAACATGATATAAGTATAAATCTTGCGCTGGGTTTCCTTCCACTACGCATGTTTGAATAACGTATTCGCATTTTCTAATAAATAAAGATAATAATTTCTCATCTCCATCAAACTTTGGGATGATATTACTAATCTCAACGGGAATCTTTACAATATTCTCCATTTTAAAATATTAAATTTATATTTATATAAATGAATATAATTTATATATTAATTTTAATTCAATTAAATTCACTTTATAAAATCGTTATTAATTTTATTTTAAAATACTTAATGCTAATCGTCAAGGAAATTTCTTAGAATCTTTTAAGGTTTAAAAAGAATTCTACAATTAAATTGACACATATAACTAGGGCTGAATAGGAAAAGAATAGATGGGAATAGCTTTAGGGTCTACTCACCAAATCATCTCCCTCGTGAGTCTGAAGGCAGCAGTAATTTCTTGTAGAGCAGGATCACGTGCAGGATTAGAGTTATTTATAATTTTGGTTCGGATTCCGTTAAACACGCTAGAAAACGTTCGTCTCTATATAGTTTACAGGACGCGGAATCCTACCGGCTGCGCCAGTCAAGTTCTGTGCACGGCGAAGGACTTTTTAAAAAAGATTTATTTTAATTGAAAATTATATTTGTTAAACAAGTATTCACTTAAGCTACCTTAAACAGACTAATCTTAATAATTATTTTATGAATAATTACAATTAAATCGGACCACCCAAAGGAGGTGCCGCTATTGTCTTATTCTTAGAATATCGCCTGACGGCGGACAATATCAGGTGCTAACTCAGCGGTTTGGGACGACATAACTATATACACTAAAATAAATAAAAATATTTTTTTTTGTATTTGCAAGATATGTTTACTTTTTGACACCTACCGCCGAAATCCGCTAATAATTCACATCTTGACACTAGCAATGCGTCTCCAGCACATCTTCCTCACTGCGGTATTTCGATGCCTGAAATCCGCATCACAAACAGAGAGGTATGGAGAACATTGTGTCGTTTGGATGTGAATAAAGCAAGTGGTCCTGATGGTATACCAGCCATTCTGCTTAAAACATGCGCAGCTGAGTTGTCTCCTATATTAACACGTCTGTATCGCCTCTCTTTCGAGACTGGAATAGTGCCGAAATCCTGGAAGCTTGCCAACGTGCAACCAGTGCCCAAAAAAGGCAGACGTGCCGATCCTGCCAATTACAGACCGATTGCAATCACCTCCATACTCTGCAAGATTATGGAGCGTGTATTGAACTCGCGCCTTTTAGCATACCTAGAAGGTAACGATCTCCTCAGTGACCGACAGTACGGGTTTCGCCGCAATAGGTCCACTGGGGACCTTTTAGTGTATGCTACTCACATTTTAGGCGAGGCTATCGAGAAGAACGGAGAAGCGGTCGCCGTCTCTCTGGACGTCTCGAAGGCTTTTGATAGGGTCTGGCATGCGAGCCTTATAAGCAAGCTTTCAGCGTACGGTATCTCTCCTGGTCTGATCGGCTGGGTTACGGACTTCCTGAACCTTAGAACTATACGAGTTATTGTTGAAGGGTGCTCGTCGGAGCCCTTAACAATAAATGCCGGGGTTCCACAGGGGTCCGTTCTCTCTGCAACTCTTTTCCTGCTGCATATAAACGATCTGCTGAAGCCCGGAATCTATGGGTACGCAGACTACAGCACAGTTGTAGAAAGATATCTGCCGAGCACTCGTGCTAGTAGAGAACAAGTACAGTCAGAAAGAGAAGCCATGGTGCAACGTTTGAGTGACAAACTTCAGGCAGTTTCTGCATGGGGCAGTGCCAATCTTGTCACATTCAACGCCACCAAAACGCAGACGTGTCTGTTCACCGCCAAAAGGAGCCCTTTCACCTTGGCTCCTTCTTTTCAGAATGTCTCTTTGGAATACAGTGACCGGCTTCAGTTGTTAGGCTTAGAGATTTCCTCGAACCTCAACTATGGTCGGTGCATTAAGTCCAGAGCAAGAGCAGCTGCAGGAAAGCTTGCCATTCTTGCGAAGGTCCGACAGTAATTTACACCGGGACAGCTACTTGTATTATATAAAGCACAGATCCGGTCGTGTATGGAGTACTGTGGTCACATATTTGCGGGTGCCGCAAAGTCTCATCTAGCGGTTCTGAACTCAATCGAGAGGCGAGCATAAAGGCTTATTGGCGACCAAGACTTAGTTGACGCCAACCTTCAAAGTCTTGAACACAGGCGGAGAATTGCTGGCCTCTCATTATTCTATAGGATACATTTTGGAGAGTGTGCACAGGAATTACATGACGTAATTCCCCCATCCCCCTTCTACCAACGGACATCCCGACGCACGGCGAGTATCCATCCATACGTTGTGGACATTCCACCTGTCCGAACGAAGCGCTTTGCTTCGTCTATCTTGATTCGCACGGCGAAGAACTGGAACAGCTTGCCTGCGTCGGTATTTCCATCTAAATATAATGTAGGTGTCTTCAAGACAAGAGTGAATAGGTTACTGAGTGAATGCGCCTTACCATCTATGACTACATTTCCACTTTCCATCAGGTGGAATGTAGTCAAGCGTTAACTCAGACAGTGTAAAATATATATATATATATATATATATATATAAAACATCTATTATAATTTATTTGCTATTCAAACAATGAGTACTGAACTTGAATTCCATAGTGAGGCCCGCACGATACGGACCAATAAGAAATTAGTATTTTATCGTCCAATCAGAACCCAGTTATAGTGGGAGTTTGGCCGATGAGGTATCGTGCGTCAACAGCTGTGGCATTCACGTTCTGACTCTGAAAGTGTAAAATACTCTAAGTGAAAAGTGTCAATATAAATGGATATTGTGAAACAACTTTAAATACTTCGCTAACATTATTCTACCTTCATATATTACCCTACGAGACTATCTTACACCGTACATTCTTAGTTTTCATTATTTACATCATCTAAAAACATAGTCACAGTTGTAGACTAATGACCAATTGATAACAGTCAGAAGTGGGATAATTCCACAAAAGCTCACACAAATTTATAAACATTAATATATTTATGGAATAGTTTTTATTTATTTAATCTTTTTTATTTTTACTTTTTTAGTCATACCCTCACATACCTTAAATGATAAAGTTAATATAAAACAATTAGTATATTTCCGAGCTAATCCAAAATTATTATTGGAAGTCATACGGGAATTAATTTTAATTTTAATTAATTTATTTATTACTTTTTGTACAATTATTTTATTGCAAACAAAATTAATGATATTCTTATTCATGGATCAAATACAAAAAAAAGTGTTATTTGATACGAATCTAAATACTTAATGTCTTAGCAAATATTTTATTCTATCAAATCAAAAAAAAAAAAAAAAAAAAATCTAAAATAATGTTCCACGGGCGTTAATATTTAGAGATTTACGTAGCTTTCTTGGTTTCATACTGTCAAGAATATACTAACCCGTATTAACCCGTACGAACAAAATACGTACCATACATTTCAACATTATACAGCTTGTAGAACTGCTTCATCATCAAATAATAAAACGCGTAGATAAGTCTTGCTGCGTGTATACACTCGTAGTTTACTGTCTTTGCTAACCATTTAAGCCGTTTGCCGTAATTGACATTCATATAAACAATAGAACTCTTGTTGTGTGTATTTTATTTTGGGTTCCAGTTTTTAATGGAAGATTTCGATTTGCAACGATGGAAGGTGCTTACGCCGACCCAGGGACTCAAATCGAAATCTCAAATCGAGACTGAAATCGAAGAGTATCTAAAAAATTTACAAACAAATTTAAGAACAGATCATTTAGATCCAATCGATACTCAATCCTTCTATAATTTCATCGAGAAGAATATATTGGATAGTTTGAAGGAAAAAAAAACACCACAAATAGAAGAACATAAAATATTTAGTAAAGAGACAATTATTTTTATATAGGCGAAACGAGTTAATACAAGTAAAACATAAAACAAAGGAAATAAAAACGGAACTAAGTAAAATCTACAAAGAAACCAACAGATCAACCAAGAAGTATTACAATAACCATAGATGTGCAATAATCACAAAAAATGTTAAGCATTTTAGTAGTACCAAAATAGCCTATAAAGAATTGTGTACGCATAAAACTTGAATATAAAATTTAGAACAAAACTCAAAAACAACTAATTCAAGGAAAGATATTCTAATCCACGCAACGAACTTCTAAAGAGATTTATATAGAATCAATAAATATGACGAAATCGAAACACAAGCGAGCATCAAGAGCGAAACAATTCAAATAAAACCAATTGAAGAATCTGAAATATACGAACATGTTAAACAGCTAAAAAACGAGAAGAGTCCCGGTCCAGATGGACTTTATAATGAAGCTCTTTAAATAGGTCTACCCATATTAGTTCACCATCTGACGAGACTATTTAACATGGTATTATACCAGAATTGCTCGGGGCACCCTCATTCGGGGGGTCTCGCCGGGGCGTCACGGTGTGTGCTAACGTGATCCCGTGACGTCCCATTACGGCGAAGAGGGCAACCGTTGGTTTTTTAGTGGGTAGCCTTAAAAATGGCAGCATCTCTCTATGCTGCCGGGTAGTCCCACATAACCCCCCGGCCGGTATTGGCGGACATCTGACATAATTTTGTTCTTCAAAAAAGGTAATCCATCAGACATACAAAATTACAGACATATAAGTCTACTACTAACTACGTACAAACTATTTTCATCTATACTTTTGAAGAGAATAACACAAGCTATTGATAAAGTACAACCAAAAGAGCAAGCAGGTTTTAGATCGGGCTTCAGCAAATTAGACCACATACAAACTTTAGAACAAATTATAGAAAAATATAGAGAATTCAATAGACCTCTCTATATGGCTTTTATCGACTATAGCAAAGCTTTCGACAGTATTAGCCAGTGTTCAATTTGGAACGCACTACATTCCTCAGACATCCACCCAAAATACATTAATATCATAATAAATATTTATTCAAAGAGCATAAGTAGGATAAAACTTGAAAATAGAGGTGAAGCAATTAGAATAGAAAGAGGTGTCAAACAGGGAGATCCTTTTTTACCAAAACTTTTTATATCAGTACTTGAAAACATATTCCGGAAGCTAGACTGGTCTAAAAAAGGTTTGCTACTTAACGGGAACTATCTAAGCCACTTAAGATTTGCTGACGACATAGTTATATTTACTGAAATTCCAAGGGATATCGAGGAAATGATGAAAGAACTTGATTGCGAAAGCTCTAAAATTGGACTGGAAATGAATCTAAGCAAAAATAAGATACTAACTAATAGTCATAAGCGGTTCATTGCAATCAAAGGAAATAACATAGAATACGTCCAAGATTACATATATTTAGTGAAACAAGTATCATTTAACAAATCGAATAATGAAGATGAAATAACAAGGAGAATTAATGCAACATGGAGAAAATTTTGGTCCCAGAAAGAAATTTTAAAAGGAAATTATGATTTGAATCTGAAAAAAATTGTGTTTGACACATGCCTCTTACCTAGTTTGACATATGGATGTCAAACTTGGGTATTTACAAACAAAATAAAACAAAAAATAAAATGCACCCAAACAGCAATGGAGAGGAGCATGTTGAAGTTAAGCAAAATACATAAAGTGAAAAACGAACGTATAAGACAAAAAACTAAAATCACTGACACTCTAAATCATGCTCTTACTTTAAAGTGGAAGTGGACAGGTCACATTTCACGACACAAGGATAAAAGTTGGAAGCTACGCGATGGAAAGGTCCAGTGGGGAAACGAAACATAGAATGACCAATAACAAGGTGGGCTGATGACATAATGAATAAAGCAGGAAAAAACTGGATAGGCGTATGTGAAGACAGAGATAAGTGGAGAAAAATGGAGGAGGCCTTTACCCAATAAGGGATCCATATTTAAATTATTGAAGACTGACTAACTGAAGTTGGACTAATCATACTAATAATAATTTAATCAATTTACTAATAACTAACTATGAGTTATATGTAATACAAAATATGGATTAAATGTCTTTATTATTATTATTATTATTATTACTATTAGAGTATCACTAACTTATAAACTCTTATAAACTTTTTACAAAAAATAGTGTAAGATGACAAGTTTGATATATTTGTTGACTCTCAACACACAATTGTATTTGCTATACTGACGATAGTACAAACACTCCCCAAAACCAAACATTACATTTTAAACTAATTATAAAGGGAACTGGTTTTTGTAATTTTACTTAAACACCAGTTTAATACATAAAGGATTTTGCATTCAAATGTGTATTCTAGATGTTACTTAAAGATAAACTAACAGAAATATAGCCTTATATTTATTCAAAACGCGTCACTCCTTTTTTTAAAGTCAACTTGTGCTTAGTAAATTGTGCAGTATATTGTCTGTGCAGCATAAGAATTGCGTTAAGTTCATCTACTAGCTAGATGTAAACTGTCAGTGTCTAGGACACCTATTTCATATATTAAACATGAAACGTAACAATTATTTAAGTAACAACATATTTGCAAAACTATACTTTTTTCGTTTTTCTAGGCTTAGGCATTTTTTTTAGATGTTACAAACAAGTTATTAAACAAGTTATTATATATCTTCACAGGCAGATACATATATATGTGGGATGTGTTGAAAATAAAATTTCTTGTAAATCACTAGTACTTCTTTATTTCTTTTAGAGAACAAATTACAGCGTCGTTCGTCTTTTTTAATGCTTGACAGAATGTCAGTCTAATCGGCGAGTTGCCATACTACAAAAACTAAACAAAAAATAAAGTAAATAAACTTTTTAAATAAATTTATAAATAATACCACACGGTCATCCTGCTTCTTCATCTGTCCCAGATGAATCAGATTTATTATAGGTCCTCCATAACTTCATAAAATCAGCCGAGTTAGTAGTATTAACAGGACCTTCTACATTACCAACTTTCTTTACTGCATATCTTTCGTTTCCTTTCTTCTGAATTACCTCATGTGATCCTAAAAATTTTGGATATAATTTGCTGCCTTGGGGAATTGCGTCTTTTTAATGGCTATTAGATCGCCGACATTATATTGATTAGCTTCCTTTCTTTTTTTTATTATAACTTTTCCTATTTTCGTTCTATATCTTATGAATAGACTCTTTTGCTTTTGCTCTTAGTTCCAATCTATTTTCATTATAATGTTCTATTTTTTCTTCCTCTATTAACTTCCATATCTCGTCATCTCCATTCCTCATTGGCATGCCTATAAGCAGTTCAAATGGTGTCATTCCAATAGTTCTTTGAAGTACCATTTAAGGTATGTAGTACAGCTGCAACATGGCGATACCATTTGGTGGCGTCGTTTATAGTGATTTTACTTAACACGTCTAGGACATTCTGGTGAATACGTTCAACTTGTCCATTTCCACGGGGTTGTCCAGTCGTTATAGTGTAATGAGCAATATTTTCCTCTTTACAGTAATTCTGAAAATCATTTGACGTAAAAGCAGCATTCCTATCAGATATGATTCTTTGCGGTGTACCAAAGGTTTGTTGTTGCATTATTAGTTTACTTAGCGTCTCTTCCGTTGTTATAGTCTTTACAGGGTATATCCAGGTAAATTTTGTAAAACCGTTCACAACAGTCAGTCAGTCATGTATTTGTAATTTTTACTTGTCGAGGTCAGTGGGCCAAGGTGATCAATATGATAAGTTGACAGTGGCCTTTCTCCTTTATCTAAGGGATGTAGGTATCCTTCTTTCTTTCCTCTTTTGTGAGATATCAATATACATTCTACGCAATTATCTAATACTTTCTTAATTTTTCTTTTCAAGTCTTCAATAAAATATTCCCGGTTAATTAATTCTTCAGTCTTATTTATGCAAAAATGTCCTTTCTCGTGATTTTTCCTGATGATTTCATATTGCATCTTCTTTGGCACTACAATGAGTCTTTTTCCGTCTTTCTGTTTTGTAAGTATTCCGTCTTCTAAAATATAATCTTCATATGGCTCTCTTTCTAAAATTCGTTTTATAATGCCCAGCTGTGTGTCTTGGTCTTGAGCTTTCTTGATACGTGCGGTTGTTTCAGTGAGAACAAGGCAAATTGGATTTCTACTCAACGCGTCTGCGTGTTTCATTTTTAAGCCAGGTCTGTGTTCCACTTTGTAATCATATTCTTCAAGCAGAAGAGCCCAACGAGCTACGCGTGGCGGTAGATCCTTTTTTTGTAAAGTCATAGTTAAGGCAACACAATCGGTCACGATTTTGAAGTGGATTCCGAGCAAGTACACTCTAAATTTCTTTACAGCTTCTGCGATAGCCATAACTTCTAAATAATAACTATGATATTTTTCTTCGGTTGGAGACGTCTTTTTGCTCATAAAATGAGTCGGATGCATCTGGCTGTCTTCGGGATCTCTTTGGAGTAGCACAGCTCCGAAACCTTTAGCGCTTGCAACTGTATGTAGTTCTGACCCATAATTGGGATTGTAGATACGAAGAACCGGTGCACTACATAATACACTTTTTAAATTTATAAAGGCTTCTTCACATCTTTGGTCGAAACAAAACTTATTATTCTTTTTAAGCAAGTCTGTTAGCGGTCTAGCGATTAATGCGTAATTTTTAATAAATTTTCTAAAGTAACCAGTAAGTCCAAGAAATGACTGTACAGCTTTTACATCGTTAGGTATTTTAAATTTAGATACGGCTTTTATTTTCTCTTCTGATGGTTGAATTTTTTTTTCTTCTATGACATAACCTAAATATTGGATTTTTTTCTTCATAAAATGGCATTTTTTCCAATTAAACTGTAATCCAAAATCTTCAGCTCTTTTCAGCACTTCCTTTAGTTCTGTTAATCCCTCGGATTCATCTTTCAGCGGTAGGATCAGATCATCCAAGTAGGCCATCATCATGGTCGGGGTCCCTCACCGCTGACTCAAGGACCCTGTTGCGAAGAACGCAAAGGATCCTAGCGGTGAGGATGATCAGGGGGTACCGTACGGTGTCCTTCACGGCGGCTACACTCCTGGCGAGCGATCCGCCCTGGGAGCTACAGGCGGAGGTGCTCGCAGCCGTGTACTGGCACCGGGCAGAAGCTTTGGCAACGGGGGTAAGGCCCGAGGCGGCGCGAATCAGGGCTCTAGCTCACCGAGCCTTGATGCGACGGTGGAATAGGGACTTGGAGTCCCCTGCCGCCGGTATGATCACAGTGGGGGCGGTCCGCCCTCACTTCGACCACTGGATCAATCGGCGGCACGGAACGCTTACGTTCCGTCTTGTGCAGGTGCTGACCGGGCATGGTTGCTTCGGTGAGTACCTGCACAAGATAGCACGAAGGGAAGCGACCCCCTCCTGCCACCACTGTGACGTGTCCGTCGACTCGGCTCGTCACACCTTGGCGGAGTGCGCCGCCTGGGACCACCAGCGCACTGAACTGGTGGGCGTGATTGGCAGGGACCTCTCGCTGCCGCGCGTTATCAGCGCGATGGTCAGCAGCGAGAGGTACTGGGTCGCAATGGCCTCCTTCTGCGAGCAAGTCATCGCCGCAAAGGAGGCCTCGGAGCGGGACAGGGAGTTTGCCTCGTCCGCTGACCCGCTCCGTAGGGGGAGACTGAGTAGAAGGAGGCGGGAATACGCCCGTCGCTTCCTTCCCCAGTTGTAGGCCTGGTGAGGGGGGAGGGTGACCCCCCTTACCTAACATAGGCCTACGATGAGAGGGTGCTCTACGTTGCTCGGGGCACCCTCATTTGGGGGGTCTCGCCGGGGCGTCACGGTGTGTGCTAACGCGATCCCGTGACGTCCCATTACGGTGCAGAGGGCAACCGTTGGTTTTTTAGTGGGTAGCCTTAAAAATGGCAGCATCCTCTATGCTGCCGGGTAGTCCCACATCACCCCCCGGCCGTCACCCCCATGGGCCGACGGGGTACCCGTAACGGGTTTTTCCAACGGAAAAAAAAAAAAAAGAAAAGATATAAAATCCTGAAAAATATTATTGACAAATCTTTGAAATACTGAAGGTGCTGAGCAGAGTCCAAACGGCATCTTCAGGAATTCATACTGTCCTCGAGGTGTTACAAATTATGTGTATTTTTGACTATCCTTCTGGACGTTAACGTGTAGAAATCCGTCTTTTAAGTCCAATGATGTAAACAATTTAGCTTCTTTTAGTTGATCCACATGGTCTTCGATTAGCGGTAATGGAAACCTCTCTTTTATAATCTTCTTATTTAATCTTCTGTAATCAATGCACAATCGATATTGACCATTCTTTTTCTTAGCTAGTACGATCGGACTCGCAAAATCTGATTTACTTGGTTGAATAATCTTCTGTTGGATCCATTCATCTATCTGTTCGTCAACAATATTCTTTTCAAGCGGAGACAGCCGGCGAGGGCTTTGGTAAATTGGATTTTCATCGGTAAGTATTATTTTTAGCTCAACATTACTTTTCTTAGCTTCAGACGGATAGTATTCTTTTATTATTTTTTTTCAAATTCAAAATATCTTTATTCAAATAGGCATTTACACGCACTTTTGAATCGTCAATTATTACATTAGAAAAATGTCAGTTGTCAGTCCGTCCTTAAGCTACCACCAGCTCGGAATGCTGTTCTGTTGAGAAGAGCTGGCCAGAAACTCAACAGTTGCTCTTTTTAAAATATGTGAACAATGTTTGATGTACAGATTAGAATATCCTGCAAATGAGTCAACAACCAAAGCTCCACAACCTAACCTTTTACTTGATCGAAATACGATCAACTAAGAATTCTTGTATGCTATAATAAGCTTTACTTAACAGTATACTTTTAATTTTAGATTTAAAAGCAAGTAAAGGAAGGTCTAAGATATCTTGTGGAAGCTTATTACATATGCGAACACTCATGCCCATGAAGGATTTTTTAACTTTTTGCAGACGAAATATCTGCGTTGAAAGTTTATTTTTATTTCTAGTATTTATAGCGTGTCTGTCACTGTTTTTTACAAATCTATCCAAATTGTGACGTACAAATAAAATGTTATTAAATATGTAATGAGAAACGACCGTAAGAATACCAATTTCTTTAAAGACATCTCTCAGGGAATCTCTAGCTTTTAAGTTATAAATAGCCCGCACAGCTCTTTTTTGTAAAATAAATAGAGAATTAACTTCGGCAGCACTGCCCCATAACAAAATACCGTAAGACAAAATGCAATGAAAGTAACTAAAATAAACAAGTCGAGTTGTATTGACATCTGTTAATTGTTTTATGTTTTTAATTGCATAGACGGCGGAGCTGAGTTTGCCTGCGAGTGTTGAGAGATGGGGGTTCCACTGGAGCTTTTTATCTAAAGTTATACCTAGGAAAACCGTTGAGTCAGTCATTTCCAAAACTTCATTGTTAAGGAGCAGGCCACAATTCTGACTTTTTACATTGGGAAGTGTAAACTCCGTGCATTTGGTTTTCCTTGTATTTAAGACCAAATTATTTATTTCGAACCAATGAAGAACACGTGACAGAGCGCTGTTTACTTCGTCATAATTAGTCCTATTACGCCCGACTTTAAAAATAAGCGAGGTATCGTCAGCAAAAAGCACAATGTCACATAAGCCCTTTACGAAAAAGGGCAAATCATTAATATAAAGTAAAAATAAAAAGGGACCAAGAATAGATCCTTGTGGAACACCCATCTTTAGGTAAGAACCAGCCGATTTAGAATTATTTACATCAACCGTCTGGACTCTTTGATCTAGGTAAGAGGCAATAAGATCAAGCGCAACACTACGCATACCATAGTGGTTAAGTTTGCATAGTAACGTTTGATGGTCAACGCAATCAAAGGCCTTGGATAAATCGCAAAACACCCCGATTGCATTCTGCGATTTTTCCCATGCGTCGTAAATGTGCTTAAGAAGCGTGGCACCCGCATCAGTTGTTGATTTACCTTTGGTGAAACCATATTGTTCACTATGCATGATTTTATTGCTAGAAACAAATTCTGACATTTGATTTAAAATAATCTTTTCAAAGATCTTACTTAAGGTCGGTAAAACAGAGATAGGCCTATAGTTTCCCGGTTCTTTTGTATCGCCATTTTTAAACAAAGGAACTACTTTACTACTTTTCATCAAATCTGGAAAAATACCGGTTTCAATACATTTGTTGAAAATTAAGCAAAGTTGTAGGGAAATTTCATTTATAATATTGCTAAGTAATTTAACTGATATACCCCAAAGATCACCGGTTTTTTTCAGATTTAAGGTTCTAAACGTTTTAACAATTTCATCAGATGAAACAGGCTTAAAAACAAAACATTTATTACTGACTCTAACGTTATTAGTTAGTTCCATGATTGCATCAGATGATGAAGAATTTAAATTACGCGTAACTGCTAATGGAATTTCAGTAAAAAAAGATTCAAAAATGGTCGCCACATTTATATCTGTACTTACTACTTTATCATTAATTTTTAAATTTATAGGTTCTTTAGCAGCCCTAGTTTTCCCCGTAACACTAGATAAAACATCCCAAGTTGCTTTTATTTTATCGTCTGAATTTGCGATTTTATTTCGAATATATATCGACTTGGCTTGTAAGCAAACGTTCTTAAATATTTTAGAAAATATCCTAACTTTATTCAAGAACAACGGATCATGATTCCATTGCCTCTCTCCATATAAATCGTATAACTTTTCTCTACTTTTATATATTCCCACGGTCGCCCAATCACTAAATTTAAGATTAAAGTATTTTATCTTTGTTATGGATGTTTCTTTATATCTTCCGAGAAAGTTGTCTTTTCTATATCAAGGTCGTCGTGTGGATTCTTCTCTTCTGAGAGCAAAGCGAGGTGAGTTATTTTTTCTACCGTTATACCATCTGAAGTAAAGTTGATATTAATATCGTTTAAGATGGGATTTCCTAAAATTAAGTTCACGGGTATGGCTTCATTTGTCACAACATGGAAAATAGTATCAATGAAACAATCATCAATCTGTAATTTAGCAACAAAACTTCCCTCTGTATCTATTTCCTTTTCTCCAATACCAGTCAGACATATTTTAGAATTTTTTTGGTAACGCAGTTTCTCTTCTTCAAATTGTGTCAATTCACTAATTTTTATTAAGTTTACATCACTTCCAGTGTCTATAAATGCCGTCATGTCAATTCCATTAATCTTAATCTTCTTGTAAGGAATGTTTCTTTCTTCTTTTAAAGTTTGAATATTTAAAGATTTCTTTAATTGGTTTGGACAGTCTGTCCCTTTATGACCAAATTCGTTACATCGAAAACATTTTATGCCTTTTGTACAAGCTGGTGCCATATGGTCAATGTCGCCGCAATTATAACATCTTTTTCTTACAGATTTACGCGCAGTACTCGAAGATCTTGAAGTCGTATGATTATTTTGACGTACACTAGTTTTACTATCAATTCGTTTTCTTAACTGGCTATATGATTCTAGCTTGGCACGAAATTCTTTTATGTCTCTTGCACCGTACAGTATAGATTTATTCGTTTCAGAGTCGCGAATACCATCTATAACGTATTCTATAAGAGCTCCGTCTTCTAAAGAAGTTCGTAAGGCCAACTCTTTCATGTGTAGAAAATACTGTTGAAATGTTTCATCACTTTTCATCTTACGCTCACGTAACTCTTTGTGAACCATAGCACTATTTAACTTTGGCATAAATTCTTCTTTAAGGCTTTCCTTAAGAATTTCCCAATCAGTAACACTTCCTAAAGATCTTAAAAATAACTTTGCTGTTCCACCAAGCAATCTTTTCCCATAAATAAGTTTTTCAATCTTTGACCACTCCATAATACTAGCAGTATCTTCAAATTCTTGAATCCAGGTGGAAATAGGATATGTGTCATCGCCGCTAAATATTATCATTGAATTTTCTAAATCGGAAAAGGATATTTTCCGTCCCGATTTAAACATCTCTTCGTCTTCTTTATCTTTTTTAGGCGGCATATTTCGTCTTTAATATGCGTTGCTTAAATATTTATTTATTATTTTAAAACACTCCCTTATTCTTGATTTATTAAAATATTCATAACCGTCTTTTTCAAAACGTTATATCAATAGAAAACATCGAAGTCGAATATTATGATGATATTATTATAGTCCCGAACCATTCGGTCCCGCAACACTCGTTGTTTTTTCTCAATCGGCGACTCGAAGCGTCATTTGCGTGCTTGAAATCTTAATTTACCCTCCGATTCGTTTTATAATTTTGTAGACAATCTTTATCGTAATTCACTTCCAAAACAATATTTTCACATCCAAAACAATGTATTCACATCCCGGACGAGCCCCCAAAAGTTGTGGGATGTGTTGAAAATAAAATTTCTTGTAAATCACTAGTACTTCTTTATTTCTTTTAGAGAACAAATTCATAGGTGGTAGAGCCTAGCTGTAGTCATCTGACTACAGCTCGTATTAGGCTGGCTCGTCCGGGGAAGGACCACCCTCTCACAAAAGATCGGCGTGAAGTAACCAAACTTATTTGGTTATGTTCCGTCCGGTGAGTGAGAGCTTCCGGAAGCCCAACTCCCCCCCCCTCCCCTCTCCTCCGCCAAAACATGAATGCGGTTACTAAAATAAATATACCCCAGGAGGGTACCGGCTTTCATGAAGCCGGAGAATCCCTCCCCGAGCAAAATCGGGGAAACCACTCTCCGATTTTGCTCGGGCAGCCCGTCGTATCTGGGGCGGGCAAAGTATCGCATTTTGTGTTTACAGAGGGCAAACGACAAGGAAACAGAGCGGCACCCCGCTCCACTTTAAATGTGGATTTTTGCAACATCCGGGGACTTCACTCTAACCTAAACGCCGTCCACTACCACCTTGAGACGGCGCAGCCGGCCTTGTTGTTTTTGACGGAGACGCAGATATCTCAACCGAGCGACACAGCGTACCTTTCATACCCCGGGTATAAACTAGAACATCATTTTATACCACATGCCGGGGTATCTGTGTTCGTGAGGGAGGATATCTGCTACCGTCGCCTCCAGATTTTTGAAGGTCGGGATCTGTCTTTACTTTGGCTGCGCGTGGACATGGACGATCACGTCAGAGTCTACGCGTGCCTATACAGGTCCCACAGTGGTAATGCAGAAACGGAGCAACTCTTGGGCCATGTTCAGGCGAAGATTGACGAACTGCTTTCACAGACTCCCTCAGCTGAAGTCATAGTCCTCGGGGACTTCAACGCGCACAATGCCGAGTGGCTAGGGTCGCGTTCCACTGACTACGCGGGGAGATCTGTGTTTAACTTTGCTCTGGCAAATGGTTTGTCCCAGTTGGTTCAGACGCACACCCGTCTACCAGACGTGGACAGCCACATGCCCTCTTTGTTGGATCTTCTGCTGACTACACATCCCGGAAAGTACCAGGTTATTGTTGAGGCCCCCCTTGGGTCCTCCGATCATTGCCTGGTACGGAGTGTAGTGCCACTTCAACGTCCGGCTCGCACAACACCTGCGACCCGTGGCGTTTGGCACTACAAGTCAGCAGATTGGGATGGAATGCGGTCTTTTTTTGCATCCTACCCATGGGGGCCGATTTGTTTCTCTTCCGATGATCCCAGTGACTGCGCTGCGGCTGTAGCTGATGTGATGCTACAGGGCATGGAACTATTCGTTCCAAGCTCTGTGGTACCACTTGGTGGCAGATCGCGGCCGTGGTTTGATGCGTCTGTCAGGGCTGCAGCAGCCGGCAAACGGCAGGCGTACCGGGCTTGGGCTAAATCGATAGTCACAAGGGATCCGAACTCTAGAGTTCTGAAGAGGAAATATAATCGTGCCTCCAGATTCTTCAAACGGCAAATCGCTAGAGCAAAGTTCAAGCATGTCGTCAAAATTGGGGATCAGTTGGCAAGGTACCCACCAGGCACGCGCAAGTTCTGGGCGCTTTCTAAAGCCACTCTGGGTAACTTTTGCCAGCCGTCCCTACCGCCATTGCACACGGGGAATGATTCTCTGGCCCATACGGCAAAAGAGAAAGCCGATCTCTTGGGCACTCTTTTTGCCTCAAACTCGACTTTGAACGACCAAGGGAAAACACCGCCTACCATCCAGCGGTGTCAGAGTTCATTGCCGGAAATAATTTTCCGGCAAAAAACCATTCGTCGTTCTCTACTTTCCTTGGATGTTCATAAGTCGAGTGGGCCGGATGGTATTTCCCCATTGGTGCTACGAACGTGTGCCCCTGAGTTGACTCCAGTGCTAACGCGTTTATTTCGGCACTCCTATCTCAAAGGCGTAGTCCCGGTCTCGTGGAAGTGTGCCTTTGTCCATCCGATCCCTAAAAAAGGTGATAGCTCGGATCCGGCTAACTACAGACCTATCGCCATCACCTCTCTTCTCTCCAAAATAATGGAGAATATCATAAACCGTCAGCTCCTCGCGTACCTCGAGGATCACCAGTTGATCAATGACCGGCAATATGGCTTTCGCCATGGTCGATCGGCTGGTGATCTTCTGTTATATCTCACACACCGTTGGGCTGCGGTTATTGAAAGCAAGGGAGAGGGTCTGGCAGTTAGTCTGGATATGGCGAAAGCCTTCGATCGTGTATGGCACAAGGGGCTTCTTTCGAAGCTTCCTTCCTATGGGCTTCCCGAGAGTTTATGCAAGTGGATCACCAGCTTTCTCACTGGGCGGAGCATACAGGTCGTTCTCGACGGTTTTTGCTCGGACCCCAAGCCCGTGAACGCTGGTGTACCCCAAGGCTGTGTGCTATCCCCAACCCTGTTTCTCCTGCACATCAATGATATGTTGGATATTTCCAACATACATTGTTATGCGGATGACAGCACTGGGGATGCGGTATATTCCGGCCGTGCAGGTCTCTCTCGGGAAAACGTCGACGAGTGTCGAAAGAAACTTGTGTCTTCTATAGAGACCTCCCTGGGGATAGTCTCAGAATGGGGTGAACTGAACCTCGTCCAGTTTAATCCCCAAAAGACACAGGTTTGCGCGTTTACCACCAAGAAAACCCCATTTGTCGTATCGCCACTCTTCGAGAGCACACCCCTCACCGCCTCGCCAAGTATCAGAATACTGGGACTCGACATTTCGAGCGACTGTCGGTTTCGTGGTCATTTGGAGAGCAAGGCCAAGTTGGCCTCGATGAAATTGGGTGTGATCAATAGAGCGAGGCAGTATTTCAATGCTGGCCAAAGACTTGCGCTCTATAAGGCGCAGGTCCGGCCACATATGGAGTACTGTTCTCATCTCTGGTCCGGATCACCCCAATATCAGCTTCTACCTTTTGACCGCGTACAACGGAGAGCCGTACGGATTGTCGGGGACCCGGTGCTCTGTGAACGGCTGGACTCTTTGGCACTGCGTAGAGACGTGGCTTCCTTGTGCGTCTTCTATCGCATTTACAACGGGGAGTGTTCCGAAGAGCTATTTAATCTGATGCCTGCCGCCGAATTTCATCACCGCACAGCACGTCACCGCCTTCATTACCATCCTTACCACCTGGATGCATGGCGTTCTTCTACTGTGCGGTTTGCAAGTACCTTTCTTCCACGTGTCACAAAGATGTGGAATGAGCTTCCTTCGGCGGTGTT
Source organism: Mechanitis mazaeus (assembly GCA_959347395.1). Classification (NCBI taxonomy): domain Eukaryota; kingdom Metazoa; phylum Arthropoda; class Insecta; order Lepidoptera; family Nymphalidae; genus Mechanitis; species Mechanitis mazaeus. Next base: position 6,659,760 of record OY365757.1, read on the forward strand.
TCCAGATCGATACGACATGGGTACCTTCAAAAAAGGCGTTTATTCCTATCTCCAGGGCCGGCAACGCTCTTGTGAGTCTTCGGATGTTGCAAGAGTCCATGGGCGGCGGTGATCACATTTTATCAGTGACCCGCATGCTCGTTTGCCCTCCTTTTCCATAAAAAAAAAAAAAAAAAAAAAAAAAAAAACAGCGTCGTTCGTCTTTTTTAATGCTTGACAGAATGTCAGTCTAATCGGCGAGTTGCCATACTACAAAAACTAAACAAAAAATAAAGTAAATAAACTTTTTAAATAAATTTATAAATAATACCACATATATATATATATATATATATATATATTTCAAAGTATATTTGGTTCTAATCATATTAAATATGATTCAATAACTTTTAGAAAATACATATATTTATTAATACTATACAAAAAAATACTACGAATCATTAAATATTTATTATTGCTCATATTTTATACAAAAATATTTAATATTTTCCATTGATTCAATCCAAATAAGTAAATATAAAGGTGCTTTAACTTATTATCACAACGTGTTATCTATAATTAACTATAATCAATATATTTAAACAGTGCAATAGGAAAGTCTGAACTTCAAATTAATCACTTTCGTATTAATATCTAAAAACTATTTTATTTATTATTTATTTATTTATGCACCAGAAAAATTTTACAAGACTTTATAAAATAATAATTTTGTACATAGGATAACTTATCTCTATCAAGAGATCTCTTCCAGTTACCCATCACAATGAAAGTAAATAAGAATACAACAACAGTAGGTGGGTACATTATTAAAAAATAACATTTAACTAATAACAACACTAACAGATAAAAGTATACTATAATATTGTCTATCTACTATATATTTGTCTAAATACATAGATAATATATACACATAAAATATGTACAATATATATAACTAAATATATAAAATGTATATATAGAAATAAATATTTATTATAATTACATACATAAAGAGAGATAGTGCTTCTTCAACCTATATTTAAAAGAATTTAGAGTGGGACAATTACAAACTTCAGGAGGTAACGAATTCCATAATCGTGCTGCTTGTACTGTGAAGGAATCAGAGTAGCAAGCCGAGTTAAAGCGGGGTACGTCGAGCCGTTTGTATATCACACACGAACGAGACGGTCTGTCGTGTGGTGTTGCTACATTAAAACGCTGGCGTAAGTAGATTGGTCCAGAGTTTTTCAAAATATTTAAAAGGGTTGTTAACGTATGCATATTCCGGCGAAAAAGGATAGGGAGCCACTTCAATTGACGTCGGAATTCGGATATATGATCGAATTTACGTAGTCCGTATATAAAGTGAATACATAAATTCTGAAGACGATCTAATTTGCTCTAAATCTAATTTGATCTAATAGCTCCTCTGTAGTATCTAGATAGCAAACATCAGCGTAGTCGAGAATGGGGAGTAATAGAGATTGAGCTAAGAGTATTTTTGTTTGAAAGGAGAGAAAGTTTTGAAGGCAACTCAAGGAGTGAAGTGAGTAGTGAAGACGTTTACTTACTTCGTTTATGTGCGGTGACCAAGATAAGTTGCAGTCAATAGTTAGACCCAGATTTTTAGCTGTGTCAGAAAGTGAGATTGTAGTGGTGTCATAAGTAATAGGAAGTAATGTGTTAAAGTCAATCTTACTTCGCAGTTGCTTGCTTCCTATAATCAGAGCTTGAGATTTCTTAGGGTTTATCAAGAGACCAAATTCTCCATTGTTTGATGCGCTTGAGGTCCTAATTGACAGCTTCTATTTCTGCATCAAGTTCATGTAGATAAGCGTGCCTGTATAATTGCAAATCATCTGCATAAAGATGGTAGGGAGAATTAATAGTTTTAGTGATTTCATTTATGAATAAGGAGAAAAGCAAAGGAGATAGAACGCTGCCTTGCGGAACACCAGCAGTAAGATCAGCCCAAGTTGAGAAATTCTCGTTGGAGCGGATAACCTGCTGGCGTCCATAAAGGTATGACCTGAACCATTCAATTACGGGTGGAGATATGTTAAGAGAGCGTAGAATAGCGAGCATAATACCAAAGAGTTGAAAGCATTGCTAAAGTCAAGAAGAATTAATATGGTAGGTAACCTTTTTGTTATCCATGGCAAAGCGAATATCCTCAGTGATCTTAAATAGAGCTGTGGAAGTGCTGTGGAAATTGCGGAAACCGGATTGAAAAGGGTTAATTAGGTTATGGGTGTTTAGGAAGTACGTAAGCTTTTGGAAAACAACACTTTCGAGGATTTTTGATAGAATGGGTAATATAGATATGGGACGAAAGTGAGATGGAGATGATGGATTATTACATTTGGGTATGGGAACAACATGAGCCTTTTTCCAGATTGTGGGAAAGGAATTGGAAGTAAGAGAGAAATTCAAAATGTAAGTGATCACTTCCAATACATGATCAAGGATTGGTAGCAGCATATCACGACTAATGTCATCATTACCTATGGCTTTTGTTGTAAAGGATAGGATGCTCTTCTCAAGATCACACTCCGTAACCTTCCGAAATATAAAAGGATTGCAACCGCGTTGGGGAATCAAGTCAAATTGGCGAAGGATATCTGATCTTTCAATGTCTGATAATGTAACAGGTGGTGTAGAAAAATATTGATTTAGTGAATTTATATCTTTTAAATGCCTAACGAAAACGATTATAAACTTGGACGGTGATCAAAATATTTCAATGGTGGGGACAATATTCTCTGAGATCTTTTTTTTTTTTTTTTTTTTTTTTTTTTTGTTCGTTGGAAAAATCCGTTACGGATACCCCGTCGGCCAAGAAGGTGATGGCCGGGGGGTTATGTGGGACTACCCGGCAGCATAGAGGACGCTGCCATTTTTAAGGCTACCCACTAAAAACCCAACGGTTGCCCTCATCGCCGTTGTGGGACGCCACGGGATCGCGTTAGCACTCACCGTGACGCCCCGGCGGTTCCCCCCCCCTGAGGGTGCTCCGAGCAACTTAGGGCAAACTCACGACACAGGCCTATAAGACGTGAGAGAGGTTACCCTACCCTCCCACGGAGGCACTGCAGACTAGGTAAGGAAGCGGCGGGCATAGTCCCGCATCCGTCTACCTAGTCTCCCACGACGAAGCGGATCAGCGGTAGAGGCAAGATCCCTGATCCGCTCCGCGGCCTCCTTCGCGGCAATGATTTGCTCGCAGAAGGAGACCATGGCAACCCAAGCGTTCACACTGTCCAGCATCCTTGGTATGATACTAGACAGTGTGACTCCGCTATCAATCACGACCGCCAGCTCTTCGCGCTGGCGGTCCCACGCCACACACTCCTCCAGAGTGACGAGCCGAATCCACCGGCCCGTCACAGTGGTGACAGCCAGGGGTCGCCTCTCTCCTCGCCACCCTGTGCAGATATTCGCCGAAGCAGCCGTGCCCCGAGAGCATCTGCACAAGGCGGAACGTCAGAGTACCGTGCAACCGATCTATCCACTGCTCAAGGTGGGGTCGAATGGCCCCTACAGTGTACAAACCGGCGGCTGGAGACTCCAACATGCGTTTCCACCGCTGAATCAGGGTCCTGTGTGCTTCGATCCTGATCCTAGCAGCATCAGGCGTGCCGCCCCTGGCCCGGGCCTCCGCCCGGTGCAAATTCTCTGAGATCTTGTCACAAGTACCAATGAGACCTGAATATCTTTAATATAACTGTTTTTTTTTTCACTAAATATAATCTAGGAACCATCTGAAAAGGCTTCCTTCATTTAGGTCTGATAACACAGAGAGATCGAGGTACATAAGATTCCTCGGGTTTTGCGTTGGAGATTTATAAGCGAAAGACATCAAAACAGTCGTGTTCGCTAAATAACAAAGTGCATAAAATAGTATAATATATCATTTTACCATTCAAAAAATCTTTAATACATATTTTCTTTTGTCGACATAGACTTTAGTATTACTATAATGTATATCAAAATATATTTACATGGAATATATCTATGTTAATAAGAACATTCGTTGTTTTTTTTTTTTTTTTCATTTTTACTATTGCGGATTATCTAAAAGTAGTTTTTATTTACAATAACACTAATGTCTATATTAAATACTCTGAGAACATTATTGCGATAAGTCTTATAAAAATATTTATGTTTTTTATAATTTTTAAGAATGATCGAACAAATGAAATTAGTTAAACTAAAAAAATATCAGGTATATTGCAGAAAATTTAGAATATTGATAGTTACACTTCTCTTCGCAAAATTTTTTTAGAAAAAAAAAATCTTTAGGTTAAAGATTATCATAATATTATATTAGCTATAACGTCTAATGATAACTTTAAACCGATTTTAATAATATGGCAAAGAGAAATGTCATTATTTAAATATTGATGATACATAACTGCAGCACTGCTATAACATATAATAGTGCATCGACTGTACTGTAGTATACTTTTATATTAAAAAACTTAATATAGATTTATGAAGGCTTAACAAGAATATAACATTAGAAAATATGTATCAATTTTTAAACAACACAAACTTAATACAACCAGATATAGACGTACCCATGGCTCGAACCATAATACGCTCAGTGAGCGGGCCGGGATAACTTATTCGTGTTCACAAATCATGATGAATCTGACGTTCATTGGTGTCGTGGTATTCATGGAAGTAGGGTACAATGCATAAGTTGGTACGACATTCCGGGCAGTTGCATTGGGTTTTGCGACGCAGTATTCTGCCGCATTCGTCGATTGTGTTACAACAGAAGTTGCAACTGAAGCGCAACGCGGGCGTGTGAGATGCGATTTGTGTTTTTGACGCCCCTGCACTCGCATTCTCTGCAGAGGTACTCGCAATGTTACCCGACCGACGATCAACCACCGCTATCGCTCTGATCAAAAGTGATACCAGTGCATGTTGGAATTTCGGTCGTCGAATTACCTTTGGCGTTATATATTGCCGATACGATTCGTGTTTCTGTAAAATAGGCGAACCAGAAGAAGGTGTCGGTTCGGAAACCTGCTTCTTCGCTTCTCGCTCTTCTGGTTGGTTGTACCCTACTTTGCCGTTTGAAGAATTTCGAACGTCGCATCCGACCCACTAAGGGTGATCCAGGACTATCTTGAGACATCCCAACAGCATTTGTGTGTATTGCAAGGTGATCAATATTTATCAAAGAGGCATCGTCTGTCTATTGAGCTGTTTCAATTCTGTCATCATTTCAACATTCTACATGAGATGTTACATTTATAATAATAATGCTTTTTTTTTTTTTTTTTTTTTTTTTTTTCGTTGGAAAAATCCGTTACGGATACCCCGTCGGCCAAGAAGGTGATGGCCGGGGGGTTATGTGGGACTACCCGGCAGCATAGAGGACGCTGCCATTTTTAAGGCTACCCACTAAAAACCCAACGGTTGCCCTCATCGCCGTTGTGGGACGCCACGGGATCGCGTTAGCACTCACCGTGACGCCCCGGCGGTTCCCCCCCCCTGAGGGTGCTCCGAGCAACTTAGGGCAAACTCACGACACAGGCCTATAAGACGTGAGAGAGGTTACCCTACCCTCCCACGGAGGCACTGCAGACTAGGTAAGGAAGCGGCGGGCATAGTCCCGCATCCGTCTACCTAGTCTCCCACGACGAAGCGGATCAGCGGTAGAGGCAAGATCCCTGATCCGCTCCGCGGCCTCCTTCGCGGCAATGATTTGCTCGCAGAAGGAGACCATGGCAACCCAAGCGTTCACACTGTCCAGCATCCTTGGTATGATACTAGACAGTGTGACTCCGCTATCAATCACGACCGCCAGCTCTTCGCGCTGGCGGTCCCACGCCACACACTCCTCCAGAGTGACGAGCCGAATCCACCGGCCCGTCACAGTGGTGACAGCCAGGGGTCGCCTCTCTCCTCGCCACCCTGTGCAGATATTCGCCGAAGCAGCCGTGCCCCGAGAGCATCTGCACAAGGCGGAACGTCAGAGTACCGTGCAACCGATCTATCCACTGCTCAAGGTGGGGTCGAATGGCCCCTACAGTGTACAAACCGGCGGCTGGAGACTCCAACATGCGTTTCCACCGCTGAATCAGGGTCCTGTGTGCTTCGATCCTGATCCTAGCAGCATCAGGCGTGCCGCCCCTGGCCCGGGCCTCCGCCCGGTGCAAATTCTCTGAGATCTTGTCACAAGTACCAATGAGACCTGAATATCTTTAATATAACTGTTTTTTTTTTCACTAAATATAATCTAGGAACCATCTGAAAAGGCTTCCTTCATTTAGGTCTGATAACACAGAGAGATCGAGGTACATAAGATTCCTCGGGTTTTGCGTTGGAGATTTATAAGCGAAAGACATCAAAACAGTCGTGTTCGCTAAATAACAAAGTGCATAAAATAGTATAATATATCATTTTACCATTCAAAAAATCTTTAATACATATTTTCTTTTGTCGACATAGACTTTAGTATTACTATAATGTATATCAAAATATATTTACATGGAATATATCTATGTTAATAAGAACATTCGTTGTTTTTTTTTTTTTTTTCATTTTTACTATTGCGGATTATCTAAAAGTAGTTTTTATTTACAATAACACTAATGTCTATATTAAATACTCTGAGAACATTATTGCGATAAGTCTTATAAAAATATTTATGTTTTTTATAATTTTTAAGAATGATCGAACAAATGAAATTAGTTAAACTAAAAAAATATCAGGTATATTGCAGAAAATTTAGAATATTGATAGTTACACTTCTCTTCGCAAAATTTTTTTAGAAAAAAAAAATCTTTAGGTTAAAGATTATCATAATATTATATTAGCTATAACGTCTAATGATAACTTTAAACCGATTTTAATAATATGGCAAAGAGAAATGTCATTATTTAAATATTGATGATACATAACTGCAGCACTGCTATAACATATAATAGTGCATCGACTGTACTGTAGTATACTTTTATATTAAAAAACTTAATATAGATTTATGAAGGCTTAACAAGAATATAACATTAGAAAATATGTATCAATTTTTAAACAACACAAACTTAATACAACCAGATATAGACGTACCCATGGCTCGAACCATAATACGCTCAGTGAGCGGGCCGGGATAACTTATTCGTGTTCACAAATCATGATGAATCTGACGTTCATTGGTGTCGTGGTATTCATGGAAGTAGGGTACAATGCATAAGTTGGTACGACATTCCGGGCAGTTGCATTGGGTTTTGCGACGCAGTATTCTGCCGCATTCGTCGATTGTGTTACAACAGAAGTTGCAACTGAAGCGCAACGCGGGCGTGTGAGATGCGATTTGTGTTTTTGACGCCCCTGCACTCGCATTCTCTGCAGAGGTACTCGCAATGTTACCCGACCGACGATCAACCACCGCTATCGCTCTGATCAAAAGTGATACCAGTGCATGTTGGAATTTCGGTCGTCGAATTACCTTTGGCGTTATATATTGCCGATACGATTCGTGTTTCTGTAAAATAGGCGAACCAGAAGAAGGTGTCGGTTCGGAAACCTGCTTCTTCGCTTCTCGCTCTTCTGGTTGTACCCTACTTTGCCGTTTGAAGAATTTCGAACGTCGCATCCGACCCACTAAGGGTGATCCAGGACTATCTTGAGACATCCCAACAGCATTTGTGTGTATTGCAAGGTGATCAATATTTATCAAAGAGGCATCGTCTGTCTATTGAGCTGTTTCAATTCTGTCATCATTTCAACATTCTACATGAGATGTTACATTTATAATAATAATGCTTTTTTTTTTTTTTTTTTTTTTTTTTTTTCGTTGGAAAAATCCGTTACGGATACCCCGTCGGCCAAGAAGGTGATGGCCGGGGGGTTATGTGGGACTACCCGGCAGCATAGAGGACGCTGCCATTTTTAAGGCTACCCACTAAAAACCCAACGGTTGCCCTCATCGCCGTTGTGGGACGCCACGGGATCGCGTTAGCACTCACCGTGACGCCCCGGCGGTTCCCCCCCCCTGAGGGTGCTCCGAGCAACTTAGGGCAAACTCACGACACAGGCCTATAAGACGTGAGAGAGGTTACCCTACCCTCCCACGGAGGCACTGCAGACTAGGTAAGGAAGCGGCGGGCATAGTCCCGCATCCGTCTACCTAGTCTCCCACGACGAAGCGGATCAGCGGTAGAGGCAAGATCCCTGATCCGCTCCGCGGCCTCCTTCGCGGCAATGATTTGCTCGCAGAAGGAGACCATGGCAACCCAAGCGTTCACACTGTCCAGCATCCTTGGTATGATACTAGACAGTGTGACTCCGCTATCAATCACGACCGCCAGCTCTTCGCGCTGGCGGTCCCACGCCACACACTCCTCCAGAGTGACGAGCCGAATCCACCGGCCCGTCACAGTGGTGAGAGCCAGGGGTCGCCTCTCTCCTCGCCACCCTGTGCAGATATTCGCCGAAGCAGCCGTGCCCCGAGAGCATCTGCACAAGGCGGAACGTCAGAGTACCGTGCAACCGATCTATCCACTGCTCAAGGTGGGGTCGAATGGCCCCTACAGTGTACAAACCGGCGGCTGGAGACTCCAACATGCGTTTCCACCGCTGAATCAGGGTCCTGTGTGCTTCGATCCTGATCCTAGCAGCATCAGGCGTGCCGCCCCTGGCCCGGGCCTCCGCCCGGTGCAAATTCTCTGAGATCTTGTCACAAGTACCAATGAGACCTGAATATCTTTAATATAACTGTTTTTTTTTTCACTAAATATAATCTAGGAACCATCTGAAAAGGCTTCCTTCATTTAGGTCTGATAACACAGAGAGATCGAGGTACATAAGATTCCTCGGGTTTTGCGTTGGAGATTTATAAGCGAAAGACATCAAAACAGTCGTGTTCGCTAAATAACAAAGTGCATAAAATAGTATAATATATCATTTTACCATTCAAAAAATCTTTAATACATATTTTCTTTTGTCGACATAGACTTTAGTATTACTATAATGTATATCAAAATATATTTACATGGAATATATCTATGTTAATAAGAACATTCGTTGTTTTTTTTTTTTTTTTTTCATTTTTACTATTGCGGATTATCTAAAAGTAGTTTTTATTTACAATAACACTAATGTCTATATTAAATACTCTGAGAACATTATTGCGATAAGTTGAAACGTCTTATAAAAATATTTATGTTTTTTATAATTTTTAAGAATGATCGAACAAATGAAATTAGTTAAACTAAAAAAATATCAGGTATATTGCAGAAAATTTAGAATATTGATAGTTACACTTCTCTTCGCAAAATTTTTTTAGAAAAAAAAAATCTTTAGGTTAAAGATTATCATAATATTATATTAGCTATAACGTCTAATGATAACTTTAAACCGATTTTAATAATATGGCAAAGAGAAATGTCATTATTTAAATATTGATGATACATAACTGCAGCACTGCTATAACATATAATAGTGCATCGACTGTACTGTAGTATACTTTTATATTAAAAAACTTAATATAGATTTATGAAGGCTTAACAAGAATATAACATTAGAAAATATGTATCAATTTTTAAACAAAACAAACTTAATACAACCAGATATAGACGTACCCATGGCTCGAACCATAATACGCTCAGTGAGCGGGCCGGGATAACTTATTCGTGTTCACAAATCATGATGAATCTGACGTTCATTGGTGTCGTGGTATTCATGGAAGTAGGGTACAATGCATAAGTTGGTACGACATTCCGGGCAGTTGCATTGGGTTTTGCGACGCAGTATTCTGCCGCATTCGTCGATTGTGTTACAACAGAAGTTGCAACTGAAGCGCAACGCGGGCGTGTGAGATGCGATTTGTGTTTTTGACGCCCCTGCACTCGCATTCTCTGCAGAGGTACTCGCAATGTTACCCGACCGACGATCAACCACCGCTATCGCTCTGATCAAAAGTGATACCAGTGCATGTTGGAATTTCGGTCGTCGAATTACCTTTGGCGTTATATATTGCCGATACGATTCGTGTTTCTGTAAAATAGGCGAACCAGAAGAAGGTGTCGGTTCGGAAACCTGCTTCTTCGCTTCTCGCTCTTCTGGTTGGTTGTACCCTACTTTGCCGTTTGAAGAATTTCGAACGTCGCATCCGACCCACTAAGGGTGATCCAGGACTATCTTGAGACATCCCAACAGCATTTGTGTGTATTGCAAGGTGATCAATATTTATCAAAGAGGCATCGTCTGTCTATTGAGCTGTTTCAATTCTGTCATCATTTCAACATTCTACATGAGATGTTACATTTATAATAATAATGCTTTTTTTTTTTTTTTTTTTTTTTTTTTTCGTTGGAAAAATCCGTTACGGATACCCCGTCGGCCAAGAAGGTGATGGCCGGGGGGTTATGTGGGACTACCCGGCAGCATAGAGGACGCTGCCATTTTTAAGGCTACCCACTAAAAACCCAACGGTTGCCCTCATCGCCGTTGTGGGACGCCACGGGATCGCGTTAGCACTCACCGTGACGCCCCGGCGGTTCCCCCCCCCTGAGGGTGCTCCGAGCAACTTAGGGCAAACTCACGACACAGGCCTATAAGACGTGAGAGAGGTTACCCTACCCTCCCACGGAGGCACTGCAGACTAGGTAAGGAAGCGGCGGGCATAGTCCCGCATCCGTCTACCTAGTCTCCCACGACGAAGCGGATCAGCGGTAGAGGCAAGATCCCTGATCCGCTCCGCGGCCTCCTTCGCGGCAATGATTTGCTCGCAGAAGGAGACCATGGCAACCCAAGCGTTCACACTGTCCAGCATCCTTGGTATGATACTAGACAGTGTGACTCCGCTATCAATCACGACCGCCAGCTCTTCGCGCTGGCGGTCCCACGCCACACACTCCTCCAGAGTGACGAGCCGAATCCACCGGCCCGTCACAGTGGTGACAGCCAGGGGTCGCCTCTCTCCTCGCCACCCTGTGCAGATATTCGCCGAAGCAGCCGTGCCCCGAGAGCATCTGCACAAGGCGGAACGTCAGAGTACCGTGCAACCGATCTATCCACTGCTCAAGGTGGGGTCGAATGGCCCCTACAGTGTACAAACCGGCGGCTGGAGACTCCAACATGCGTTTCCACCGCTGAATCAGGGTCCTGTGTGCTTCGATCCTGATCCTAGCAGCATCAGGCGTGCCGCCCCTGGCCCGGGCCTCCGCCCGGTGCAAATTCTCTGAGATCTTGTCACAAGTACCAATGAGACCTGAATATCTTTAATATAACTGTTTTTTTTTTCACTAAATATAATCTAGGAACCATCTGAAAAGGCTTCCTTCATTTAGGTCTGATAACACAGAGAGATCGAGGTACATAAGATTCCTCGGGTTTTGCGTTGGAGATTTATAAGCGAAAGACATCAAAACAGTCGTGTTCGCTAAATAACAAAGTGCATAAAATAGTATAATATATCATTTTACCATTCAAAAAATCTTTAATACATATTTTCTTTTGTCGACATAGACTTTAGTATTACTATAATGTATATCAAAATATATTTACATGGAATATATCTATGTTAATAAGAACATTCGTTGTTTTTTTTTTTTTTTTCATTTTTACTATTGCGGATTATCTAAAAGTAGTTTTTATTTACAATAACACTAATGTCTATATTAAATACTCTGAGAACATTATTGCGATAAGTCTTATAAAAATATTTATGTTTTTTATAATTTTTAAGAATGATCGAACAAATGAAATTAGTTAAACTAAAAAAATATCAGGTATATTGCAGAAAATTTAGAATATTGATAGTTACACTTCTCTTCGCAAAATTTTTTTAGAAAAAAAAAATCTTTAGGTTAAAGATTATCATAATATTATATTAGCTATAACGTCTAATGATAACTTTAAACCGATTTTAATAATATGGCAAAGAGAAATGTCATTATTTAAATATTGATGATACATAACTGCAGCACTGCTATAACATATAATAGTGCATCGACTGTACTGTAGTATACTTTTATATTAAAAAACTTAATATAGATTTATGAAGGCTTAACAAGAATATAACATTAGAAAATATGTATCAATTTTTAAACAACACAAACTTAATACAACCAGATATAGACGTACCCATGGCTCGAACCATAATACGCTCAGTGAGCGGGCCGGGATAACTTATTCGTGTTCACAAATCATGATGAATCTGACGTTCATTGGTGTCGTGGTATTCATGGAAGTAGGGTACAATGCATAAGTTGGTACGACATTCCGGGCAGTTGCATTGGGTTTTGCGACGCAGTATTCTGCCGCATTCGTCGATTGTGTTACAACAGAAGTTGCAACTGAAGCGCAACGCGGGCGTGTGAGATGCGATTTGTGTTTTTGACGCCCCTGCACTCGCATTCTCTGCAGAGGTACTCGCAATGTTACCCGACCGACGATCAACCACCGCTATCGCTCTGATCAAAAGTGATACCAGTGCATGTTGGAATTTCGGTCGTCGAATTACCTTTGGCGTTATATATTGCCGATACGATTCGTGTTTCTGTAAAATAGGCGAACCAGAAGAAGGTGTCGGTTCGGAAACCTGCTTCTTCGCTTCTCGCTCTTCTGGTTGGTTGTACCCTACTTTGCCGTTTGAAGAATTTCGAACGTCGCATCCGACCCACTAAGGGTGATCCAGGACTATCTTGAGACATCCCAACAGCATTTGTGTGTATTGCAAGGTGATCAATATTTATCAAAGAGGCATCGTCTGTCTATTGAGCTGTTTCAATTCTGTCATCATTTCAACATTCTACATGAGATGTTACATTTATAATAATAATGCTTTTTTTTTTTTTTTTTTTTTTTTTTTTCGTTGGAAAAATCCGTTACGGATACCCCGTCGGCCAAGAAGGTGATGGCCGGGGGGTTATGTGGGACTACCCGGCAGCATAGAGGACGCTGCCATTTTTAAGGCTACCCACTAAAAACCCAACGGTTGCCCTCATCGCCGTTGTGGGACGCCACGGGATCGCGTTAGCACTCACCGTGACGCCCCGGCGGTTCCCCCCCCCTGAGGGTGCTCCGAGCAACTTAGGGCAAACTCACGACACAGGCCTATAAGACGTGAGAGAGGTTACCCTACCCTCCCACGGAGGCACTGCAGACTAGGTAAGGAAGCGGCGGGCATAGTCCCGCATCCGTCTACCTAGTCTCCCACGACGAAGCGGATCAGCGGTAGAGGCAAGATCCCTGATCCGCTCCGCGGCCTCCTTCGCGGCAATGATTTGCTCGCAGAAGGAGACCATGGCAACCCAAGCGTTCACACTGTCCAGCATCCTTGGTATGATACTAGACAGTGTGACTCCGCTATCAATCACGACCGCCAGCTCTTCGCGCTGGCGGTCCCACGCCACACACTCCTCCAGAGTGACGAGCCGAATCCACCGGCCCGTCACAGTGGTGACAGCCAGGGGTCGCCTCTCTCCTCGCCACCCTGTGCAGATATTCGCCGAAGCAGCCGTGCCCCGAGAGCATCTGCACAAGGCGGAACGTCAGAGTACCGTGCAACCGATCTATCCACTGCTCAAGGTGGGGTCGAATGGCCCCTACAGTGTACAAACCGGCGGCTGGAGACTCCAACATGCGTTTCCACCGCTGAATCAGGGTCCTGTGTGCTTCGATCCTGATCCTAGCAGCATCAGGCGTGCCGCCCCTGGCCCGGGCCTCCGCCCGGTGCAAATTCTCTGAGATCTTGTCACAAGTACCAATGAGACCTGAATATCTTTAATATAACTGTTTTTTTTTTCACTAAATATAATCTAGGAACCATCTGAAAAGGCTTCCTTCATTTAGGTCTGATAACACAGAGAGATCGAGGTACATAAGATTCCTCGGGTTTTGCGTTGGAGATTTATAAGCGAAAGACATCAAAACAGTCGTGTTCGCTAAATAACAAAGTGCATAAAATAGTATAATATATCATTTTACCATTCAAAAAATCTTTAATACATATTTTCTTTTGTCGACATAGACTTTAGTATTACTATAATGTATATCAAAATATATTTACATGGAATATATCTATGTTAATAAGAACATTCGTTGTTTTTTTTTTTTTTTCATTTTTACTATTGCGGATTATCTAAAAGTAGTTTTTATTTACAATAACACTAATGTCTATATTAAATACTCTGAGAACATTATTGCGATAAGTCTTATAAAAATATTTATGTTTTTTATAATTTTTAAGAATGATCGAACAAATGAAATTAGTTAAACTAAAAAAATATCAGGTATATTGCAGAAAATTTAGAATATTGATAGTTACACTTCTCTTCGCAAAATTTTTTTAGAAAAAAAAAATCTTTAGGTTAAAGATTATCATAATATTATATTAGCTATAACGTCTAATGATAACTTTAAACCGATTTTAATAATATGGCAAAGAGAAATGTCATTATTTAAATATTGATGATACATAACTGCAGCACTGCTATAACATATAATAGTGCATCGACTGTACTGTAGTATACTTTTATATTAAAAAACTTAATATAGATTTATGAAGGCTTAACAAGAATATAACATTAGAAAATATGTATCAATTTTTAAACAACACAAACTTAATACAACCAGATATAGACGTACCCATGGCTCGAACCATAATACGCTCAGTGAGCGGGCCGGGATAACTTATTCGTGTTCACAAATCATGATGAATCTGACGTTCATTGGTGTCGTGGTATTCATGGAAGTAGGGTACAATGCATAAGTTGGTACGACATTCCGGGCAGTTGCATTGGGTTTTGCGACGCAGTATTCTGCCGCATTCGTCGATTGTGTTACAACAGAAGTTGCAACTGAAGCGCAACGCGGGCGTGTGAGATGCGATTTGTGTTTTTGACGCCCCTGCACTCGCATTCTCTGCAGAGGTACTCGCAATGTTACCCGACCGACGATCAACCACCGCTATCGCTCTGATCAAAAGTGATACCAGTGCATGTTGGAATTTCGGTCGTCGAATTACCTTTGGCGTTATATATTGCCGATACGATTCGTGTTTCTGTAAAATAGGCGAACCAGAAGAAGGTGTCGGTTCGGAAACCTGCTTCTTCGCTTCTCGCTCTTCTGGTTGTACCCTACTTTGCCGTTTGAAGAATTTCGAACGTCGCATCCGACCCACTAAGGGTGATCCAGGACTATCTTGAGACATCCCAACAGCATTTGTGTGTATTGCAAGGTGATCAATATTTATCAAAGAGGCATCGTCTGTCTATTGAGCTGTTTCAATTCTGTCATCATTTCAACATTCTACATGAGATGTTACATTTATAATAATAATGCTTTTTTTTTTTTTTTTTTTTTTTTTTTTTCGTTGGAAAAATCCGTTACGGATACCCCGTCGGCCAAGAAGGTGATGGCCGGGGGGTTATGTGGGACTACCCGGCAGCATAGAGGACGCTGCCATTTTTAAGGCTACCCACTAAAAACCCAACGGTTGCCCTCATCGCCGTTGTGGGACGCCACGGGATCGCGTTAGCACTCACCGTGACGCCCCGGCGGTTCCCCCCCCCTGAGGGTGCTCCGAGCAACTTAGGGCAAACTCACGACACAGGCCTATAAGACGTGAGAGAGGTTACCCTACCCTCCCACGGAGGCACTGCAGACTAGGTAAGGAAGCGGCGGGCATAGTCCCGCATCCGTCTACCTAGTCTCCCACGACGAAGCGGATCAGCGGTAGAGGCAAGATCCCTGATCCGCTCCGCGGCCTCCTTCGCGGCAATGATTTGCTCGCAGAAGGAGACCATGGCAACCCAAGCGTTCACACTGTCCAGCATCCTTGGTATGATACTAGACAGTGTGACTCCGCTATCAATCACGACCGCCAGCTCTTCGCGCTGGCGGTCCCACGCCACACACTCCTCCAGAGTGACGAGCCGAATCCACCGGCCCGTCACAGTGGTGACAGCCAGGGGTCGCCTCTCTCCTCGCCACCCTGTGCAGATATTCGCCGAAGCAGCCGTGCCCCGAGAGCATCTGCACAAGGCGGAACGTCAGAGTACCGTGCAACCGATCTATCCACTGCTCAAGGTGGGGTCGAATGGCCCCTACAGTGTACAAACCGGCGGCTGGAGACTCCAACATGCGTTTCCACCGCTGAATCAGGGTCCTGTGTGCTTCGATCCTGATCCTAGCAGCATCAGGCGTGCCGCCCCTGGCCCGGGCCTCCGCCCGGTGCAAATTCTCTGAGATCTTGTCACAAGTACCAATGAGACCTGAATATCTTTAATATAACTGTTTTTTTTTTCACTAAATATAATCTAGGAACCATCTGAAAAGGCTTCCTTCATTTAGGTCTGATAACACAGAGAGATCGAGGTACATAAGATTCCTCGGGTTTTGCGTTGGAGATTTATAAGCGAAAGACATCAAAACAGTCGTGTTCGCTAAATAACAAAGTGCATAAAATAGTATAATATATCATTTTACCATTCAAAAAATCTTTAATACATATTTTCTTTTGTCGACATAGACTTTAGTATTACTATAATGTATATCAAAATATATTTACATGGAATATATCTATGTTAATAAGAACATTCGTTGTTTTTTTTTTTTTTTTTTCATTTTTACTATTGCGGATTATCTAAAAGTAGTTTTTATTTACAATAACACTAATGTCTATATTAAATACTCTGAGAACATTATTGCGATAAGTCTTATAAAAATATTTATGTTTTTTATAATTTTTAAGAATGATCGAACAAATGAAATAAGTTAAACTAAAAAAATATCAGGTATATTGCAGAAAATTTAGAATATTGATAGTTACACTTCTCTTCGCAAAATTTTTTTAGAAAAAAAAAATCTTTAGGTTAAAGATTATCATAATATTATATTAGCTATAACGTCTAATGATAACTTTAAACCGATTTTAATAATATGGCAAAGAGAAATGTCATTATTTAAATATTGATGATACATAACTGCAGCACTGCTATAACATATAATAGTGCATCGACTGTACTGTAGTATACTTTTATATTAAAAAACTTAATATAGATTTATGAAGGCTTAACAAGAATATAACATTAGAAAATATGTATCAATTTTTAAACAACACAAACTTAATACAACCAGATATAGACGTACCCATGGCTCGAACCATAATACGCTCAGTGAGCGGGCCGGGATAGCTTATTCGTGTTCACAAATCATGATGAATCTGACGTTCATTGGTGTCGTGGTATTCATGGAAGTAGGGTACAATGCATAAGTTGGTACGACATTCCGGGCAGTTGCATTGGGTTTTGCGACGCAGTATTCTGCCGCATTCGTCGATTGTGTTACAACAGAAGTTGCAACTGAAGCGCAACGCGGGCGTGTGAGATGCGATTTGTGTTTTTGACGCCCCTGCACTCGCATTCTCTGCAGAGGTACTCGCAATGTTACCCGACCGACGATCAACCACCGCTATCGCTCTGATCAAAAGTGATACCAGTGCATGTTGGAATTTCGGTCGTCGAATTACCTTTGGCGTTATATATTGCCGATACGATTCGTGTTTCTGTAAAATAGGCGAACCAGAAGAAGGTGTCGGTTCGGAAACCTGCTTCTTCGCTTCTCGCTCTTCTGGTTGGTTGTACCCTACTTTGCCGTTTGAAGAATTTCGAACGTCGCATCCGACCCACTAAGGGTGATCCAGGACTATCTTGAGACATCCCAACAGCATTTGTGTGTATTGCAAGGTGATCAATATTTATCAAAGAGGCATCGTCTGTCTATTGAGCTGTTTCAATTCTGTCATCATTTCAACATTCTACATGAGATGTTACATTTATAATAATAATGCTTTTTTTTTTTTCGTTGGAAAAATCCGTTACGGATACCCCGTCGGCCAAGAAGGTGATGGCCGGGGGGTTATGTGGGACTACCCGGCAGCATAGAGGACGCTGCCATTTTTAAGGCTACCCACTAAAAACCCAACGGTTGCCCTCATCGCCGTTGTGGGACGCCACGGGATCGCGTTAGCACTCACCGTGACGCCCCGGCGGTTCCCCCCCCCCTGAGGGTGCTCCGAGCAACTTAGGGCAAACTCACGACACAGGACTATAAGACGTGAGAGAGGTTACCCTCCCCTCCCACGGAGGCACTGCAGACTAGGTAAGGAAGCGGCGGGCATAGTCCCGCATCCGTCTACCTAGTCTCCCACGACGAAGCGGATCAGCGGTAGAGGCAAGATCCCTGATCCGCTCCGCGGCCTCCTTCGCGGCAATGATTTGCTCGCAGAAGGAGACCATGGCAACCCAAGCGTTCACACTGTCCAGCATCCTTGGTATGATACTAGACAGTGTGACTCCGCTATCAATCACGACCGCCAGCTCTTCGCGCTGGCGGTCCCACGCCACACACTCCTCCAGAGTGACGAGCCGAATCCACCGGCCCGTCACAGTGGTGACAGCCAGGGGTCGCCTCTCTCCTCGCAACCCTGTGCAGATATTCGCCGAAGCAGCCGTGCCCCGAGAGCATCTGCACAAGGCGGAACGTCAGAGTACCGTGCCGCCGATCTATCCACTGCTCAAGGTGGGGTCGAATGGCCCCTACAGTGTACAAACCGGCGGCTGGAGACTCCAACATGCGTTTCCACCGCTGAATCAGGGTCCTGTGTGCTTCGATCCTGATCCTAGCAGCATCAGGCGTGCCGCCCCTGGCCCGGGCCTCCGCCCGGTGCAAATTCTCTGAGATCTTGTCACAAGTACCAATGAGACCTGAATATCTTTAATATAACTGTTTTTTTTTTCACTAAATATAATCTAGGAACCATCTGAAAAGGCTTCCTTCATTTAGGTCTGATAACACAGAGAGATCGAGGTACATAAGATTCCTCGGGTTTTGCGTTGGAGATTTATAAGCGAAAGACATCAAAACAGTCGTGTTCGCTAAATAACAAAGTGCATAAAATAGTATAATATATCATTTTACCATTCAAAAAATCTTTAATACATATTTTCTTTTGTCGACATAGACTTTAGTATTACTATAATGTATATCAAAATATATTTACATGGAATATATCTATGTTAATAAGAACATTCGTTGTTTTTTTTTTTTTTTTTTCATTTTTACTATTGCGGATTATCTAAAAGTAGTTTTTATTTACAATAACACTAATGTCTATATTAAATACTCTGAGAACATTATTGCGATAAGTTGAAACGTCTTATAAAAATATTTATGTTTTTTATAATTTTTAAGAATGATCGAACAAATGAAATTAGTTAAACTAAAAAAATATCAGGTATATTGCAGAAAATTTAGAATATTGATAGTTACACTTCTCTTCGCAAAATTTTTTTAGAAAAAAAAAATCTTTAGGTTAAAGATTATCATAATATTATATTAGCTATAACGTCTAATGATAACTTTAAACCGATTTTAATAATATGGCAAAGAGAAATGTCATTATTTAAATATTGATGATACATAACTGCAGCACTGCTATAACATATAATAGTGCATCGACTGTACTGTAGTATACTTTTATATTAAAAAACTTAATATAGATTTATGAAGGCTTAACAAGAATATAACATTAGAAAATATGTATCAATTTTTAAACAAAACAAACTTAATACAACCAGATATAGACGTACCCATGGCTCGAACCATAATACGCTCAGTGAGCGGGCCGGGATAACTTATTCGTGTTCACAAATCATGATGAATCTGACGTTCATTGGTGTCGTGGTATTCATGGAAGTAGGGTACAATGCATAAGTTGGTACGACATTCCGGGCAGTTGCATTGGGTTTTGCGACGCAGTATTCTGCCGCATTCGTCGATTGTGTTACAACAGAAGTTGCAACTGAAGCGCAACGCGGGCGTGTGAGATGCGATTTGTGTTTTTGACGCCCCTGCACTCGCATTCTCTGCAGAGGTACTCGCAATGTTACCCGACCGACGATCAACCACCGCTATCGCTCTGATCAAAAGTGATACCAGTGCATGTTGGAATTTCGGTCGTCGAATTACCTTTGGCGTTATATATTGCCGATACGATTCGTGTTTCTGTAAAATAGGCGAACCAGAAGAAGGTGTCGGTTCGGAAACCTGCTTCTTCGCTTCTCGCTCTTCTGGTTGGTTGTACCCTACTTTGCCGTTTGAAGAATTTCGAACGTCGCATCCGACCCACTAAGGGTGATCCAGGACTATCTTGAGACATCCCAACAGCATTTGTGTGTATTGCAAGGTGATCAATATTTATCAAAGAGGCATCGTCTGTCTATTGAGCTGTTTCAATTCTGTCATCATTTCAACATTCTACATGAGATGTTACATTTATAATAATAATGCTTTTTTTTTTTTTTTTTTTTTTTTTTTTCGTTGGAAAAATCCGTTACGGATACCCCGTCGGCCAAGAAGGTGATGGCCGGGGGGTTATGTGGGACTACCCGGCAGCATAGAGGACGCTGCCATTTTTAAGGCTACCCACTAAAAACCCAACGGTTGCCCTCATCGCCGTTGTGGGACGCCACGGGATCGCGTTAGCACTCACCGTGACGCCCCGGCGGTTCCCCCCCCCTGAGGGTGCTCCGAGCAACTTAGGGCAAACTCACGACACAGGCCTATAAGACGTGAGAGAGGTTACCCTACCCTCCCACGGAGGCACTGCAGACTAGGTAAGGAAGCGGCGGGCATAGTCCCGCATCCGTCTACCTAGTCTCCCACGACGAAGCGGATCAGCGGTAGAGGCAAGATCCCTGATCCGCTCCGCGGCCTCCTTCGCGGCAATGATTTGCTCGCAGAAGGAGACCATGGCAACCCAAGCGTTCACACTGTCCAGCATCCTTGGTATGATACTAGACAGTGTGACTCCGCTATCAATCACGACCGCCAGCTCTTCGCGCTGGCGGTCCCACGCCACACACTCCTCCAGAGTGACGAGCCGAATCCACCGGCCCGTCACAGTGGTGACAGCCAGGGGTCGCCTCTCTCCTCGCCACCCTGTGCAGATATTCGCCGAAGCAGCCGTGCCCCGAGAGCATCTGCACAAGGCGGAACGTCAGAGTACCGTGCAACCGATCTATCCACTGCTCAAGGTGGGGTCGAATGGCCCCTACAGTGTACAAACCGGCGGCTGGAGACTCCAACATGCGTTTCCACCGCTGAATCAGGGTCCTGTGTGCTTCGATCCTGATCCTAGCAGCATCAGGCGTGCCGCCCCTGGCCCGGGCCTCCGCCCGGTGCAAATTCTCTGAGATCTTGTCACAAGTACCAATGAGACCTGAATATCTTTAATATAACTGTTTTTTTTTTCACTAAATATAATCTAGGAACCATCTGAAAAGGCTTCCTTCATTTAGGTCTGATAACACAGAGAGATCGAGGTACATAAGATTCCTCGGGTTTTGCGTTGGAGATTTATAAGCGAAAGACATCAAAACAGTCGTGTTCGCTAAATAACAAAGTGCATAAAATAGTATAATATATCATTTTACCATTCAAAAAATCTTTAATACATATTTTCTTTTGTCGACATAGACTTTAGTATTACTATAATGTATATCAAAATATATTTACATGGAATATATCTATGTTAATAAGAACATTCGTTGTTTTTTTTTTTTTTTTTTCATTTTTACTATTGCGGATTATCTAAAAGTAGTTTTTATTTACAATAACACTAATGTCTATATTAAATACTCTGAGAACATTATTGCGATAAGTCTTATAAAAATATTTATGTTTTTTATAATTTTTAAGAATGATCGAACAAATGAAATAAGTTAAACTAAAAAAATATCAGGTATATTGCAGAAAATTTAGAATATTGATAGTTACACTTCTCTTCGCAAAATTTTTTTAGAAAAAAAAAATCTTTAGGTTAAAGATTATCATAATATTATATTAGCTATAACGTCTAATGATAACTTTAAACCGATTTTAATAATATGGCAAAGAGAAATGTCATTATTTAAATATTGATGATACATAACTGCAGCACTGCTATAACATATAATAGTGCATCGACTGTACTGTAGTATACTTTTATATTAAAAAACTTAATATAGATTTATGAAGGCTTAACAAGAATATAACATTAGAAAATATGTATCAATTTTTAAACAACACAAACTTAATACAACCAGATATAGACGTACCCATGGCTCGAACCATAATACGCTCAGTGAGCGGGCCGGGATAGCTTATTCGTGTTCACAAATCATGATGAATCTGACGTTCATTGGTGTCGTGGTATTCATGGAAGTAGGGTACAATGCATAAGTTGGTACGACATTCCGGGCAGTTGCATTGGGTTTTGCGACGCAGTATTCTGCCGCATTCGTCGATTGTGTTACAACAGAAGTTGCAACTGAAGCGCAACGCGGGCGTGTGAGATGCGATTTGTGTTTTTGACGCCCCTGCACTCGCATTCTCTGCAGAGGTACTCGCAATGTTACCCGACCGACGATCAACCACCGCTATCGCTCTGATCAAAAGTGATACCAGTGCATGTTGGAATTTCGGTCGTCGAATTACCTTTGGCGTTATATATTGCCGATACGATTCGTGTTTCTGTAAAATAGGCGAACCAGAAGAAGGTGTCGGTTCGGAAACCTGCTTCTTCGCTTCTCGCTCTTCTGGTTGGTTGTACCCTACTTTGCCGTTTGAAGAATTTCGAACGTCGCATCCGACCCACTAAGGGTGATCCAGGACTATCTTGAGACATCCCAACAGCATTTGTGTCTATTGCAAGGTGATCAATATTTATCAAAGAGGCATCGTCTGTCTATTGAGCTGTTTCAATTCTGTCATCATTTCAACATTCTACATGAGATGTTACATTTATAATAATAATGCTTTTTTTTTTTTCGTTGGAAAAATCCGTTACGGATACCCCGTCGGCCAAGAAGGTGATGGCCGGGGGGTTATGTGGGACTACCCGGCAGCATAGAGGACGCTGCCATTTTTAAGGCTACCCACTAAAAACCCAACGGTTGCCCTCATCGCCGTTGTGGGACGCCACGGGATCGCGTTAGCACTCACCGTGACGCCCCGGCGGTTCCCCCCCCCCTGAGGGTGCTCCGAGCAACTTAGGGCAAACTCACGACACAGGACTATAAGACGTGAGAGAGGTTACCCTCCCCTCCCACGGAGGCACTGCAGACTAGGTAAGGAAGCGGCGGGCATAGTCCCGCATCCGTCTACCTAGTCTCCCACGACGAAGCGGATCAGCGGTAGAGGCAAGATCCCTGATCCGCTCCGCGGCCTCCTTCGCGGCAATGATTTGCTCGCAGAAGGAGACCATGGCAACCCAAGCGTTCACACTGTCCAGCATCCTTGGTATGATACTAGACAGTGTGACTCCGCTATCAATCACGACCGCCAGCTCTTCGCGCTGGCGGTCCCACGCCACACACTCCTCCAGAGTGACGAGCCGAATCCACCGGCCCGTCACAGTGGTGACAGCCAGGGGTCGCCTCTCTCCTCGCCACCCTGTGCAGATATTCGCCGAAGCAGCCGTGCCCCGAGAGCATCTGCACAAGGCGGAACGTCAGAGTACCGTGCCGCCGATCTATCCACTGCTCAAGGTGGGGTCGAATGGCCCCTACAGTGTACAAACCGGCGGCTGGAGACTCCAACATGCGTTTCCACCGCTGAATCAGGGTCCTGTGTGCTTCGATCCTGATCCTAGCAGCATCAGGCGTGCCGCCCCTGGCCCGGGCCTCCGCCCGGTGCAAATTCTCTGAGATCTTGTCACAAGTACCAATGAGACCTGAATATCTTTAATATAACTGTTTTTTTTTTCACTAAATATAATCTAGGAACCATCTGAAAAGGCTTCCTTCATTTAGGTCTGATAACACAGAGAGATCGAGGTACATAAGATTCCTCGGGTTTTGCGTTGGAGATTTATAAGCGAAAGACATTAAAACAGTCGTGTTCGCTAAATAACAAAGTGCATAAAATAGTATAATATATCATTTTACCATTCAAAAAATCTTTAATACATATTTTCTTTTGTCGACATAGACTTTAGTATTACTATAATGTATATCAAAATATATTTACATGGAATATATCTATGTTAATAAGAACATTCGTTGTTTTTTTTTTTTTTTTCATTTTTACTATTGCGGATTATCTAAAAGTAGTTTTTATTTACAATAACACTAATGTCTATATTAAATACTCTGAGAACATTATTGCGATAAGTCTTATAAAAATATTTATGTTTTTTATAATTTTTAAGAATGATCGAACAAATGAAATTAGTTAAACTAAAAAAATATCAGGTATATTGCAGAAAATTTAGAATATTGATAGTTACACTTCTCTTCGCAAAATTTTTTTAGAAAAAAAAAATCTTTAGGTTAAAGATTATCATAATATTATATTAGCTATAACGTCTAATGATAACTTTAAACCGATTTTAATAATATGGCAAAGAGAAATGTCATTATTTAAATATTGATGATACATAACTGCAGCACTGCTATAACATATAATAGTGCATCGACTATACTGTAGTATACTTTTATATTAAAAAACTTAATATAGATTTATGAAGGCTTAACAAGAATATAACATTAGAAAATATGTATCAATTTTTAAACAACACAAACTTAATACAACCAGATATAGACGTACCCATGGCTCGAACCATAATACGCTCAGTGAGCGGGCCGGGATAACTTATTCGTGTTCACAAATCATGATGAATCTGACGTTCATTGGTGTCGTGGTATTCATGGAAGTAGGGTACAATGCATAAGTTGGTACGACATTCCGGGCAGTTGCATTGGGTTTTGCGACGCAGTATTCTGCCGCATTCGTCGATTGTGTTACAACAGAAGTTGCAACTGAAGCGCAACGCGGGCGTGTGAGATGCGATTTGTGTTTTTGACGCCCCTGCACTCGCATTCTCTGCAGAGGTACTCGCAATGTTACCCGACCGACGATCAACCACCGCTATCGCTCTGATCAAAAGTGATACCAGTGCATGTTGGAATTTCGGTCGTCGAATTACCTTTGGCGTTATATATTGCCGATACGATTCGTGTTTCTGTAAAATAGGCGAACCAGAAGAAGGTGTCGGTTCGGAAACCTGCTTCTTCGCTTCTCGCTCTTCTGGTTGTACCCTACTTTGCCGTTTGAAGAATTTCGAACGTCGCATCCGACCCACTAAGGGTGATCCAGGACTATCTTGAGACATCCCAACAGCATTTGTGTCTATTGCAAGGTGATCAATATTTATCAAAGAGGCATCGTCTGTCTATTGAGCTGTTTCAATTCTGTCATCATTTCAACATTCTACATGAGATGTTACATTTATAATAATAATGCTTTTTTTTTTTTTTTTTTTTTTTTTTTTTTTTTTCGTTGGAAAAATCCGTTACGGATACCCCGTCGGCCAAGAAGGTGATGGCCGGGGGGTTATGTGGGACTACCCGGCAGCATAGAGGACGCTGCCATTTTTAAGGCTACCCACTAAAAACCCAACGGTTGCCCTCATCGCCGTTGTGGGATGCCACGGGATCGCGTTAGCACTCACCGTGACGCCCCGGCGGTTCCCCCCCCCTGAGGGTGCTCCGAGCAACTTAGGGCAAACTCACGACACAGGCCTATAAGACGTGAGAGAGGTTACCCTACCCTCCCACGGAGGCACTGCAGACTAGGTAAGGAAGCGGCGGGCATAGTCCCGCATCCGTCTACCTAGTCTCCCACGACGAAGCGGATCAGCGGTAGAGGCAAGATCCCTGATCCGCTCCGCGGCCTCCTTCGCGGCAATGATTTGCTCGCAGAAGGAGACCATGGCAACCCAAGCGTTCACACTGTCCAGCATCCTTGGTATGATACTAGACAGTGTGACTCCGCTATCAATCACGACCGCCAGCTCTTCGCGCTGGCGGTCCCACGCCACACACTCCTCCAGAGTGACGAGCCGAATCCACCGGCCCGTCACAGTGGTGACAGCCAGGGGTCGCCTCTCTCCTCGCCACCCTGTGCAGATATTCGCCGAAGCAGCCGTGCCCCGAGAGCATCTGCACAAGGCGGAACGTCAGAGTACCGTGCAACCGATCTATCCACTGCTCAAGGTGGGGTCGAATGGCCCCTACAGTGTACAAACCGGCGGCTGGAGACTCCAACATGCGTTTCCACCGCTGAATCAGGGTCCTGTGTGCTTCGATCCTGATCCTAGCAGCATCAGGCGTGCCGCCCCTGGCCCGGGCCTCCGCCCGGTGCAAATTCTCTGAGATCTTGTCACAAGTACCAATGAGACCTGAATATCTTTAATATAACTGTTTTTTTTTTCACTAAATATAATCTAGGAACCATCTGAAAAGGCTTCCTTCATTTAGGTCTGATAACACAGAGAGATCGAGGTACATAAGATTCCTCGGGTTTTGCGTTGGAGATTTATAAGCGAAAGACATCAAAACAGTCGTGTTCGCTAAATAACAAAGTGCATAAAATAGTATAATATATCATTTTACCATTCAAAAAATCTTTAATACATATTTTCTTTTGTCGACATAGACTTTAGTATTACTATAATGTATATCAAAATATATTTACATGGAATATATCTATGTTAATAAGAACATTCGTTGTTTTTTTTTTTTTTTTTTCATTTTTACTATTGCGGATTATCTAAAAGTAGTTTTTATTTACAATAACACTAATGTCTATATTAAATACTCTGAGAACATTATTGCGATAAGTCTTATAAAAATATTTATGTTTTTTATAATTTTTAAGAATGATCGAACAAATGAAATAAGTTAAACTAAAAAAATATCAGGTATATTGCAGAAAATTTAGAATATTGATAGTTACACTTCTCTTCGCAAAATTTTTTTAGAAAAAAAAAATCTTTAGGTTAAAGATTATCATAATATTATATTAGCTATAACGTCTAATGATAACTTTAAACCGATTTTAATAATATGGCAAAGAGAAATGTCATTATTTAAATATTGATGATACATAACTGCAGCACTGCTATAACATATAATAGTGCATCGACTGTACTGTAGTATACTTTTATATTAAAAAACTTAATATAGATTTATGAAGGCTTAACAAGAATATAACATTAGAAAATATGTATCAATTTTTAAACAACACAAACTTAATACAACCAGATATAGACGTACCCATGGCTCGAACCATAATACGCTCAGTGAGCGGGCCGGGATAGCTTATTCGTGTTCACAAATCATGATGAATCTGACGTTCATTGGTGTCGTGGTATTCATGGAAGTAGGGTACAATGCATAAGTTGGTACGACATTCCGGGCAGTTGCATTGGGTTTTGCGACGCAGTATTCTGCCGCATTCGTCGATTGTGTTACAACAGAAGTTGCAACTGAAGCGCAACGCGGGCGTGTGAGATGCGATTTGTGTTTTTGACGCCCCTGCACTCGCATTCTCTGCAGAGGTACTCGCAATGTTACCCGACCGACGATCAACCACCGCTATCGCTCTGATCAAAAGTGATACCAGTGCATGTTGGAATTTCGGTCGTCGAATTACCTTTGGCGTTATATATTGCCGATACGATTCGTGTTTCTGTAAAATAGGCGAACCAGAAGAAGGTGTCGGTTCGGAAACCTGCTTCTTCGCTTCTCGCTCTTCTGGTTGTACCCTACTTTGCCGTTTGAAGAATTTCGAACGTCGCATCCGACCCACTAAGGGTGATCCAGGACTATCTTGAGACATCCCAACAGCATTTGTGTCTATTGCAAGGTGATCAATATTTATCAAAGAGGCATCGTCTGTCTATTGAGCTGTTTCAATTCTGTCATCATTTCAACATTCTACATGAGATGTTACATTTATAATAATAATGCTTTTTTTTTTTTTTTTTTTTTTTTTTTTTTTTTTCGTTGGAAAAATCCGTTACGGATACCCCGTCGGCCAAGAAGGTGATGGCCGGGGGGTTATGTGGGACTACCCGGCAGCATAGAGGACGCTGCCATTTTTAAGGCTACCCACTAAAAACCCAACGGTTGCCCTCATCGCCGTTGTGGGATGCCACGGGATCGCGTTAGCACTCACCGTGACGCCCCGGCGGTTCCCCCCCCCTGAGGGTGCTCCGAGCAACTTAGGGCAAACTCACGACACAGGCCTATAAGACGTGAGAGAGGTTACCCTACCCTCCCACGGAGGCACTGCAGACTAGGTAAGGAAGCGGCGGGCATAGTCCCGCATCCGTCTACCTAGTCTCCCACGACGAAGCGGATCAGCGGTAGAGGCAAGATCCCTGATCCGCTCCGCGGCCTCCTTCGCGGCAATGATTTGCTCGCAGAAGGAGACCATGGCAACCCAAGCGTTCACACTGTCCAGCATCCTTGGTATGATACTAGACAGTGTGACTCCGCTATCAATCACGACCGCCAGCTCTTCGCGCTGGCGGTCCCACGCCACACACTCCTCCAGAGTGACGAGCCGAATCCACCGGCCCGTCACAGTGGTGACAGCCAGGGGTCGCCTCTCTCCTCGCCACCCTGTGCAGATATTCGCCGAAGCAGCCGTGCCCCGAGAGCATCTGCACAAGGCGGAACGTCAGAGTACCGTGCAACCGATCTATCCACTGCTCAAGGTGGGGTCGAATGGCCCCTACAGTGTACAAACCGGCGGCTGGAGACTCCAACATGCGTTTCCACCGCTGAATCAGGGTCCTGTGTGCTTCGATCCTGATCCTAGCAGCATCAGGCGTGCCGCCCCTGGCCCGGGCCTCCGCCCGGTGCAAATTCTCTGAGATCTTGTCACAAGTACCAATGAGACCTGAATATCTTTAATATAACTGTTTTTTTTTTCACTAAATATAATCTAGGAACCATCTGAAAAGGCTTCCTTCATTTAGGTCTGATAACACAGAGAGATCGAGGTACATAAGATTCCTCGGGTTTTGCGTTGGAGATTTATAAGCGAAAGACATCAAAACAGTCGTGTTCGCTAAATAACAAAGTGCATAAAATAGTATAATATATCATTTTACCATTCAAAAAATCTTTAATACATATTTTCTTTTGTCGACATAGACTTTAGTATTACTATAATGTATATCAAAATATATTTACATGGAATATATCTATGTTAATAAGAACATTCGTTGTTTTTTTTTTTTTTTTTCATTTTTACTATTGCGGATTATCTAAAAGTAGTTTTTATTTACAATAACACTAATGTCTATATTAAATACTCTGAGAACATTATTGCGATAAGTCTTATAAAAATATTTATGTTTTTTATAATTTTTAAGAATGATCGAACAAATGAAATTAGTTAAACTAAAAAAATATCAGGTATATTGCAGAAAATTTAGAATATTGATAGTTACACTTCTCTTCGCAAAATTTTTTTAGAAAAAAAAAATCTTTAGGTTAAAGATTATCATAATATTATATTAGCTATAACGTCTAATGATAACTTTAAACCGATTTTAATAATATGGCAAAGAGAAATGTCATTATTTAAATATTGATGATACATAACTGCAGCACTGCTATAACATATAATAGTGCATCGACTGTACTGTAGTATACTTTTATATTAAAAAACTTAATATAGATTTATGAAGGCTTAACAAGAATATAACATTAGAAAATATGTATCAATTTTTAAACAACACAAACTTAATACAACCAGATATAGACGTACCCATGGCTCGAACCATAATACGCTCAGTGAGCGGGCCGGGATAGCTTATTCGTGTTCACAAATCATGATGAATCTGACGTTCATTGGTGTCGTGGTATTCATGGAAGTAGGGTACAATGCATAAGTTGGTACGACATTCCGGGCAGTTGCATTGGGTTTTGCGACGCAGTATTCTGCCGCATTCGTCGATTGTGTTACAACAGAAGTTGCAACTGAAGCGCAACGCGGGCGTGTGAGATGCGATTTGTGTTTTTGACGCCCCTGCACTCGCATTCTCTGCAGAGGTACTCGCAATGTTACCCGACCGACGATCAACCACCGCTATCGCTCTGATCAAAAGTGATACCAGTGCATGTTGGAATTTCGGTCGTCGAATTACCTTTGGCGTTATATATTGCCGATACGATTCGTGTTTCTGTAAAATAGGCGAACCAGAAGAAGGTGTCGGTTCGGAAACCTGCTTCTTCGCTTCTCGCTCTTCTGGTTGGTTGTACCCTACTTTGCCGTTTGAAGAATTTCGAACGTCGCATCCGACCCACTAAGGGTGATCCAGGACTATCTTGAGACATCCCAACAGCATTTGTGTCTATTGCAAGGTGATCAATATTTATCAAAGAGGCATCGTCTGTCTATTGAGCTGTTTCAATTCTGTCATCATTTCAACATTCTACATGAGATGTTACATTTATAATAATAATGCTTTTTTTTTTTTCGTTGGAAAAATCCGTTACGGATACCCCGTCGGCCAAGAAGGTGATGGCCGGGGGGTTATGTGGGACTACCCGGCAGCATAGAGGACGCTGCCATTTTTAAGGCTACCCAATAAAAACCCAACGGTTGCCCTCATCGCCGTTGTGGGACGCCACGGGATCGCGTTAGCACTCACCGTGACGCCCCGGCGGTTCCCCCCCCCTGAGGGTGCTCCGAGCAACTTAGGGCAAACTCACGACACAGGCCTATAAGACGTGAGAGAGGTTACCCTACCCTCCCACGGAGGCACTGCAGACTAGGTAAGGAAGCGGCGGGCATAGTCCCGCATCCGTCTACCTAGTCTCCCACGACGAAGCGGATCAGCGGTAGAGGCAAGATCCCTGATCCGCTCCGCGGCCTCCTTCGCGGCAATGATTTGCTCGCAGAAGGAGACCATGGCAACCCAAGCGTTCACACTGTCCAGCATCCTTGGTATGATACTAGACAGTGTGACTCCGCTATCAATCACGACCGCCAGCTCTTCGCGCTGGCGGTCCCACGCCACACACTCCTCCAGAGTGACGAGCCGAATCCACCGGCCCGTCACAGTGGTGACAGCCAGGGGTCGCCTCTCTCCTCGCCACCCTGTGCAGATATTCGCCGAAGCAGCCGTGCCCCGAGAGCATCTGCACAAGGCGGAACGTCAGAGTACCGTGCAACCGATCTATCCACTGCTCAAGGTGGGGTCGAATGGCCCCTACAGTGTACAAACCGGCGGCTGGAGACTCCAACATGCGTTTCCACCGCTGAATCAGGGTCCTGTGTGCTTCGATCCTGATCCTAGCAGCATCAGGCGTGCCGCCCCTGGCCCGGGCCTCCGCCCGGTGCAAATTCTCTGAGATCTTGTCACAAGTACCAATGAGACCTGAATATCTTTAATATAACTGTTTTTTTTTTCACTAAATATAATCTAGGAACCATCTGAAAAGGCTTCCTTCATTTAGGTCTGATAACACAGAGAGATCGAGGTACATAAGATTCCTCGGGTTTTGCGTTGGAGATTTATAAGCGAAAGACATCAAAACAGTCGTGTTCGCTAAATAACAAAGTGCATAAAATAGTATAATATATCATTTTACCATTCAAAAAATCTTTAATACATATTTTCTTTTGTCGACATAGACTTTAGTATTACTATAATGTATATCAAAATATATTTACATGGAATATATCTATGTTAATAAGAACATTCGTTGTTTTTTTTTTTTTTTTTCATTTTTACTATTGCGGATTATCTAAAAGTAGTTTTTATTTACAATAACACTAATGTCTATATTAAATACTCTGAGAACATTATTGCGATAAGTCTTATAAAAATATTTATGTTTTTTATAATTTTTAAGAATGATCGAACAAATGAAATAAGTTAAACTAAAAAAATATCAGGTATACTGCAGAAAATTTAGAATATTGATAGTTACACTTCTCTTCGCAAAATTTTTTTAGAAAAAAAAAATCTTTAGGTTAAAGATTATCATAATATTATATTAGCTATAACGTCTAATGATAACTTTAAACCGATTTTAATAATATGGCAAAGAGAAATGTCATTATTTAAATATTGATGATACATAACTGCAGCACTGCTATAACATATAATAGTGCATCGACTGTACTGTAGTATACTTTTATATTAAAAAACTTAATATAGATTTATGAAGGCTTAACAAGAATATAACATTAGAAAATATGTATCAATTTTTAAACAACACAAACTTAATACAACCAGATATAGACGTACCCATGGCTCGAACCATAATACGCTCAGTGAGCGGGCCGGGATAGCTTATTCGTGTTCACAAATCATGATGAATCTGACGTTCATTGGTGTCGTGGTATTCATGGAAGTAGGGTACAATGCATAAGTTGGTACGACATTCCGGGCAGTTGCATTGGGTTTTGCGACGCAGTATTCTGCCGCATTCGTCGATTGTGTTACAACAGAAGTTGCAACTGAAGCGCAACGCGGGCGTGTGAGATGCGATTTGTGTTTTTGACGCCCCTGCACTCGCATTCTCTGCAGAGGTACTCGCAATGTTACCCGACCGACGATCAACCACCGCTATCGCTCTGATCAAAAGTGATACCAGTGCATGTTGGAATTTCGGTCGTCGAATTACCTTTGGCGTTATATATTGCCGATACGATTCGTGTTTCTGTAAAATAGGCGAACCAGAAGAAGGTGTCGGTTCGGAAACCTGCTTCTTCGCTTCTCGCTCTTCTGGTTGGTTGAACCCTACTTTGCCGTTTGAAGAATTTCGAACGTCGCATCCGACCCACTAAGGGTGATCCAGGACTATCTTGAGACATCCCAACAGCATTTGTGTCTATTGCAAGGTGATCAATATTTATCAAAGAGGCATCGTCTGTCTATTGAGCTGTTTCAATTCTGTCATCATTTCAACATTCTACATGAGATGTTACATTTATAATAATAATGCTTTTTTTTTTTTTTTTTTTTTTTTTTTTTTTTTTCGTTGGAAAAATCCGTTACGGATACCCCGTCGGCCAAGAAGGTGATGGCCGGGGGGTTATGTGGGACTACCCGGCAGCATAGAGGACGCTGCCATTTTTAAGGCTACCCACTAAAAACCCAACGGTTGCCCTCATCGCCGTTGTGGGATGCCACGGGATCGCGTTAGCACTCACCGTGACGCCCCGGCGGTTCCCCCCCCCTGAGGGTGCTCCGAGCAACTTAGGGCAAACTCACGACACAGGCCTATAAGACGTGAGAGAGGTTACCCTACCCTCCCACGGAGGCACTGCAGACTAGGTAAGGAAGCGGCGGGCATAGTCCCGCATCCGTCTACCTAGTCTCCCACGACGAAGCGGATCAGCGGTAGAGGCAAGATCCCTGATCCGCTCCGCGGCCTCCTTCGCGGCAATGATTTGCTCGCAGAAGGAGACCATGGCAACCCAAGCGTTCACACTGTCCAGCATCCTTGGTATGATACTAGACAGTGTGACTCCGCTATCAATCACGACCGCCAGCTCTTCGCGCTGGCGGTCCCACGCCACACACTCCTCCAGAGTGACGAGCCGAATCCACCGGCCCGTCACAGTGGTGACAGCCAGGGGTCGCCTCTCTCCTCGCCACCCTGTGCAGATATTCGCCGAAGCAGCCGTGCCCCGAGAGCATCTGCACAAGGCGGAACGTCAGAGTACCGTGCAACCGATCTATCCACTGCTCAAGGTGGGGTCGAATGGCCCCTACAGTGTACAAACCGGCGGCTGGAGACTCCAACATGCGTTTCCACCGCTGAATCAGGGTCCTGTGTGCTTCGATCCTGATCCTAGCAGCATCAGGCGTGCCGCCCCTGGCCCGGGCCTCCGCCCGGTGCAAATTCTCTGAGATCTTGTCACAAGTACCAATGAGACCTGAATATCTTTAATATAACTGTTTTTTTTTTCACTAAATATAATCTAGGAACCATCTGAAAAGGCTTCCTTCATTTAGGTCTGATAACACAGAGAGATCGAGGTACATAAGATTCCTCGGGTTTTGCGTTGGAGATTTATAAGCGAAAGACATCAAAACAGTCGTGTTCGCTAAATAACAAAGTGCATAAAATAGTATAATATATCATTTTACCATTCAAAAAATCTTTAATACATATTTTCTTTTGTCGACATAGACTTTAGTATTACTATAATGTATATCAAAATATATTTACATGGAATATATCTATGTTAATAAGAACATTCGTTGTTTTTTTTTTTTTTTTTTCATTTTTACTATTGCGGATTATCTAAAAGTAGTTTTTATTTACAATAACACTAATGTCTATATTAAATACTCTGAGAACATTATTGCGATAAGTCTTATAAAAATATTTATGTTTTTTATAATTTTTAAGAATGATCGAACAAATGAAATTAGTTAAACTAAAAAAATATCAGGTATATTGCAGAAAATTTAGAATATTGATAGTTACACTTCTCTTCGCAAAATTTTTTTAGAAAAAAAAAATCTTTAGGTTAAAGATTATCATAATATTATATTAGCTATAACGTCTAATGATAACTTTAAACCGATTTTAATAATATGGCAAAGAGAAATGTCATTATTTAAATATTGATGATACATAACTGCAGCACTGCTATAACATATAATAGTGCATCGACTGTACTGTAGTATACTTTTATATTAAAAAACTTAATATAGATTTATGAAGGCTTAACAAGAATATAACATTAGAAAATATGTATCAATTTTTAAACAACACAAACTTAATACAACCAGATATAGACGTACCCATGGCTCGAACCATAATACGCTCAGTGAGCGGGCCGGGATAGCTTATTCGTGTTCACAAATCATGATGAATCTGACGTTCATTGGTGTCGTGGTATTCATGGAAGTAGGGTACAATGCATAAGTTGGTACGACATTCCGGGCAGTTGCATTGGGTTTTGCGACGCAGTATTCTGCCGCATTCGTCGATTGTGTTACAACAGAAGTTGCAACTGAAGCGCAACGCGGGCGTGTGAGATGCGATTTGTGTTTTTGACGCCCCTGCACTCGCATTCTCTGCAGAGGTACTCGCAATGTTACCCGACCGACGATCAACCACCGCTATCGCTCTGATCAAAAGTGATACCAGTGCATGTTGGAATTTCGGTCGTCGAATTACCTTTGGCGTTATATATTGCCGATACGATTCGTGTTTCTGTAAAATAGGCGAACCAGAAGAAGGTGTCGGTTCGGAAACCTGCTTCTTCGCTTCTCGCTCTTCTGGTTGGTTGTACCCTACTTTGCCGTTTGAAGAATTTCGAACGTCGCATCCGACCCACTAAGGGTGATCCAGGACTATCTTGAGACATCCCAACAGCATTTGTGTCTATTGCAAGGTGATCAATATTTATCAAAGAGGCATCGTCTGTCTATTGAGCTGTTTCAATTCTGTCATCATTTCAACATTCTACATGAGATGTTACATTTATAATAATAATGCTTTTTTTTTTTTTTTTTTTTTTTTTTTTTTTTTTTCGTTGGAAAAATCCGTTACGGATACCCCGTCGGCCAAGAAGGTGATGGCCGGGGGGTTATGTGGGACTACCCGGCAGCATAGAGGACGCTGCCATTTTTAAGGCTACCCACTAAAAACCCAACGGTTGCCCTCATCGCCGTTGTGGGATGCCACGGGATCGCGTTAGCACTCACCGTGACGCCCCGGCGGTTCCCCCCCCCTGAGGGTGCTCCGAGCAACTTAGGGCAAACTCACGACACAGGCCTATAAGACGTGAGAGAGGTTACCCTACCCTCCCACGGAGGCACTGCAGACTAGGTAAGGAAGCGGCGGGCATAGTCCCGCATCCGTCTACCTAGTCTCCCACGACGAAGCGGATCAGCGGTAGAGGCAAGATCCCTGATCCGCTCCGCGGCCTCCTTCGCGGCAATGATTTGCTCGCAGAAGGAGACCATGGCAACCCAAGCGTTCACACTGTCCAGCATCCTTGGTATGATACTAGACAGTGTGACTCCGCTATCAATCACGACCGCCAGCTCTTCGCGCTGGCGGTCCCACGCCACACACTCCTCCAGAGTGACGAGCCGAATCCACCGGCCCGTCACAGTGGTGACAGCCAGGGGTCGCCTCTCTCCTCGCCACCCTGTGCAGATATTCGCCGAAGCAGCCGTGCCCCGAGAGCATCTGCACAAGGCGGAACGTCAGAGTACCGTGCAACCGATCTATCCACTGCTCAAGGTGGGGTCGAATGGCCCCTACAGTGTACAAACCGGCGGCTGGAGACTCCAACATGCGTTTCCACCGCTGAATCAGGGTCCTGTGTGCTTCGATCCTGATCCTAGCAGCATCAGGCGTGCCGCCCCTGGCCCGGGCCTCCGCCCGGTGCAAATTCTCTGAGATCTTGTCACAAGTACCAATGAGACCTGAATATCTTTAATATAACTGTTTTTTTTTTCACTAAATATAATCTAGGAACCATCTGAAAAGGCTTCCTTCATTTAGGTCTGATAACACAGAGAGATCGAGGTACATAAGATTCCTCGGGTTTTGCGTCTGAGATTTATAAGCGAAAGACATCAAAACAGTCGTGTTCGCTAAATAACAAAGTGCATAAAATAGTATAATATATCATTTTACCATTCAAAAAATCTTTAATACATATTTTCTTTTGTCGACATAGACTTTAGTATTACTATAATGTATATCAAAATATATTTACATGGAATATATCTATGTTAATAAGAACATTCGTTGTTTTTTTTTTTTTTTTTCATTTTTACTATTGCGGATTATCTAAAAGTAGTTTTTATTTACAATAACACTAATGTCTATATTAAATACTCTGAGAACATTATTGCGATAAGTCTTATAAAAATATTTATGTTTTTTATAATTTTTAAGAATGATCGAACAAATGAAATTAGTTAAACTAAAAAAATATCAGGTATATTGCAGAAAATTTAGAATATTGATAGTTACACTTCTCTTCGCAAAATTTTTTTAGAAAAAAAAAATCTTTAGGTTAAAGATTATCATAATATTATATTAGCTATAACGTCTAATGATAACTTTAAACCGATTTTAATAATATGGCAAAGAGAAATGTCATTATTTAAATATTGATGATACATAACTGCAGCACTGCTATAACATATAATAGTGCATCGACTGTACTGTAGTATACTTTTATATTAAAAAACTTAATATAGATTTATGAAGGCTTAACAAGAATATAACATTAGAAAATATGTATCAATTTTTAAACAACACAAACTTAATACAACCAGATATAGACGTACCCATGGCTCGAACCATAATACGCTCAGTGAGCGGGCCGGGATAGCTTATTCGTGTTCACAAATCATGATGAATCTGACGTTCATTGGTGTCGTGGTATTCATGGAAGTAGGGTACAATGCATAAGTTGGTACGACATTCCGGGCAGTTGCATTGGGTTTTGCGACGCAGTATTCTGCCGCATTCGTCGATTGTGTTACAACAGAAGTTGCAACTGAAGCGCAACGCGGGCGTGTGAGATGCGATTTGTGTTTTTGACGCCCCTGCACTCGCATTCTCTGCAGAGGTACTCGCAATGTTACCCGACCGACGATCAACCACCGCTATCGCTCTGATCAAAAGTGATACCAGTGCATGTTGGAATTTCGGTCGTCGAATTACCTTTGGCGTTATATATTGCCGATACGATTCGTGTTTCTGTAAAATAGGCGAACCAGAAGAAGGTGTCGGTTCGGAAACCTGCTTCTTCGCTTCTCGCTCTTCTGGTTGGTTGTACCCTACTTTGCCGTTTGAAGAATTTCGAACGTCGCATCCGACCCACTAAGGGTGATCCAGGACTATCTTGAGACATCCCAACAGCATTTGTGTCTATTGCAAGGTGATCAATATTTATCAAAGAGGCATCGTCTGTCTATTGAGCTGTTTCAATTCTGTCATCATTTCAACATTCTACATGAGATGTTACATTTATAATAATAATGCTTTTTTTTTTTTCGTTGGAAAAATCCGTTACGGATACCCCGTCGGCCAAGAAGGTGATGGCCGGGGGGTTATGTGGGACTACCCGGCAGCATAGAGGACGCTGCCATTTTTAAGGCTACCCACTAAAAACCCAACGGTTGCCCTCATCGCCGTTGTGGGACGCCACGGGATCGCGTTAGCACTCACCGTGACGCCCCGGCGGTTCCCCCCCCCCTGAGGGTGCTCCGAGCAACTTAGGGCAAACTCACGACACAGGACTATAAGACGTGAGAGAGGTTACCCTCCCCTCCCACGGAGGCACTGCAGACTAGGTAAGGAAGCGGCGGGCATAGTCCCGCATCCGTCTACCTAGTCTCCCACGACGAAGCGGATCAGCGGTAGAGGCAAGATCCCTGATCCGCTCCGCGGCCTCCTTCGCGGCAATGATTTGCTCGCAGAAGGAGACCATGGCAACCCAAGCGTTCACACTGTCCAGCATCCTTGGTATGATACTAGACAGTGTGACTCCGCTATCAATCACGACCGCCAGCTCTTCGCGCTGGCGGTCCCACGCCACACACTCCTCCAGAGTGACGAGCCGAATCCACCGGCCCGTCACAGTGGTGACAGCCAGGGGTCGCCTCTCTCCTCGCCACCCTGTGCAGATATTCGCCGAAGCAGCCGTGCCCCGAGAGCATCTGCACAAGGCGGAACGTCAGAGTACCGTGCCGCCGATCTATCCACTGCTCAAGGTGGGGTCGAATGGCCCCTACAGTGTACAAACCGGCGGCTGGAGACTCCAACATGCGTTTCCACCGCTGAATCAGGGTCCTGTGTGCTTCGATCCTGATCCTAGCAGCATCAGGCGTGCCGCCCCTGGCCCGGGCCTCCGCCCGGTGCAAATTCTCTGAGATCTTGTCACAAGTACCAATGAGACCTGAATATCTTTAATATAACTGTTTTTTTTTTCACTAAATATAATCTAGGAACCATCTGAAAAGGCTTCCTTCATTTAGGTCTGATAACACAGAGAGATCGAGGTACATAAGATTCCTCGGGTTTTGCGTTGGAGATTTATAAGCGAAAGACATTAAAACAGTCGTGTTCGCTAAATAACAAAGTGCATAAAATAGTATAATATATCATTTTACCATTCAAAAAATCTTTAATACATATTTTCTTTTGTCGACATAGACTTTAGTATTACTATAATGTATATCAAAATATATTTACATGGAATATATCTATGTTAATAAGAACATTCGTTGTTTTTTTTTTTTTTTTTTCATTTTTACTATTGCGGATTATCTAAAAGTAGTTTTTATTTACAATAACACTAATGTCTATATTAAATACTCTGAGAACATTATTGCGATAAGTTGAAACGTCTTATAAAAATATTTATGTTTTTTATAATTTTTAAGAATGATTGTTAATATCGATAAGGTTGTTTTTTCTTTGCTGGGATTATTTTATTTAAACAAACGTGTGCTCCACAAGACTCTTTATTTTGAACTAAAAATTATAATTACCTTACAATGTGGACTGTATGTATCTATTCATCTGTATGTATCACATCGATATGTGCTTAAGCATAGATATAAATCTATAGTAACTTAGACATTCCGCCCACCAAGAACATAGTTCTTCAACAATATTACATTGCTAATCTATATAAAATATAACTTCAAAAGCTATATAAAAGAAACTTCACTTAACTGTAATATGTGCAAAGAACAAAAAAATTGAATATGGCGCATGGCATAACATGCACATAAGTAAACAATATATATTTAGGTAAGTAATCAACTATTTAGTTATTACACACAATTTGCTAACTGGACGTTTGAATACGCCCGATTTACATTTAACAGTAACAACTCTCGTTATATTATCAGGTCCTGTATGCTTTTGTATAACCTTGCCTAAAATCCATTTGGCGGGTGGAATATTGTCCTCCTTTAAAATAACAATATCATTGATTTTTGCTCTAAAGTACAATTTGAATTCCATTTATATCTCTGATTAAGGTTCACCAAATATTCTTTGTGCCATCGGTTTCAAAAGTTAGTAACAATTTTTTGCGTTAAGCGCCATCTATCTAGACTAGTAACATTACAATTTGTAAGATTATCATCAGCTAAGTTAATCAAGGGTTCACCTACTAAAAAGTGGCCTGGTGTCAAGGGGAGGGGGTCGTTAGGATCATCGCTTAACAACGTCATAGGTCGTGAGTTGAGACACGCCTCCACTTGCGCCAGGACTGTCGTCATCTCCTCGTAGGTAAGTGTGTGGCTTCCTATGACCTTGCGTAAATGTCCCTTTGTACCACGAACGCCGGCCTCCCATAATCCTCCAAAATTGGGAGCGTGGGGAGGAATAAAATGCCACGTAGTTTTCTCTAATGTCAATAAAGATGCAATTTCATCAGGTAGTGATGATTTAGCGGTATTAAACATGTTCCTAATTTCTCTATCAGCACCAACAAAATTTGTGCCATTATCACTATATAAATCTTTACAGTGACCTCTCCTTGCTGTAAATCGTCTGAACGCTGCGATAAAAGCATTTGCAGACAAGTCGGTTACTGCTTCAAGATGTATAGCACGGGTCACCATACATACGAACAAGCATATGTAGCCCTTATATGACTTGGCACCTCTCCCAGGTGAAAACCTAATATTTATAGGGCCACAGTAATCTACGCCTGCTGATTTAAATGGCTTACTCGGTTTAAGTCTTACTTCAGGTAGAAGACCCATCATTGGAGCAGCCTTTTTGGTTGAATATCTCAAACATTTGACACATTCTCTAAAGACCTTCTTAGCACGATTCTTTGCCTGTAAGATCCAATATTTTGCTCTCAAAAAGGTGAGCATCATCTGAGGACCACCATGTAGAGTTTTATGATGAGCATCCATAATTATTAGCTTACTAAGCTGACTTTTTGCAGGCAAAATTATTGGATGTCTTGTGTCATATGGTGCATCAGATTGCTCAATTCTTCCACTCACTCTTAATGTCCCCTTTTTATCTAAAAAAGGACAAAGCGTGCGTAGCTTGCTCTTCTTGGGTACAGATCCTCGTTTCTTTATCTGTTCTATTTCTACAGTAAAGGCCTCCTCTTGCACCTGGTTAATACAAAAAAGTAAGGTATCTTTCATT
Organism: Mechanitis mazaeus; assembly: GCA_959347395.1. Classification (NCBI taxonomy): domain Eukaryota; kingdom Metazoa; phylum Arthropoda; class Insecta; order Lepidoptera; family Nymphalidae; genus Mechanitis; species Mechanitis mazaeus. Next base: position 6,700,736 of record OY365757.1, read on the forward strand.
TCCTCCCATGTTATGTATTTTGGCATTTTTATCCTCTCGTCCTTAGGTACTTTTAAATTTAACATTCTTCTACAGTAGGAAATGACTTTTAACAACCGTGACAATGACGAAAATCTCGACCAAATTAATTCTTCCTCGTGTACGTTAGACACAACAGTTAATGTTGTGAGTCTCTCTTCTTCATTTGTGTCCTCCACCATTGTGTTGTTCCTCTCTATGTTGGGTCTGGCTAACCACTGGGGACCTGTCCACCACATTTCGTTCTCCAACAGCTCCCTTGCTTGCAGGCCTCGTGATGCGCAATCCGATGGGTTTACATCTGTAGATACGTGGCTCCATTGTTCAAAGTCCAATATATTTAATATTGTGGACACTCGGTTGCTCACAAAGGTAGTCCAACGGCCTGAGCCTCCTTTGAGCCAGGCCAGTACAATGGTTGAATCCGTCCAACCATGTAACTTTTCTTTAGGTACTTCCATGACCTCTGCAACTTCAAATATCAGTTTAGCTCCTAAGGCTGCAGCGCATAACTCAAGTCTAGGAATTGATATTTCCTTTTCGGTTGGAGCGACTTTTGTTTTTGCTGTGACTAAGTGTATGTGTACTCTACTTAACTCGTCAACTACTCTAACGTACACCGCTGCTGCAAACGCCAATCTGGACGCATCTGTGAACACGTGCAACTCAACCTCAGAAGTTGGTGTGGTATTTGTCCACCGTGGTAGCTTGAGTTCCTTCAGATCCAGTAGCTGGTGTCTGTACGTCAGCCACTCGCTTATTAACTCGCTCGTCAAGTTCTCGTCCCATTCAAGGCCGGATTTCCATAGTTTTTGGATAAAAATTTTAGCGACAACTACAACTGGAGCAATCCATCCGAGCGGGTCGTACAATCTCGCCACATCAGAGAGTACCTTTCTCTTCGTATATGGCCCTTTCGACTCAGCTAGCATCACATTGTATTCGAAGTTGTCATTCTTCCTGTTCCAACTCACTCCAAGAACCTTGATTGATCTGTTTAGTTTAATATCCGTTGCCTGCTCACTTAGTTCATCACTTTTTCCAAATTCCCTTAAAATATTTTCACAGTTACTGTTCCACTTTTGAAGTGCAAATCCACCTGCTCTCATTAGATCATTCATCTCTTTGAATATTCTTAGTGCTTCAACTTCAGTATCAGTCCCTGTAATTAAGTCATCCATATAAAAATCTCGTTTTGTTATTTTTGCTGCTAATGGATATCTCGCTTCTTCTAGTTCAGCCAGTCTCTGTAGCGCCTTGACAGCTAGATATGGCGCACATGCTGTCCCAAAAGTCAGTCTCATTAGCTTAAAATGTTGTATCGGCTCTGAACCGTCTGACTTAAATCTCCAAACAATTCTCTGGAAGTTAGTATCCTCTTCAGCTACACAAACCATCCTATACATTTTTATGATGTCAGCAACAACACATATTCTGTGAGATCTCCATCTCATTAAAATGTGTCTCAAATCTTGCTGTAACTTGGGCCCAACAAGAAGGTCGTCATTTAGTGACATGCCATTATCCCCTTTGCTCGATGCATCGAAGACTACTCTCACCTTTGTAGTCTCCTTGTCTTCTCTTACAACCGCGTGGTGGGGAAGATAAACCGCTTTTGGGTTTTCCAAATCGCTCTCGGTAATCAGTGTCATATGATTTAAACTCAAATATTCATACATAACCTTGTTGTATTCTTCTCTAAGTTTAGGCTCTCTCAGAAGTTTTTTCTCTAAAATCTCAAATCTCTTGATTGCTATTTCCTTAGAGTGCTCATATTGACTCCTAGAGTCCTCTGTTTTAAATGGTAATCTCACGATGAGTCTACCATGCTCGTCTCTCACTGTTGTGTCATCGAAGAAATCCTCACATTGCTTTTCTTCCTTCGTCATCTGCTTTTGAATAATGTTAGGCTCATCTTCCATCTCCCAAAACCTTTTCAATAAGTCGTCTTCTCCTATTTTAACATGCATGCTGGTTATATTAGCTTTAGTCTCATTCTCCCATCCTCTAGACGCTCTTCCTGATAGAATCCAGCCGAATATAGTATTCTGTGCCATTAGAAGTCCTTCTGACTGTTTTAACATTCCATCTAGTAGTATCTGGCTATATAATTCGGCTCCTAGAAGGATATCTATTTTACCTGGCATTGTATAACTCGGATCCGCTAAAGGTAGGTCAACAATTTCTGTCCACTCAGGCATGCTCAGTTTAGTCGCTGGAAGTAAAGACGTTAGTGAATGTAATACATAAGCATTTACATAAATTGAACTCGTAGGGCTATTATGACAAGATTGAACACGCATGGAAACCGTATGCTTAATTCGCATTCGACCATTTCCTAACCCTGACACAAAACCACTTACTGGTTTCCGTGTGAGACCCAAGAATTGTACAATAGCTTCCGTAACAAAAGAAGCTTGTGACCCTTGATCGATTAAAGCTCTAACAATCTGTTTACAACCTGTAGAATTAAATACCCTTAGTCTAGCCGTCGCCAGCAGCACGCTGTTAGGTTGAAGCGTACCTCTCAAAAACGCCGCAGTAATATGGGTGTCACCTCGTGATGTTCTCGATCTCTCTGGTGGGGTCCACTTGGTGACGTCGATGTTGCAACCTCCCTTGCTGCTCTGGTGTGTTGGCTACTCTCTTCATGTTTTCGTTCAAAATGTAGTAGGGTGTGGTGTCTTCTTCCGCATTTCTTACAACTGAATGGCTGGCGACATTTGATTACCGAATGTGCTGGTGTTAAGAAATTAAAGCATAATCTATTGGTCTGTACGAAATCTTGACGTTCCTTGGGAGTAAGCTGCCTAAACTGCTTGCAATGTGGAATATGGTGATTGTCGCGGCACATCGTACATTCCAATACATTTGTTTCATTTACACTTTTATTCTCTATTGCCGTATGAAATACTTTAGTTTTTACAATTGACTTACTTGGTTGTATTGAGCGGGGCGCGTTAGTGTTAGTGTCAATCATCTCTAATGATCTAAATCTGCACTCTAAATATTCTCGTAACTGGTCCCAGGTAGGCAGCTCATCTCCAAGCATATTCAAGTGCAGCTCCCACTGTTTCATAGATTCGTTATCTAATTTTGAAATAACGAGAAACACTACAATTGCATCCCATGAACTCGTACTAATGCCCATATTCTGTAAAGATTTTAAACAGGTCGATGTTGTGTCCAATAAATGCCGCACTGCCCCTGCCGACTCAGAGTTTATTTTCTTTATTGCAAATAAAGTCTTCAAAACAGCATTACAGTTATATCTCTTGTTGTTATAACGCCGAACTAATTGTTTCCAAGCTTCCTCGTAGTTTGTTTCAGTTGTCGAAAAATTACGTAATAAATTCTGAGCTTCTCCTGATAAATTGCCTTTTAGATAATGTAATTTCTGCACAGCCGTAATACTACTATTCTTATGTATTAATGAAGAAAACATATCGTAAAACGTTTGCCATTCTTCATATCGGCCGCTAAAGGTCGGCAAATTTATCCGAGGTAATTTAACGTCAAAGCAACAATTGCCATTACCCGCTGTCTGTGCGACGGGCGATGACGATGCATTTTTCGATGATAAATATGGCTCCAATGCTTCCAACAAAATGGTTTTATATTGTATATAAAATTCTTCATACTCGTCATATTTGTTTTGAATAAAATATGCATCACTTCTGTCTTTCGATGCTTTAGACAAAACAGCTCGGTGACCACTTTTAAAATCCTTAAACTGTTGCTCGAGTACTTCAAGTCTCGTTTCTATATATTGTCGCTTAAGTCTATCTTTAGGTGATTTCTTGAAGTTCTTCTCTGCACTCTTTATATTGTCGAACAACTCGTATTGATAAGTAGTAAGCTCATCTAACGTAGGCATAATGTATTGATATCTCACTCGTTAATAATCCCAACAATAGTCAAAAGGTACCACGTAATTTAAATGTCTCGTTAACTTGTTTTTAACTTCTCAGTTCATATTTTTAACACACTCACTCAATGTCTCATAATTATTCGCCAAAAGTTTCACAAATTAATTATAAAAAGTTCAGTCTTCTAGCTATTTAACTCGATGCTCGATGACACGTAATTATAATATCACTTAAAACTTGTAGACGGCCGATCGGTGACCGTTTTTTTTTGCAAAAATCGGGTAGGCGACTGTTGTCGTGTGCCGGCCGCTCATCCGTCAGGTAAGACTATCCGGCTCGATTTGGACCAAATGTTAATATCGATAAGGTTGTTTTTTCTTTGCTGGGATTATTTTATTTAAACAAACGTGTGCTCCACAAAACTCTTTATTTTGAACTAAAAATTATAATTACCTTACAATGTGGACTGTATGTATCTATTCATCTGTATGTATCACATCGATATGTGCTTAAGCATAGATATAAATCTATAGTAACTTAGACAATGATCGAACAAATGAAATTAGTTAAACTAAAAAAATATCAGGTATATTGCAGAAAATTTAGAATATTGATAGTTACACTTCTCTTCGCAAAATTTTTTTAGAAAAAAAAAATCTTTAGGTTAAAGATTATCATAATATTATATTAGCTATAACGTCTAATGATAACTTTAAACCGATTTTAATAATATGGCAAAGAGAAATGTCATTATTTAAATATTGATGATACATAACTGCAGCACTGCTATAACATATAATAGTGCATCGACTGTACTGTAGTATACTTTTATATTAAAAAACTTAATATAGATTTATGAAGGCTTAACAAGAATATAACATTAGAAAATATGTATCAATTTTTAAACAACACAAACTTAATACAACCAGATATAGACGTACCCATGGCTCGAACCATAATACGCTCAGTGAGCGGGCCGGGATAGCTTATTCGTGTTCACAAATCATGATGAATCTGACGTTCATTGGTGTCGTGGTATTCATGGAAGTAGGGTACAATGCATAAGTTGGTACGACATTCCGGGCAGTTGCATTGGGTTTTGCGACGCAGTATTCTGCCGCATTCGTCGATTGTGTTACAACAGAAGTTGCAACTGAAGCGCAACGCGGGCGTGTGAGATGCGATTTGTGTTTTTGACGCCCCTGCACTCGCATTCTCTGCAGAGGTACTCGCAATGTTACCCGACCGACGATCAACCACCGCTATCGCTCTGATCAAAAGTGATACCAGTGCATGTTGGAATTTCGGTCGTCGAATTACCTTTGGCGTTATATATTGCCGATACGATTCGTGTTTCTGTAAAATAGGCGAACCAGAAGAAGGTGTCGGTTCGGAAACCTGCTTCTTCGCTTCTCGCTCTTCTGGTTGTACCCTACTTTGCCGTTTGAAGAATTTCGAACGTCGCATCCGACCCACTAAGGGTGATCCAGGACTATCTTGAGACATCCCAACAGCATTTGTGTCTATTGCAAGGTGATCAATATTTATCAAAGAGGCATCGTCTGTCTATTGAGCTGTTTCAATTCTGTCATCATTTCAACATTCTACATGAGATCTTACATTTATAATAATAATGCTTTTTTTTTTTTTTTTTTTGTTCGTTGGAAAAATCCGTTACGGATACCCCGTCGGCCAAGATCGTCGGCCGGGGGGTTATGTGGGACTACCCGGCAGCATAGAGGAAGCTGCCATTTTTAAGGCTACCCACTAAAAACCCAACGGTTGCCCTCATCGCCGTTGTGGGACGCCACGGGATCGCGTTAGCACTCACCGTGACGCCCCGGCGGTTCCCCCCCCCTGATGGTGCTCCGAGCAACTTAGGGCAAACTCACGACACAGGCCTATAAGACGTGAGAGAGGTTACCCTACCCTCCCACGGAGGCACTGCAGACTAGGTAAGGAAGCGGCGGGCATAGTCCCGCATCCGTCTACCTAGTCTCCCACGACGAAGCGGATCAGCGGTAGAGGCAAGATCCCTGATCCGCTCCGCGGCCTCCTTCGCGGCAATGATTTGCTCGCAGAAGGAGACCATGGCAACCCAAGCGTTCACACTGTCCAGCATCCTTGGTATGATACTAGACAGTGTGACTCCGCTATCAATCACGACCGCCAGCTCTTCGCGCTGGCGGTCCCACGCCACACACTCCTCCAGAGTGACGAGCCGAATCCACCGGCCCGTCACAGTGGTGACAGCCAGGGGTCGCCTCTCTCCTCGCCACCCTGTGCAGATAGGTCCCGGCGGGCCTTTCTCACCATCTCCGCGACCTCGGGAAGGACGGCTGACGGCCCGTGGTACTGTCTTGCCGTAGCTAGCACCGGTGAGGGTGCTGGGGGGAGCGCGTGTTAAGCTCCCCCGGTACGGGACTAGCAATAGCCAGCGGGTGGGGGCCCTGTGACGTTCCGCAAGGAGTTCCGCGGGCCCTCCTACTTCCCGCCGAAGGCGGACCACTGTCAGGTTTTAGTGGGTATTACCTCGGTCGAGTCCCACATACCCCAGGCTGCGCCCCCCGACGCGCCGGGTATGCGTAAATGCATTTCCTGACAAAAAAAAAAAAAAAAAAAAATTTAGAACATTTTAGATTTGCCGGCGAGCATCTGCCTCGTTTACTTGCGACACTCTTTAATGCCTGTCTCGGACATACCCATTTACCTGAAGCTTTAATGCGTACCATAGTAGTACCTGTTGTTAAAAATAGAACGGGAGACACATCTGACAAGAGTAATTACCGGCCTATGTCGCTTGCAACGACAGGTGCAAAAATACTTGACAGTTTGCGTAACGGCTACCTTGCTAAGTTTGTAAGGCTTTACGATGCTCAATTTGGGTTTAGACAGGGTGTTTCTACAGAAAGCGCTATTTTCTGTCTTAAGCATACTGTTAAGTATTATACGACGAGGAAAACACCAGTGTATGCGTGTTTTCTAGATTTGTCTAAGGCCTTTGATCTTGTTAATTATGAGTTCCTGTGGGAGAAGCTAAGAGGCACGGGTATACCGACGGAATGTACTAAATTATTTAAATTTTGGTATATGCACCAAAAAAATCAGGTTAGGTGGGAGGGAGCCTTATCACATGAGTATACCCTTAGGTGTGGCATGCGACAAGGTGGACTTAGCTCCCCTACTCTCTTTAACCTATACGTGAATAAGCTGGTTGAGAGGCTCAGCAGCGTCCATGTGGGATGTTATATTGATGGTCAATGCGTCAATAACCTGAGCTACGCTGACGACATGGTGCTGCTGAGCCCCTCAATTGGGGGGTTAAGAAAATTAATAGGGATCTGCGAGTCGTACGCGAAGGCCCATGGCCTGCTATACAATTCCAAGAAAAGTGAGATCCTTGTGTTTAAGGATGGTAAGCGGTTACCAGGTCGTGTGCCAACAGTAACTCTAAACGGATCAATATAGGGAGAGTTACCAATTTTAAATATCTGGGCCACATAATTACTGATGATTTATGTGATGATGAGGATATTGAGAGAGAGCGTAGGGCGCTGTCGGTAAGAAGCAATATGCTCGCTCGCAGGTTTGCTCGTGGTACTACGGATGTCAAGATTACTCTTTTTCGGGCTTTTTGTCAGTCGTTTTACTCGGGTGGCCTGTGGGTGAGTTACTCGCGTCGAGCCTACAGCACTATACGAGTGCAGTATAACAATGCCTTCAGATTGCTGTTGCGGCTACCACGGTTCTGCAGTGCCTCCGCAATGTTCGCGGATGCACGTGTGGACGGATTTCATGCAATTATGCGTAAAAAAGCTTCGTCTCTATTGCGGCGCATGAGGGCCAGCAGCAACAGCATTCTGAAGACAATTATGGATCGCCCTCATTGTTCTATCCAGAAACACTGGATAGAAACAATGACGGGCCAAACAAAATAAATTGTGATTAATTATTTGTATCATGTAACTAACAATAACTAACCTAGTTTATAAGTAAAAATTGTTACTAACATACTAACACTATATGGATGATCTTATCTGAATTAAATATTATTATTATTATTATTATTATTATTTGCTAATTTTAAGCCTATCGAAGCAAAGTAGTTGTTAACGAGGTCCAGTGATTTATTTGGGTTGTCCGTTAGGTTAAGCAATTTATAGGGGGGCTGTGATGATTTTTTTAAATTAGTAATTTTATTAATAGTGTTCGACATGGCTTTAGGATTATTTTTATTTTTTTCTATTTCATATTTTTCGTAGTTACGTCTGATTTTTTTTAAAAGATTGTTACAAAAATTTCTATATCTTGTATATGTTACTTGCAATATAGCATTGTCTGAACGTCTTTTAGCTTTTTTTTGAAATTTATCGCGATTTCTAATACAACGCACCAATCTTGGAGTTAACCAAGGTTTAATAAAACGAAGTCGATATAAAATTACTATGTGTTTAGAGTGACATTTAATTACTGTGAAAATTGTGTTAACTAATGCTGTAGCAGCAAGATTAGCATCATGTTCATTATAAATGTTTTTAAAATCCGTGTTACAAAGCTTTTTAGTAACAGATGGATAATCAATTTTAACTTTCATTTGAGGTCTTATATTTATAATTTTATTGTTTAAGCAAAACACTATTGGAGCATGGTCTGTGATAAGAGAGTCCAAGACGAATGTCATGCTTTATTTATCTGTTCGTAACATCACATGATCGATGCAGTTGTCTTTGCGTGTGGGTAAAACATGAGCTGCAAGGATTCCATGATGTGCCATGAGATCCAAATAGTTACTAGATTTTTAGTCATTACATCCATTTTTACTTCAATATTCATATCACCGATCAAAACAACAGAATTTGTGGACATCAGGGAAATTAACAAAAGATTGAGACTATCACAAAAACCATCGACGCTCCTCTAAGAAGGAGAGCGATAAACACCTAGTACTGCGTATTCTTTTTTATAAGTTAACATCAGACAATTAGCATCACTAATGTTAGGCTTCGTGATATCATGTCTTAATTCAGATCGGACATACATAACGACACCGTCATTTTGATTACGGTAATCAGACAGATAGCAGATATACCCAGCAATTTCTGGAACTGTAACAGTTTTATATAACCAGCATTCTGTTAGTACGATGATGTCACATTGCAGGGTAATTCTCTTCAGCAGTACCTCTAGTGCATCATGGTTGCAGGTAATACTGCGAATGTTGGTATGCATAATTTTAAGCGATTTATCTGGTAAATCCAAGACTTTTATAACGTGCTCTGGGCTACAAGCGATGGCTTTGCTTATTTCACTTGAATCGATTTCGTTAAATATATATACTCGGTACTTAACATTGTTGGTATAAGAAGTCAAATGTGCATTTCGTTTGTCATTAATAACAACAAAAATTTTAAAATAAATTTTATAGACGGGTAATGTAATAGTGTAAAGTGTATTGAATGTGTGCGAGGCTCTAAGACAATAAGTGTGTAAGTATATAAATGTGTGACGCTTTTTTGTGTATGGTGAAATTTAATCCAATCACTTTAGTTGCAAGTGAACTTTTTGTATATGATTCGATATAAAGTATAAAAATGTGTAAAAAAGTATCAAACAATAAAACATGAAATATTAACATGCAAAAATCAAAAAAGAAAATAATAAAAAATCGTGATAAAGCGTCTAGTCATGAATCCGAATGAGACAAGTGCATTAAGACAATTTCAAAGTCAATCCGGCGAGATGGGGCACCCTCCTTTTGCCGAAGAAAAATCTTTCCATGCGCTGTCCAGCAAAATGCGTAATTATATTTTTTACAGAACTCTCGAGCTTGGAAGTATAATTTTCTAGCCATTTGCGTTAGACTTTCAGATATATAAATAGGTTTATGAGGACCACCCAAATTGATATGTCCAGTATTTAATCTGTTCTCTTTATTAGTACGATTGAATTTTTTCAATGACGTTCAAATTTTATCTTTTAGAATAACACTTGTAAGATCTAGAAAAATAGGTCTGTTTTCATATTTCTTCGTGTTTTGTCTAAACACATTGCGAATGTAGCAGTCTTCTATATGGATGTTAATAATTTCACCAACCCTTTTAACAATTTTCAAAAGATCCTCTTTTGTTTCGTTCTTTTGTACGGGAATGTTTCTTACTTCCAAACACCCCTGCTTTTGTAATCTTTCCATATTTTCCACTTTTAGTTCAAGGGTTTGAATATAAGACATATGAGTTTTCCTTTCGCTTTCCATCTTAATTAATCTGTCCTTCATTTTATCGTACTGGGCAGATATAAACTCCATAGATTTAATAATTTCCATATTTTGAGATTGGATACCTTTTAAACTCTCTTGAAAGTTGTCTTGACGGTTTTTAAAGCTTTCAATTGATTCTTTTATTTGCAACATGAAGGCTGACATTTCGTCATCATGTTTACGCGGCCGAGGTCTGTCGTTATATTAATCGAGCCCTCGTTTTCTGTATCTGTAGCCTGTGCCGAGCTCTGATTTACGTCTGAGTCAGCTTTTAATTGTGAAGAGTATGGGGGTGTTCTTTTAAGCGGCATTTCGTATAAAAGCCAATTTCAATTAAAAAATAAGCAAAAAAAAAATAGCAATTTTAAGCAAAAATGTGTCAATGACAATACTAGGCGCACAGAAGTGCTTTGTAGTAGCAGCAACAGTAGCCACAGTTTCTACGATGTTGTAGCAAATAGGCGTGGTAATTAGCTTTAGACGTACCAGGCGCACAGCGTTCACAGCAGATGTTACATGTGGTCAACTTCGTGTCACGTTGCCGTGGGCGGGGCGTAATCACTTGTTGCAGTCGCGGTGTTGTAGTATTTTATTTGGCGGAGCGTCTACGAGATTTTGCGGTGTTCACTGAATTCAAATTCGACGACACTTCTAGCGTTTTATGATATTCTAGTACAAGTTTAATTTCAATTAACAAAATGCACGTCTACACTCAATCACGTCCAGGGGGGAATCATAAATAATAAGTGTTTAATTTGTCTTTATTATTTGAAAATACGAATCCTGAGCTGATCTTTTAGCCCAGAAGTGGGATAAGTAAAGCCCATTCTGTTTCGTGCCAATAATTTATAAAAAAAAAACAAAGACATTGTGAGTAGTTAATATGGACAGTGACAATGAAAGTAATCGCCGTAAAAACAAAAAGTCATCGCGTAAAAAGAGTCTGCATCGAAAAACATTACGCTGTAGAAGTAAAGATAGACAAGACCAAGGAGAACATGATCATCATATACGATCATCAAGAACAAGGAGTCATGATTCGGTTTCGCCTGAAACTCGACAAAAAAGAAGTAAACAGATCGTCGTCGACAGAGAAGCAGTGAAGCCGAATCCAGTTCAGCAGAGAATTTAGATTCTCATGCGAGACGTCATTCCAATTCAAAAAGTATTCAATGTAAGGTAGATAATACTCAATTATTATTACCAGAACTAATCAAATCAATTCCTTGTAACCGTTCAGAAGGAAATAAGTTTCCTATGTTAGGTAATGTTATACCAGAGTTTGATCCCATGGACAAAGGTCAGACAGTTGATACGTGGTTGCACAAAGTTGAGGAGTTTGCTTGTTAATATAAATGGGGTGATGATCAAGTGATTCACTACGCTTTACCAAAGTTGAGTGGTGTAGCTAGAACATGGTATCAAACTCTGCCGTCAATGTCGTTCTCGTGGTCAGAATGGAAGATTAAATTAATAGAATCATTTCCTTCAAGTGATGACTATGCGGAACTTTTAACTGAGATGTTAGCTAAGCGGGTAAAATATAATGACTCATTGGAGCTGTATTATTATGATAAAATCAATTTATTGAATCGGTGTGACATTAAAGGTAAGCGCGCCGTAGATTGTTTACCGTACAGAATAGAAGATCGTAGTTTAAGATTGGAAGCTAAAGCCGCTAAATGTGATGAATTGGAATAGGTTTTAAAATATTTCCAATCTATCAAACAACAGTCACGTGACTTAGTAGAGCTAGAGTTAATTTTGACAATAAATTTAAATCGTACTAATACTAATATAAATCAAACAAATATGAAAACAATTAATCGATTGAATACTGAAAACGCGAGACCAATCACGTGTTTTAATTGCAATGAAACTGGTCATTATAGCTTTCGATGTACTAAAAGAATTTTAAAATGTAATATTTGTAATAGGCTAGGTCATTTGACTACCAATTGTTCTAAACGATCGGTTGATCCTAAATCAAAAACGGACACAGACAAAGAAAGGTCGGTTTTAGCATTAGATTTTTTTTTTTTTTTCATTTATTTAAAAATTTAAAAAATGTACATTTTAACATACAGGATAAATGCCCGAAAACCTCTCTGGGTTTATCTGGACAAGTTGTCGCTCACGATCATTGTGCCACTTATATATATATATATATATATATATATATAATCCAATAATTACAAACTAAAACAGAAAAAAAAAACAAATAGAAAGAACACATTGAATGCGTGTATATATATTAATAAATATATATACACGCATTCAATAAATACATACACACACATGTGCACATGGGTCTATATGGGCGCATATGTATACACACACACAAACACAAATGCACATATACATTCATATATATTTCTATAATGCAAATTACAAATAACAGTTAACTAAAATTTTTATACTTATTTACTTAAATAAGGTTGATCTAAGTAGTGTTTTTTAAATATAGTGTTTTTATTATTTTTTCCATATAGGTTTTGTAAATTTACAGCCAAGTCATTTAAAATATTAGGAATTAAGGATTTTAATAATCGTTTACCATAAAAATTGTTACTTTTAGGAATACAGAACATAGCAGTACTTTCAATTTTTCTTAAATTACTTGGCCTTTTTTTTTATTACAAATGAAGTTTCATTAACTTCGCTTAAAATTTGATAACTGAATCTGTCATAAACATTCATAATATTGCAGTATTTAAATATAAGACTATCATAATGATTACATTTTGTTTTAATATTTTTGGGGACTAACAATTTTAACATTTTTATCTGAATTTTATAAATTTCCATTAAATATGTTTGATAAGTTCTACCATAGCTGCTTAGGCCATAGTTGATAACAGAATCTGCTAAAGCCATGTATATAAGTCTCATTGTACTGTATGGGAGTTTAGATTTTAATATAAAAAGTTGACTAAGAATAGACCGCAACTTAAAACATACATGCAATATGTGGGGTTTCCAGTTAAATCTGTTATCAACTATAAGACCAAGATACATATGTTGGTTCACTAAGTCTATTTGAGGACAAAAACAATGATTAAAATTATTTATATTTTCATGAAAACACTTATGTGTATGGGCCATGATAATAGGCGCAGCAGATGGTTTGTTTTGTGAAGAATGAACATGAATTATTTTAGTTTTCTGAAAATTTATGACTAGGCCTACATCATGTGCCCACTTACATCGAAGAGTAAAATTATTTTGCATGTTAGTTTGGTCGGCTACTAGACTTTTATGGGCGACTAATATACACGTATCATCGGCAAATTGATACATCGAACCTGTTGTTATTAAATTACACATATCGTTTACATACAACAAATATTCCGTGGGCCCTACTATGGACCCTTGGGCTGTACCTTTAGATGTATAGATCATGTCAGTGAACGTGTTTGCTATTTTTATTGTTGTGTATCTGTTATTGTGATAGTTCTTTAATAATTTTTAAAGAGGACCTTGTATGCCATTTCTTTCTAATTTATCATAAAGTACAATGTGATTTAACATATCAAAAGCCCTGCTGAAATCAATGAATAAAGCTAAAACATGATGTTTATTGTTGAGTGAACTATTAATTTCATCCGTAAACGCACGCAATAATTGAGTAGTACTTTTATTTTTCTGAAATCCAAACTGTTTGTCGTGCATAATTTTATGTGATATTAAGAAAGCATTAATTTGATTACACAGAAAACGTTCTATAATTTTATCTATACAAGATAGTATATTTATGGGCCGATAATTATTATAATCAACTCGATTATCTTTTTTATATATAGGTCTTATGACCCCTATCTTAAGGGAATCGGGGTAAATACACGTTCTTATACATGAGTTTATTAAGTGTGTTATGACAGGAGTGAGGTTAGTTGATATAATTTTAATATCTTTCATAGAAATATTATCATATCCTGGACTTTTCTTATCATTCATATCTTTTATAATACGTTCGACTGTCTCATTACTAGCCGGTTGGATTCTGATTGCCCTGTCGGGAGTAATTTCCTATGTCGTCGGGTCGAGCAGAGGTATTGCACAAATGTTGTTATTATTTTTTATAGTGCTGTCAAAATTATATGCAAAATTGTTTGTTAGTTCGGATGGTGTCAGATTAAAGTGTTTAATTAATGCAAGTAACTATGCGTCCCGATAAACTATTAACTATTTCCCATGTTTTTCGTGTGTTTTTAAAATTATTACGAATTTTATTCTTTATGTGTTTATTTTTAATATGTTGATAGTATTTATTAGTTTTGTTACGATATATGTTATACAATAATTTATTTCTTACATTATTAATGTCTTTACGCTAGATAATATATAGTTCGTCCTGCTTATGGCACATGTAAATTAACCGTTGGTCAGCCCATATACATGATTTTCGTTTGCTATTATCAAAACATTTTACTGTAAATTTGCACAAGTCATAGGCCATATTAAATTTATTGTATATAAAATTAAGGATTTCATTAGGATTACTGAGTATAAAACATTCCGACCAATCCACCTCTAATAAAATAGATTTCAATGTGCAATTCGCGAGAAGTAGACATATTTTCAAGGCAAACATATTGTTGACGGCCTTTAAGATAAGATCTAAACCATAAAAGAGATTCTTGGGATAGATTTAGAGAGGAAAGCACTCCCAGTAAAACGTCGAAGTCCACAGAATTAAAGGCAATACTAAAATCCAAGGCAACCAGCAAAGTGACATGTTTATTAGCAATGGCAAGCCGTATATCGTCTGTTACTTTGACAAGAGCGGTAACAGTACTATGACCCGTGCGGAAACCAGATTGAAATGGGTTTAATATTTTACCTTCAAGTATGAATTCTGTTAATTGCTTATGGACTACATTTTCTAAAACTTTAGAAAGGAAAGGTAATATGGATATCGGTCGAAATTGGCTAGGAGATGTAGGAGATTTAATTTTTGGAAGTGGAATAACATGGGCTGATTTCCAAGCTAAGGGAAATGTATGAGAAAAGAAAGAAAAGAAAATATGTACAAGGATCGGAAGTAATTCTGGAAGTAAGAGAGTTATCATACGTGAACGTAGAGGTGATGTTTTTAGTATTCTTTTGTGTTGTTTCGATCAGCTGTGAAATATAATATATTAATACCCACTTATATGTATTATTTTATAACTAACTGTAAGTGTTATATTGGTAAATGATATATTATAACAAAGTGTATATAACATTATTTGGAAAAGGACTTAGTGAGCTTCACGAAGTGTAAATTTTAATCTAATACAAATAATATCATTACATTATTTATTTTCGATTGCTGGTGGCTCCATCTATTGAACATTTTAAGTAAAACATATTTTTTGTTGGAAATTATACCTTTTTTATAATGGCAAATAAATGCAGCATTTGTGGTAAATACCTTGCTGGTGCAGAGGGTATTAAATGTATTGGAAAAGGACTTAGTGAGCTTCACGAAGTGTAAATTTTAATCTAATACAAATAATATCATTAAATTATTTATTTTCGATTGCTGGTGGCTCCATCTATTGAACATTTTAAGTAAAACATATTTTGTATTAGAAATTATAACTTTTTTATAATGGCAAATAAATGCAGCACTTGTGGTAAATACCTTGCTGGTGCAGAGGGTATTAAATGTACTAGATGCTCATGTCATTTTCACCGAAGCTGTTTGAACCTTAGTCCCGATGCTCGCATATCTGCAAAGTGGGCTTGCCGGGAGTGCAAACAATTTACAACTAGTAGGCACAAACCTTGCACACCCGTAAAAGACTCTGCTGAGCAGTTATGTGGAGAAGATGTTTTCAAGGACGCAGATATGGGTGAACAGTCTCAAATATCGCTTCTAGTGAATTAAATCCGATTGCTGCGAACGGAAATGGCTACAGCCTCAAAGGCGATGTCGTTCTTTCGTGAAGAAATATCGCGTTCCTCCGGCATCATGACAGATTTCAATGTCCGTCTTACTGTAATAGCCAAAAAAGAGTATCGGCACTGGAGAACCGCGAGGCGCCATACGAAGGAAACAGTTTAAATGAAATTGCGAAGCTGCGCTTGGAAATTAATGAGCGTGAGCAAGAACATATTTCAAATGATCTCGAGATTGCTTGCTTACATGAGAGGCCGGGAGAGAATGTCTTGAGCATCGTAAACTTGGTAGCCAAGAAGGTTGGAATAAATCTCGATGCACATGACGTTGTTAGTGCTGAGCGAGCATGAACATGGAGACGGCGGTCAGGCTCGGGCACGTCCTATCGTAGTGCGGCTCGCCCTACGGTCAGTGCGCGATGACCTGCTGCGGGCAGCGCGCGTACGTCGCCACACGGACTCAGAAGGCGTCATTGACGGGGAACCACGAAGACTATACATTAATGAGAGACTAACGCCTCTAAATCGGTTTCTGTTGTACAAAGCTCGAGAGGAAGGCAGGCGTAAAGGTTGGCGTTTTATCTGGTCAAAAGGTGGGCGAATTTTTGTTCGGCGTGAAATGTCAGCTAATGTTCACCGAATCCGCACAGAAGCTGATATTACCAAGGTTTTTGGGGACACTATGAATTAGTACAGAGAATTTTTATACCATTGTTTGTTTCTTGTTTGCTACTTATTGTTATGTATACTTTATGTAAGTTGTGTTACAAAAATTTAATAGGAGTGACAAATAATTGTTATGCTATCTATTATTCTACAGTCGTTGTAATTATAAATGTAATATATATCTCACGATTTATTTTTCTGCATATTTTTTTTACTGTCGCATTTAATATTGTTTTAGTTTATTATTTTTTTATAAATCTATATTTTATAACATGTAAATTATTATTGATAAGTATGTCTTTATTTTACTTTTACTATATATATATATATATATATATATATATATATATATATATATATATATATAATTATGACTATAAGTTATAATAAAAACGGCAATATAATATTTAATTATATTTATATATATAATTTGAAAAATATTTTTTATTGAAGTTACTGGTTATTTACAAAAAAACAACTGGACAGCTTATATATGTATCTTTTTTAAAATGGTAGGATTGCGAAAATTAAAATTTGGTTTTTTTAAATGCGGGTTCTCTAGGTACTCGTCACGATGAATTCTTATTCGCAATAAATCGTCTCGATGTAGATTTATGGCTCTCGAAGGGAGACTCCGTACAGGAGTGGGCGTCTGGTCTGGACCTCCGGCTCGTGAACCGGGGGACTGTGAGCACTTGTGTGCGTTGGCAGGGTGAGTCGGTTGTAGACCTTACGTGGGCGACTCCTTCAGCCATGCGCCTGCTCTCGGGATGGCGCGTCGCGGAGGAGGTGGTTACTCTGTCTGACCACCGCCATATCCTTTTCGATGTGGCTCTGCGCCGTCCCGGTGACCCCAGACGCTCCGAAGGCAGCCCCTCGTGGCGCTGGTGTCTCAAGCGGCTCGACCGAGATATGGCCGAGGCCGCCGCCAGTGTCGCGGCATGGCCAGAAATCGCCAGTGAGATTCTATCCGATCCGGAAGGGGAAGCAGACCGGTTCCGGGGCACTTTAACGCAGATTTGCGATGCGTCCATGCCCAGGTCCAGTCGCCCCAAGTTCAGGGCGGTGTACTGGTGGTCTACAGATCTGGCGCGATTACGCGCAGTATGTCTGCAGGCCAGACGCCATTACACCAGAGCCCGAAGGAGTAGACGAGCTCCCTCCGAGGAGAGAGACAGACTCTACAGGGCGTACCGAGCGGCTACTAAGGCGTTCCAAATCGCTATCAGCGTTGCCAGGTCTCGGTCTTGGGACGAGCTTCTGGAGGGACTCAACGAGTATCCGTGGGGGCGTTCGTATCGCATGGTCCTGGGGAAACTCAGGCCCTGGATGCCCCCGGTAACGGAGACTCTCGATCCGGTCCTGCTAGAGGGTGTGGTCAGCACCTTATTTCCGGCGGGCCGGTCGTCGAGTCCTTCAGTCCATCCCCTGGTGCCGTCGTTCGACTGGAGCGACGAGTTGGGGGTGACCGTACAGGAGCTTGATCGAGCCGTTAGCCGTTTGAAAGCCCGGAACACCGCGCCGGGACCCGACGGAGTCCCTGGCCGAGTATTGGTGTTGAGTCTGTCTGTCCTGGGGGACAGGCTGAGGCAGCTGTTCAACAGTTGCCTCCGTAATGCCACGTTCCCTACGGCCTGGAAAGAGGCAAATTTGGTCCTCTTGAAGAAGGAAGGCAGAGCCGCGGATTCCCCCTCTGCGTACCGTCCCATATGCTTGCTGGACGAGGTCGGCAAACTATTTGAAAGAATACTAGCCGCCCGTCTCAACGAGCATCTGTCGTGTGTCGGTCCCGATCTAGCTGATAGCCAGTTTGGCTTCCGGCAGGGTCGTTCGACCGTGGACGCAGTCTTACGCGTCCGCGCCCTGTCGGAGCAGGCGGTGTCCCTGGGTGGGGTGGCGTTGGCGATTAGTCTGGATATTGTAAATGCCTTTAATTCCCTGCCCTGGGACGCGATCAGGGGGGCGCTAAACCACCATCGTGTGCCCCCCTCCCTGCGTGGCTTGATCGAGGACTACTTGCGCGACCGGTACATCTTGTACATGGATCAAGACGGTACGAGGATCCGGAGGGAGATCCATTGTGGGGTTCCACAGGGCTCAGTTTTGGGCCCGGTACTGTTGAACCTTGCATATGATGCGGTTCTGCGTGTCGATCTCCCCGCTGGCGTTGATATCGTATGCTATGCGGACGATACACTAGTGGTCGCTGGCGGAGACACATTCGAGAGGACCAGGGAGCTCGCTGAACTTGGGGCTAGCGTCGTCGTCGCTAAAATCCGCGAGTTGGAATTGGTGATAGCGCCTCACAAGACCGAGGCGCTATGGTTCCACAAGCTGCCGAGGAGCAGGGAACCCCCCGACTCGCGCGTCCGAGTGGGTGAGTCTGAAGTCCAGGTGGGGCCGTACATGAAGTACCTAGGCCTCACCCTTGACAGTCGCTGGGGCTTCGAGGAGCACTTCGAACGCCTGGTCCCCCGGATCGAGAGGGTAGCGGGTGCTCTGCACCGGATCCTACCCAATCTCGGGGGACCGAGTGAGGAAGTCCGCCGCCTCTACGCCGGGGTTGTGCGATCCGTAGCCCTTTACGGGGCGCCTGTTTGGGCGAAGAGGCTGGCTATCAGACGCTGTCGCACGAAAGTGTACAGCGTCCAACGAAAGATGGCAATACGGGTCGCACGCGGTTACCGGACGTTGTCCTTTGAGGCGGCGACAATCCTTGCCCGTTTTCCGCCCCTGGATATCCTAGCCGAGATGGATGCGAGGGTGTATCACCGGCTCCGCTCCATCCACCAGGAGGGCAGAGGCGGGCCAGAAGAGGCGATCGAAGGCCTACGACGGCAGAAACGACAGGCCGCTCTCGCAACGTGGCGCGCGCGGCTCTCAGAAGAGCACGTAGCACGCAGACGCGTTGTGGGGGCATTCCTGCCGAACCTCGAAGCCTGGATGCAGCGACGGGGCGGAAGGCTCACCTACAGACTCACACAGATAATCACCGGGCATGGGTGCTTCGGTGATTATTTGTGTAAGATCGGACGCGAAGCGACGGCGAACTGCTTCCACTGCGATGGGAAGAGCCAGGACAGTGCCCAGCACACGCTCGCCGTGTGCCCTGCGTGGAGTGCAGAGCGGCAAGTCCTGGTCACCCGGATCGGTCAGAATCTCTCCCTGCCAGCAGTTGTGTCGGCAATGCTCGGCGGGGATACGGCGTGGAGGGCCGTGGCCTCCTTCTGCGAGACAGTGATATCCCGGAAGGAGGCCGCTGAGCGGGGTCGCGAGAGGACCTCGGATCCCGCTCGACGAGGACGCCGCCGGGGCGCAGGTAAGTCCTGTCGCGGTCCTTCTGGTGCTCCCCCACCATAAGCGGGGCCCCTGGGGTCGCAGGTTCGTCGGGTGGGGGCCCGGCGGGCCTTTCTCACCATCTCCGCGACCTCGGGAAGGACGGCTGACGGCCCGTGGTACCGTCTTGCCGTAGCTAGCACCGGCGAGGGTGCTGGGGGGAGCGCGTGTTAAGCTCCCCCGGTACGGGACTAGCAATAGCCAGCGGGTGGGGGCCCTGTGACGTTCCGCAAGGAGTTCCGCGGGCCCTCCTACTTCCCGCCGAAGGCGGACCACTGTCAGGTTTTAGTGGGTATTACCTCGGTCGAGTCCCACATACCCCAGGCTGCGCCCCCCGACGCGCCGGGTATGCGTAAATGCATTTCCTGACAAAAAAAAAAAAAAAAAAAAAAAAAAAGATTTATGGCTATTAATGAAACATGGCTTAAAGAGGGTGAAGAGGGACGTGCTCCATCTGTTCCGGGATACCGCCTACGTCACAAGCCAAGGCCACCTGAGGTACGTATGCGTGGAGGTGGTGTTGGCTTTTACATAAGAAGTAACATATCTGTTCGGTTTATTTCTTACCCTGAGACAACCTGCGTTGAACAAATGTCGATAAGTATTACTGTCGGGGGTAAGAAAGTTATTGTCGGTACAGCGTACAGACCTCCCTGGCTAAGTGTGCAAACGTTTTTTGACGCTTTAACCGATTCATTTTCTTCTTTTACTTATTACGATTATTTGGTGATAATGGATGATTTTAATATTAATTTTCTTGATGTCAATAATGTGAACGCCAAGTTGTTATGTGACTTTTTAACCTATACTGGTCTCACTCAAATAGTCAAGGATCCTACTAACTTCACAAGTCACAGTGAAACTCTAATTGATTTAGTATGTGTAAACGGCAACTTTAGTAACGTCTGTGTAAATTATATAGGTGATCTAGGCAGTCATGCAGTGCTATCTTTTAATCTTAACGTAACAAAAGAAAAGCCGAAACCTATAATTAAGACTTACAGGAAAATTCAGGACATTGACATTAACGACTTAGAAATGCTTTTGGTCTCGTATAATTGGCAAAATTTTCATAACTTAGATGTTAACGCGGTGGTAAACAATTTTACTAATGCATTAATAACAGTTTTTGATATATTAGCACCTTTAACAACAAAATATTTTAGAATACATAAATATCCTTGGATCACTTACAATATTAACCAAATGATTGAGATACGTGATGATACACATATTAAAGCTCGGAGTATTCAGAAAGGAAACCACATATCATACTACAAAGAGTATAGCATACAAAAATAAGCAAAATGAATATTTACCGGATAATCTTAATAATCCCAATATTTTGAATATACATTTTCTCAATGCTCCCGGGAATCATAACATAATATGTGAGTCATGTATGGACTTTTTTAACACAACTAAATACAGTAACAAATCATTTACTATTATCACAGTAGATGTTGATACTGTATTAAGGGCTCTGCGTAGTATCAAATCGAAGGCAATTGGTGCAGATGGTATTTCAATTGATATGTTAATAACATCAACGACTATTATTTTAGATTCCATCACCACTATTATAAATACTTCAATCAAGTCCAGCTCTTTTCCTCTGTTGTGGAAAAAGGCGGTAGTTAAGCCATTAGCTAAAAAAGTTAACCCTAGTACTTTAAATGACATCCGGCCTATTAGTATTCTGCCTTGCTTATCGAAAATTATGGAAAAAATTGTTTGTTCTCAACTCACGCAATACATTGAATCATACAATATCTTGCCATCTATGCAATGTGGATTTAGGAAAGGTAGAAGTACTACTACTGCTCTTCTGAATGTTGTTGATGATATTCTAAGTGCACAGGATGCTGGTGAGGGTACTATTTTGGTCTTACTTGATTTTTCCCGCGCTTTTGATACTATAAACTGGATAATGCTTTTGTCTAAGATGGCGTATTATGGTTTCGGTAAAAAAGCAGTTGATTTGTTTCGAAGCTATTTAGTTGATAGATTACAGGTAGTAGAAGTGACGCTTAGGGATGGTTCGAAAAGTACGTCAGAGTGCGGAACAATTTCCAGAGGAGTTCCCCAAGGTTCAATCCTGGGCCCTGTGTTATTTTCTTTGTATTGTGCTGATGTAATAAATAGTATAAAGCATTGTAAATTTCATATTTATGCAGACGATATCCAACTTTATATTTCCTTCAAACCATCTAATCTTAATTTTGCCCTTAACAAGCTTAACACTGATCTGATCAACATAGCCCGGTGGTCGTGTAATGGTTTAACTTTAAATTCTGACAAAACCAAATATATGTTACTTGGAACCCCAAAACTAACTCGTAAAATCTTACATTTATCACCATCCATCAAAATACATAATACCCAGATAATGCGTGTTAGTGAAGCGAAAAACTTAGGCGTGCTTATGGATGAGCACTTGAGATTCGAAAACCACGTTAAAAATACTATCAGTTCTTGTTTTTATCGACTCAATCTAATGTATCGCATAAGGCCATACCTATCTACAAAGGTTAGAATTAATCAGTATGAATCGCTTGTTTTATCAAAACTAAACTATGCTGACGTAGTAATAGGTCCCAGACTACTGGCACATACCAAGCGCCTTATTCAAAAAGTACAAAATGCGTACGCGAGGTACTGCTTCGCTATCCCACCACTATCCCACGTTACACCATTTTTAAATAATGCACGTTTATTAAAAATGGACTATCGCAGACAGCTCCACCTCGCCACATTAATATTTGGTGTCATTAAATATAAAATGCCACCTTATTTATATTACAAATTAAAATGGCTTGGTGACGATCGTTCTACATGCTACGAAAGCAGAGTTTCTTTGCGGAAGCTAAGTTTGCCATTGTTTCGTACAGCCGCATTCCGTGGCAGCTTTGAATAATCTGCAATTAGTTGCTGGAACAACCTTCCACCGCCCTTGCGTGACCTTAAAAATATTAAAACTTTTAAAATTAAATTGAAATCACTTCTACTTGACTTACAGACTACGTAAATATTTATTGTTTCATTAATTGATTTCTATATGCATGTATGTGTGTGTGTGCGTGTGTGTAGGTATGTATGTATATATGTGTGTATGCGCGCATCTATGTGTATATGTGTATATATATATAAAAGAGTACACATTATATAAGGAAATAATAGTTTATTGTAGCAAACATAATAATAGTAATACAACTATAATAATAATGGATTATAATTTAATTCATCCTATAATTCATCTAACTTAGCATAGAAAACACTAATATATCAGTAGATTAACAATTTAATAATAAGTAAAGTACGACACATAACCTAATTGAGTTTAATTTAATAAATTTCACATTGAATGACAATTAATTTTAAAACAAGACATTAATTATAAATCAAAACTTATACAATAACAATAATAGTAATATAATTAACAAAATAGTAATAGTATGAAAATACTTATAATCTTCGGGTAGCGATTCAGAGTGTTATTATGCAAACACAGGAGTGGCGTACTGTCCAATGTCAGACTCGCTTCTGAATCGTTGAGTGAGTTGCACGTGCTTATAAAGCTCTAGAAATGATACAAACTACCCTCCGCTACGTGTTTTTCTTTGATTGAGATATTATTATAAAACCCGATGCGCCGATACGGCCATTCTGATGAGTGGCACGTCCCTGTGCCTACTCCACATGATCTATAAAAGAGCATAAAATAAGGTTACACAATACACAATAAGAATTTATAGGGTTGCCTCATAGCCTCTGCGCTAATTTTGACAGAGGCTTTAGGACCTCAACGCCCATTCAGCCGTCTCGTATGAAAACAAGATTTAGATTTTAGGTGCCTCGTAGCCTCAGCGCTAATTTTGGCATAGGCTTCAGAACCTCAGCGTTCATATTAGCCATCACATTTACCATAAACTATTTAGCTGTCTCATAGCCTCAGTGCTAATTTTGACAGAAAACAACATAAAACACAATATTAAACACTTAGCTGCCTCATAGATCCCATAAAAAATATATATGTTACACAAGATTAAACAAAGTATAAACTACACCGATGACACAAATATTAAGTAATCAATACAGATACTCATTTACCATTGTTCTCGTTTTTATCGGTACTAGTATTTACTTGATCGTTTGATTGTTCTTCATTATTATTATCAGAACTCAATTGTGATTCTTTTTCCGATATGAAATCATTTTTCATCGCCGATACGGCAATGTTACTTTGAACTCCAAATTTTGGTGCACATCTCAAGTGTTCGTGACAACCTTTCCTGGATCTACTTTTCTCGATCTACCACGACCGTTTATTCGTCGAACTTCATATCTATCGTGTGGTAATATTTTCTTAATCTCATATGGTCCATCAAATTTTGGGCTTAACTTCGTGCCCAGTCTTGGTGGTTCTTTAATTAAAACAAATTCACCTTTCTCAAACCGCTTCACTTTAGCTTTACCTTTATCAAATCGTTTCTTTTCTTTATCTGCGGTTTCGACCATTCTGGCCAGAATTGATGATCTCATTGATACAGGGTCTACTCGTTCATTGACATCGTCAATTATTGAAATTAGTTCAGGTGGAACGGCGCCCTTCTTGCCTGTAAGTAACTCAATAGGCGTTTTTCCTGTTGTTTTTGAAAATGTACAGTTTATAGCTAGTTGAAGGTTATTTAAAGATTTCGCCCAATGAGTCTTTTGTATATTACTTATTACTGTTAATCCACTCTTTAATATTCTCATGATTCTCTCTACTTGCCCATTTGCTCTATTATTATAACCGGCACATTGATGTAATTCTATACTATAATTGTCACAATAGGATTTGTAATGCGATGTAAAAGCACTATCGCCATCTACAATTATTCTTTTAGGGGCACCAAATAGTCCGATAATATCTTGCAAAAGTTTTATAGCACTATCTTGATTTTTAGATTTAGAATGTCTTAATATAACAAATTTTGTGTACGCGTCAATAGCAACAAAAACGTACTCTTTTTGCGAAGCAGAACCGCTAAGTTTTCCTGATATGTCAATGTGTACAGTATGGAATGGTTCTGATACTTTATAAATGGGATGAAGTCGACTCTGTTTTGCACCAGACGGCCCCTTTAAAGTTAAACAAGTTACACAATGTTCTACAAAATATCTAATGGTACTGCTCATTTTAGGAAACCAAAAATGTTCTTTAATTTTAGCCAATGTTTTTTCCCATCCCAAATGATTTAATGACTCGTGATACTTGTTAATAAGGCTCCACTGATAATACTGTGGTACTATTTTAAGTAGTTCAATTTTACCATCAATCTCCAACTTTTGGCACAGAATGTTATCCTTGAGTGCGTATTGTTCACTGAGCTGTAAATCTTTATTTAGATTAGTCAGTAACTTAAACAACTCTGAATCACGATGTTGCTCCATCAATAGCCAATCTTGACTTTGAATAATGCTCATCACTACTCCTGTAGGGTTTCTGCTAAAGAAATCAGCGTGTTTTAACCGTTCTCCTCTTCGATATTCCAAATCGAAGTTAAAATTTTGCAAAAATGACCACCACCTGTGAATCCTAGGTAACAATTCTTGCTTATAACGGGAAGCTTTAACTGCGTTACAGTCTGTGATAATAGTAAATTTGCGTCCATAAAGGTAGTGACGATAATGTTTTACGGCTCTCACAATAGCAAGTGTTTCAAGCTCGTATGAATGATAGTTGGATTCGGCTTTGCTTGTTCTCATACTAAAATAACCGATTACATGTTGTCTTCCTTCCTTAATCTGTATAAGGACTGCACCCAGACCCATAGAGCTTGCATCTGTATGCAATTCGATTGGCAAACCTTCTTGAAAATTAGTTAATAAAGGAGACGATGTTAAATACTTGATAATCTTATTTCTCACTTGCTCGTGTTGTGTCTGCCAATCCCATTTTGCACCCGTTTTCGTCAATTCATAAAGAGGTGCCATTTCAGTGGAAAAATCCGGAATAAATCTCCGAAAGTATCCGGCTAATCCGTTGAACTGTCTTAATTGTTTGACATTTCGTGGTGGAGTTGTATTAGCCAGGGCATCCACTTTTAATGGTCTAGGTCTTATCTTACGTTCACTAGCCTAGGTATTCAATAGAAATTTTCATGAATGAACATTTATTTGCATTAAACGAGAAACCTGCAGTAACCAAAGCTTCAATAACTTTTTCCAACTTGTCAATGCCTTCTTCAAAGTCTTTGCTTGGAATTAGAACATCATCCATGTACACTAAAGCAGCATCGTCCCTTAGAGTACCCAGAGCTTTGTTGATTGCTCTTTGATAAACAGAAGGTGCATTTGTCAAGCCAAAAGGCATCGTGAGGTACTCATACAGACCATCCAGTGTTATAAAAGCTATTTTTTCAATTGAGTCAGGTGATATTGGAATTTGATGGAAACCGGCTGCCATATCCAAACATGTAAAATATTTAGCCTCAGCCAGTTTATCTAACTGGTCCCCAATCAAGGGTAGTGGGTAATGGTCTCTTATGGTATTCGAGTTCAGCTCTCTATAATCAACACAAAGTCTATCTTCCCCGTTCTTCTTTTTCACTAAAATGATTGGGCTTGCAAATGGAGAATTACTTTCTCTAATAATGTTTTTATGTAATAAATCATTAATGATAGTTTTCACTTTTTCTCGTTCCACAGGTGCCAGTCGATAAGGTCTTCGTTCTACAATCCTGTCCGGATTTTTAAGTTTAATTGTCAATTGACCGGTTGTGATTCTTGTACCGGAAACGCCTTCAACGAATGATGTGTGATAATCAACCAAGTAATCTATGTAGTTTTTCCAGTTGATGCAACTCTGTAATATCTGTATTAAGACACTCCAAATTTACATGATTTAATTGCTTTAAAGAGCATGTTGAAATGCAGCGAGTTATTTTAGTGTTATCGCCGGTTATATGAACTTCAACACCTGGAACGCTTAATAAATCTTTTCCAATAATGATGTCAGTAGGCAATTCATGGTCCAATACCACGTGTAATAAAATTTCAATAGTAATGTTATCAACAGAACATGTAGCTAGGATTTGGTTAACAGATATAATTGACACTGGTCCAATACCCTTCAAATGCGTTACCATGTTACTACGTGGTCCGGGAATGGAACAACTGGCCGATTCTCTTATCAAAGAACAGTTACCATGTTACTACGTGGTCCGGGAATGGAACAACTGGCCGATTCTCTTATCAAAGAACAATCTGCTCCACTGTCAAATATACCTTGAAAAGGTTTATCACCAATAGTAACAGTAACAAGATTACTTGAAGACTTACCTTTCTCGCAAACATTGACCGATTTTTCTGATGCTATTCGCTTAAAGCATGTTTTATATGTATGGCCAGGCTTAAAGCAGAAAGAACATTCTTCTCCCTTTTTCGTCTTCTCGGAATCTTTCGTTTTGGCTACCGCGTTTTGGTTACAGTAGCGGGCTCGATGTCCAATTTTTCCACATACAAAGCAAGTTATGCTTTGATCTGACTTTGCACTATTGTTCTCGATTCGCAACTTTTTAAATGGCACTTGATCTCTTGCTGCAGGTACAGGTCTTCGTTTTCTCATCGTTTTTGCGATCGCTATTAATTCGGGAACTGTCTGGCACTTATTGTTTAACAATTCCGTGCGAAGCCTTTCATCCGTGATACTACCTATAACAAACTCAACAGCATCTTGTTCTGTCGGGTTAGGTTTAACAATTCGTTTAAACATTCTCCAAATATTCGAAATGTATTCTGGAATACTAACAACAGAATCAATTGTATAATTTCTAAATTTTAAAACTTCTGAAAAGTATCTAGATTCAGGTTCAAAAGTTTGCAGCATACCATTTTTCATTTCCTCCCAAGTAGTAGTTCTTAATAAACAGTCATCGGCCCATAGTTTCGCTCTTCCTTGAAGAACTCCAGCAACTTTCAACCTTACTTCATGATCTTTTAAATTGTATTCAGTTTGTGTTTTAGAAATTAATTCTACCCATTCTCGTACATCCATGCCACTATCTGGATTATACGACGGAAAATAAACATCAGAGATACGTACA
Organism: Mechanitis mazaeus; assembly: GCA_959347395.1. Lineage (NCBI taxonomy): Eukaryota > Metazoa > Arthropoda > Insecta > Lepidoptera > Nymphalidae > Mechanitis > Mechanitis mazaeus. The sequence continues at coordinate 6,728,857 of OY365757.1, forward strand.
GTTTTTTCCGAGGGTGTTACCATTTTAACAATGTCACTTATTGTTGCTCGGTTTTCGCTGGCTAATTGAGATAACATTTCGGACATCGTATCTTTTAATGTATTAAAAGATACGAGGCTCATGGCTGGAGGCACAGAACTAGATGATTCTCTGTTTTCCATGGCGTGATTGCGTCGTCCCGGCTTCTGATAAAAGAGTACACATTCTATAAGGAAATAGTTTATTGTAGCAAACATAATAATAGTAATACAACTATAATAATAATGGATTATAATTTAATTCATCCTATAATTCATCTAACTTAGCATAGAAAACACTAATATATCAGTAGATTAACAATTTAATAATAAGTAAAGTACGACACATAACCTAATTGAGTTTAATTTAATAAATTTCACATTGAATGACAATTAATTTTAAAACAAGACATTAATTATAAATCAAAACTTATACAATAACAATAATAGTAATATAATTAACAAAATAGTAATAGTATGAAAATACTTATAATCTTCGGGTAGCGATTCAGAGTGTTATTATGCAAACACAGGAGTGGCGTACTGTCCAATGTCAGACTCGCTTCTGAATCGTTGAGTGAGTTGCACGTGCTTATAAAGCTCTAGAAATGATACAAACTACCCTCCGCTACGTGTTTTTCTTTGATTGAGATATTATTATAAAACCCGATGCGCCGATATATATATATGTATGTGTGTGTATTGGTATATATGTATGTAAATATATACTTTTAATTCTACTTCCATGTTCAGCACGCTGTACTATATCGGTGTTCCAGAACTAAATAGGTTTGCCGAATAATTTATTTACAATTTTAAAACCTGCTTTGTAGTTTACTAAGACTAGGTAAATCCATTTTCAAACCGTTTTTATTTTAGAAATACCTGCATTGATGAGATGTACTAATAATAATAATATATATATATGGCCTTTACATCTATGACAGGTGATTTAAGCAGCATCGCGATGGCACTTGCGCTCGTGGCTGATTAGACCGATACGAGAATTGATCCGTCGGCGGCACATGCGACAGATGAACGTTTCCCCTGATGGTCGGGAAGTAGAGGACTTTTGGTGACGCCTCGTGCGTTTCTCATGTAAAACCTTGAACCAGGCGTCGTCATGCGTTGATTGACCGTCATGGAGGAGACGACGCCACCTGACCCTATTCAAAGCCAACTCTTGCCATTGGTTACTGGAGATGTTAAATGCAACCATATCACACTTGACGCAATCCTTATAGCGGAGCAATGGTCGACCTATGGGCCTTTTTGCGTCTGCAACCTCTCCGAGTAAAATTTGGCGGGGAATACGAATCTGCTCCATTCGATACACGTGCCCGAGCCACCTCAGCCGTGTTTTTTTGAGCATGGCTGTGATACTAGGGAGCTGCGCTTCGCCTAGAACAGCCTCATTTGTCACTCGATCTGCCCATGTGATGCCCATAATGCTCCGAAGACAACGCATGTGGAATGTGTTTAATCGGCGTTCCTGTTTAGCATAAGTAGTCCAGGTTTCGGCCCCATACAAAAGTGTACTTAGGACGCATGCTTGGTAAATCAGCATTTTCGTTCTTACCGTGAGATGTTTATTACCCCAAGCCCTAGTACGGAGCCTCCCAAACATTGTGGCCGCTCTGCCGATACGGGAATCGATCTCTGCATCAAGCGAGAGATTGTTCGTCACTTGTGAACCTAAGTAGCAAAACTTGTTGATCACCTCGAGTGGCGCGCCGTTAAGTAAGATCCTTGGATATTCTGAGCACCCTTGCGCAAGTATAACGGTCTTCTTTGCATTGATGGACATAGAAAAGAGGTCGCATGCTTGGGAAAATTTATTCATAAGCTTTTGAAGCTCTTCTTCACTGTGGGCGACAAACGCAGCGTCATCAGCAAAAAGTAGACTATTTACGTATATGTTCTCCCTGTGAGGCTTGGACCTCAGCATGGATAAGTTGTATAGGCTACCATCTGATCCCGTGTGTAAGTGGATGCCTTGCTGTTCCTCACCGAAAGCGACCCTCAAAAGCACCGAAAAAAATATTCCAAATAGTGTAGGTGCCAGAACACAGCCTTGACGGACACCGCGGCGTACTTCAAAGGGAGCAGATGTGCCACCATTGTGTAGGATTGTGGCTTCCATACCCTCGTGGAAAGACTGCATGATTCTTAAAAGCTTTGGTGGACATCCAATGCTGACAAGAACCGAGTACAGCCCCTCCCTGCTCACTGTATCGAAAGCCTTGTTCAGGTCAACAAATGCTATAATAAGTGGGGTTTGTTGCTCTCTACACTTTTCCTGAAGTTGTCGCAGCGAAAATATCATATCGACAGTTGATCGTTGGGATCTAAAGCCGCATTGAGCCTCCGGATATATGCGGTCGGCGAGTTGTTGTATTTTAAATAAAGTGGCCCTAGCAAAGGCTTTGCCGACGATGCTGAGAAGGGAAATACCGCGATAACTATGACAGTCACCGCGATCGCCTTTGCCTTTATATATTGTGACGATATTAGCATCTCGCATGTCCTGGGGTACGCAGCCCTCTTCCCAACATTTGATCAAGGTGTTATGAAGGATAGGCAAGATACATTTAATTTTGACGATTTCAGCAATAATTTCGTCTTTGCCAGGACTTTTGCGGTTCTTGAGCTGTTTGACGGCAAGGTGGAATTCCTCTATGGTAGGTGGGACGTCTAAATCGTGCCAAGTAGCTAGGTTTGGAATCAGTCCAACTGCTTGTGGTTGTATATATGTAGGACACGAGTAGAGTTCGGTGTAGTGTTCCACCCATCTTGCCACTTGGCGGCTGGTATTTGTTATAACGCAACCATCAAGTTCTTTCAGGGGTGCCGTCTTTTTAGGAATAGGTCCAAGAGCTCTTTTAATGCCTTCATATACACCGCCGATATTCCCTCCGTTTGCACATGCTTGAATGCTTTGACAGAGCTCTGTCCAATAAGCATTTGCGTAGAGCCGCGTGCTACGTTGAAGTGAGGCTTTTGCTTGAGTGAGCTCTTCACGTGTCGCACTGCAAGGATGTAGACGATACTTCAAAGCAGCCTGACGCTTCGCGTCCAGTAGGGGTAAAAGATGTTCTTCATTTTCGTAAAACCAGTCGTGAGCTCTACCTTTCCGATGTCCGAAGACTTTTCCTGCGGTGGTTGTAAGAAGAGATTTTACTTTTTTCCACTCTTCTTGGGCTGCTACAGAACTGTCCCATGTTGCTACTTCCTCTCGAACTTGATCCTCGAAAGCCTTCACCACTTCCTGGTCCCGGCTCTTCGAAAGATCAATACTTTTTCGCCCAGTGGGCATACAAGAGTGAATTCTTTTGGGGACTAATCGGACTTTAGTAACAACTAGGCTGTGATCAGTGTCGCATTCAGCACTGTAGAAAGTACGTGTGTGAAGCGATAAGGTCCAGCTGATGCCAATGCTTTGATCTAGGGTGCATCCAGGAGACTTTTCGCATCATTTTGCCTTTAAAGAAAGTATTGGTGACGCATAGTTGATGTTTAGCGCAAAACTCCAACAATCGTTGTCCGTTGTCGTTAATCTTCCCTATGCCATGATCGCCGAGGCATCCAGGCCAAGCTGATGTATCCTGACCGACGCGTGCGTTGAAGTCCCCCAAGATGTGCAGTCTGTCAGATGGAGACACCCCAAGCACTGTTTCGTAAAAATGGTCCTTGGTCTCAGATTTTGCATTGAGCGTCGGGGCATAAGCGCAAATAAGAGTTACGAAACCACTTTTAGTATTAAGACGCAAGCACATTATACGCTCAGATATACCTTTAGGTGCCTCCATCGCATCAACAAGACTGTTTCGGATCGCAAAACCAACACCATGTTCGCGTGTTTCTGAGAAACTTTTACCTCTCCAGTAAAAAGTATAGTTGGCTTCACGCATTGACCCCTCGTCCTCAATTCTGGTTTCTTGTAGAGCTGCGACATCAATGTTCAGCCTTTTGAGCTCGATGTCAATATTGTAAGTTTTGCGCAGATCTTGTGCACAATCCGAACTTCTACAGCTATTCGGGAAGCCTGTCCTCATAGTACGGACATTCCATGACGCGAATCGCATGTAAGCAACGTTTTTTGTGAGTTTTGCATTCGTTCGAGCAGGTGTGTGAATTTTACAACGCCAACGTCCAGCTGTGAGGCCTGTGCTCCGTTCACCAAGACGGAACAAGTTAACGTTGAGGCGGATCAGTACCTTATTGTTCGGGGGCTGCCCGACTTGAAACAGGCGGTAACTGATCAGTGGATCTTCAATGGATCCTCCTACTGGCGAAAGTGACCCCTGGCGCTCGCACGTACAACGCCTATTTGTACGAGCTTATAACCGGTAACTGCCACTCCCCGTGTTGATTTCCCCCTGCATGGCAGGTAGGCGAAGTAACCTCTCCGCGGTTGCTGCTACGCCTGGGACAGACGACTTTATGGCAATATGGGCTTGCCCAGAACCCGTACCACCCTCTCTCTCCTCCCCGACAAGAGTCCACAGGAATGACAAGTCACTACGTGTGGTGCCGGTTTGACCGCAAATACCTGGCTTTCGCCTAAACCGAGGCATTACTTCCGGGTTTGATATTAGTTTTCCTTCTTTTTGGAGACTAGGTGTGAGGGTCTCGCTGTAAGTTGTTACAGGGACAGAGTTCCCTGCCCTCGCCAGGTTTTTTTTTTTTTTTTTTCCATGAGCCGCCATGAGAAAAAAGGTGTGGCCGCTGCGAAGTTGATTGGGGCAGCTTCTTAGAGCTGACGAGATTATTGGGAACAGCGTTCTTATTGTCGATTTGCCTTAAAAGATTAGCAAAATTACGCCGCTGTTCATCCAATACACCTGTTAGGAGAAGGGTTTGGGATACTAGTGTCACTCGACATAAGGGAGTGTGACACTAGCAGCTAGAGCAGTCCGGGGTCGCGCACCCGTAGCGGTTCCGGTCAATTATCGGACAGACAATTGATGGATCCACCCTCTGAACGAAATTATTTTAAATATCTTATTTTAAATATATGTACAAATTATGGAGGTTAGACATATGAACAACAACCTTGTATTGGCTGAAAATTTAAAAAGTATCAGTTGTATGTTGATTTTTTTTTTTTACCTAACACCTACCACCTACATGATATACGTACAAAAACTGAATAATATTCAGTATGAACAGAATGTGCTGGAATAAACAGATATAATCATTCCAAACTATTGAAATATTTATTAAATATATATTGTTAAGAAGAACGCAAAATTAAGCGGAAAAGCACTTCCTTCTTATCCTGCACCGTCGCTACACCTCACTTAATTACGTGATTCGATAATTATATATATAGGATATTCTTCTTATCTCTATCTCCATACCTTATAACTAATTAATGTTTAACATTCTTATATTTTAAATTTAATGCATATATGCACGAATGAAATAAATAATGTATAAGCTATATTTTCTAGAGCTAATCAAAATTCAGTTCTACAATTTAAAATAATCGTTGTTGCAAATACACAACACTTAAAAGTGTATTCAAAGATACAGATAAATAAGACTAATATAAAATAGGTTGTTCGTTTAAAGCAACAAATTCAAATCTACTATTAATACTGTTTGTAACTGTTAACAATCTTGTTTTTGTTGTTCTTTATTCTCAGTTTCCACTCTCTTTCTACCTAACGCAATTTGAATCTCAGCAAATGTTTTCCCTTTAGTTTCAGGAACGAAAAAAAATATTAAAGTACCCACTAAAAAGCACATGGCACTGAAAAACCAATACGTTACAGACGGGACCAAGCGCTTTAGTCATCTGTGCGAAATATTTAGAAGTTAGGAATGTTAATACAAAAGCTGACATTAAACATATTGAATATCCAAATGCTCGAGCTGGTCCGTCGAATACTTCTGCTGTTACTACAAAGACTAGACAGCCGATGCCAACGTTAAAGCAATATGTAATGAGTATCAAAGATATGACAGGTAGATAATTCAGAAAACCAGTGACGGTATAGCCAGCGGGCTCGCTGATTTTGAAATAGATCCCCAAACCCATCATACCAAGAAACATGCCAATCATCGAGTAATTTAGAATAGGTCGTCTTCCAAACCACCTTGTAAAAAAAAAAAAAAAGTGGTACATAAAGCGGCTATTATTTGTATAATAGCAATCACAACTGAAGCCAGCTCTGCTTGCACGCTGGTCTGCGTCGACTTCAAAATAGATTGCAAATAAAATGATACTGCGTTGTAACCTATCGCATTGGCTCCAGCGCAAATTAAAATACCCAATGATAAAGATTTTAAAAAGGTCTTGTCTCTCAACAACGCAATCTTGTCGATTTTAACTTCCTTGCTTGATTTATACTCCTCTATCTCTTGTTTAATGATTTGATCAGAGTCTCGAATTTTGGATAGTATTTCTATGGAGTCGTTAACATATCCCTTTGAATGTAGGTAAACCGGGCTATCAGATATAAATGGCAGCGGTAAAGCCGTCATAATAATAATTATTATTATTTTTCATTTTCTTTTAATCATTATTATTATTTTTTTTTTTTTTTGTTTAGTAATATGTTATATTACCATAGACTATGTAATCATTTATTAGATATTTCTTATATACTTATTAATAATAAAATTGTTAAAGTAGCATTTACTATATTCTCACGAACCGTGGAAACGCTGATTAAGCACAGGTGCATTGTATCATGTTAAAATCCCAGAATGTAAATCTGAAACCCTTGTTTGTTACACTTTCTGTATTCCTTTAATTATTAATTCATTACATTCATTCTTGTCTCCAACTTTGAGCAAGGATCACGTAGTTTGTAAATTAAATATAAGTATTAAATTTTAAGTTAGTAAATATTTTTTTTTTGGATCCTCCGGTTGTGACCGACGTAATTGGCGCAGTCGGTAGGATCGCCGAAATTTAGTTAATTAAATTAATTAAATAGAGTCAGTGAATCAATCAAGGACGTCGGCTATCTCGAATCTACACCGTGTTGCAGCAGGAGGAGTTTCCGAACATTGAAACACCAAAAGGTACAAATTTTTGTAAGTACTTTAGAATCGTTCTGAAGTTGCTTCCATTTATTCCTTAAGTTATCCTTATAAATATCCAAGATTTTCCATTCATGGCAATCTAGGACCCGTAGGTTAGATATTAATAAGAGAAATAATATTTTAGATTTTAATAGAAATTTAAATAATAGTAGTGTAGTCAGTATAGCTGATTTAGAGAATATCTTTAAAGCTATTCGCTTAATTCCGGAATTTGACGGAAATCATAACGTATTGTCGCGATTTATAAGAATTTGTGATCAACTTGGTAATGATTTTATTACTAACGAGCCAGGAAATGAATTACAAAATTTAGCATTAATAAATGGTATTTTAAATAAAGTTACTGGGCCCGCCGCCCGAATGATAAATACAAATGGTATTCCAGAGAACTGGAATGGTATCCGTAACGCTTTAATAAATAATTTTGCAGACCAGGGAGATGAGACCTCTTTATATAACGATTTAGCTTTATTAATTCAAGGTTCGGCTACACAAGAATATTACGAAAAATCTCAAAATTTATTTAGTACTATAATGACCTATGTACGTTTGCATGAAACCATTCCTATCACAATAGAATCAAAACGCAAATTATATCAAAATTTAACATTAAAATCATTTTTACGTGGCCTTCGCGATCCTTTAGGATCCAGAATACGGTGCATGCGACCTGACACTATTGAAAAAGCTTTCGAATTTGCTCATGAAGAGATGAATACATTATATTTACAGCAACGTAACGAATATGTTCCCGAAAAGAGGCCACAGCCTAATAATCAGGTCAGTGTATTTCCTAAATTTAATTATGGTCATTTGCAACAACCTTTTTCAATGCCAGTGACACGATCAAGTTTTACACCCCCTAGACCCTTTAATAATCAAGGCTACTCGAAACAAAACATTCCGCAACTAAGACCTGCACCAATTTGGCGACCCCAGGCGCCTCAGTACCCTCCTAGAACCCAACAAATATTCGGTGCACTCCCGCTAAATTACAGACCCCAAAGTAACGTATTCAAAGTACCACCGTTGAAAAATATTTTTAATAATAATAATTCACCACATGCCCATGAGCGGTGTAAGCCACTATGTCCCGAAACCGATACAAAATCGTCAACCTTGGGATTGGTCTAGATTAGGTAATCCGCCACCTACAAATTATTTTAAATCTAGAGAAGCAAATTTTAATGAGTTTTATAACCCTAATTATGAATATTACGAAAGTGACTATTATAATGACTACCCCTCTACTGACCTTTACAGTGAACATTATTACGAATCACCCCAATGTTCAGAAGATTACACGATAGACACGATTACAGAAGAGACACATAATACGAATATTCGTGACCCCACTCCTAATGAGGATTTTCGGGAGGACCCCAAATCAGACACATTAAAATAGAACTTAATCTTCATACACAAAGACAGTTACCATATATAAATATATCAAATCCCCCTCTTAAACTTTTAATTGATACAGGCGCTAATCAGTCTTTTATTAGCCCTAAAGCTGTGCAACGTTTTTATTCACATTTATCTTGTAACTATGACCCATTTGAAGTAACTAACATACATGCGACTACGCGAAATAATTTTTCTATTACCATACCGTGTTTTCAAGAATTTAATGAAAATGATAATTTAACTTTATATATATATAAATTTCACGATTATTTCGATGGTTTGATAGGTTATGACTTGCTTGAAAAATTAGAATCTAATATTGACTTAAAAATAAGATGTTGGTTACTCGAAACTCTAAAAAACCTTTAACGATGTATGACTCACGAAATAGCAATTTATATGAGGATATAATACCTGCAAATTCATCAAAATTGGTTCGAGTCCCTATAAATTACCATAAGGGCGATGTTTTAATTACAGAACAATATATTTCGGGTTGTGTAATTGACGATTGTATTACAACAGTTAATAATAACCGGTATTTTACAGGTAAGAAATCCAACTCGTCATGACTTAGTATTTTCTATTGACCGACCTATAAGTGCAGAGTTATTTAATATTCAGTGCACGCGTACTAAACATTCGTCTAATCGAGTTAAGGAAGTACTGTCAAGATTACGCACGGATCACTTAAATGCAGAAGAACGCGCTAACTTAGAGTCATTGTGTTCACAGTACGCAGACGTTTTCTATATAGATGGAGAGCCACTTACTTTTACAAATAAAATTAAGCATACAATAAAAACGACAGACGAACAACCAATTTACACTAAAAGTTATAGGTATCCATTTATTCATAGACAAGAGGTTCAAGACCAGATATCAAAAATGTTAGAGCAGGGAATCATCCGCCCCTCTGTATCACCCTGGAGCTCCCCCATCTGGGTTGTTCCTAAGAAACAAGATGCTTCCGGTAAAACGAAATTTCGTATCGAAGTAGACTTTAGAAAAGTCAACGAAAAGACTGTCGACGACAAGTACCCCATCCCTAACATAAATGACGTCCTAGATAAGTTAGGAAATTGCCATTATTTCACTACTTTAGATCTCGCAAGCGGGTTTTATCAGGTAGAGATGAATCCTGATGATATATTTAAGACAGCGTTCAATGTAGAGCACGGGCACTTCGAATTCTTACGTATGCCGATGGGTCTTAAGAATTCACCTTCAACTTTTCAACGCGTGATGGATAATGTGCTCAGGGGACTTCAAAATGTTAATTGCCTTGTATATTTAGATGATATCGTCGTATTCAGTGTTTCTTTACAAGAACATATAGTCAATTTAGAGAAAGTATTTAATAGATTAAGGGAATCAAATTTCAAAATACAAATGGACAAATCCGAGTTTTTAAAATTAGAGACAGCGTACCTCGGACATATCATTAGTAAAGACGGTATTAAACCTAATCCGGACAAGATAAAAGCTATTGAAAAATTTCCTATACCTAAAACTGTTACTGAAATTAAGCGTTTTATTGGGTTATTGGGTTATTATCGTAAATTTATCCCTGATTTCGATCGTTTGACAAAACCTATGACTCAATCACTAAAAAAAGGATCAAAGATTAATATAAATAAAGAGGACTATATTAACTGTTTTGAAAAATGCAAGACGTTACTCAGTAATGCCCCGATAGTCCAATATCCCGATTTTAATAAAGATTTTATATTAACTACCGACGCTTCAAACTTTGCTATTGCTGGAGTACTTTCTCAAGGACAGATAGGATGTGATAAACCTATAGTTTATGCATCTCGCACCCTCAATACCAGTGAGATAAATTATAGTACGATTGAAAAGGAGTTATTGGCTATCGTCTGGGCAACTAAATACTTTCGCCCTTACCTTTTCGGTCGTAAATTTAAGGTCGTAACCGATCATAGGCCACTTCAGTGGGTAATGAATTTAAAAGAGCCTAACTCTAGACTTACTCGCTGGAGATTCAAATTAAGTGAGTACAATTTTACTACAGTTTACAAGCCAGGCAAATTAAACACCAATGCAGACGCTCTTTCTCGTATAGAAATTAATATGGAAGACGCGAGCTCCATTATAGTTAATCCCTCTGAAAAACCACCCTCTTTACGTGGTTCCTCCACTGAAACAGCTCATACTTCATCTACTGAAACAGCCCATAGCACATCTACTGAAACGATCCATACTAGTATCGAGAACCCTATATTAGAAGTTCCAAATTCTGACGAACCCTTAAATAAATTCAGTCGTCAAATAATTTTCGTAGTAGTAGGAGATATTAAAAAACGGCCGACAGTAACAAAACCCTTTGAAACACACATTAGGACGACTATACAATTATCAGAATCAAACCTTGAAAACGATGTAATTAATGCTGTTAAAGAATTCATCAACCCTAAAGTCAAAACAGGTATTTTAATAAACCCTCTCCTTGCTATGTATAAAATTATTCCAATTATTCAAGATAAATTTAAAAATATGACCATGCATTTGGTTCTCACAAAGAAGGAAATAGAAAATGTTAAGGATTATTTAAAACAGCAAGATATTATTAAAAATTATCACGAAGGTAAAACGAATCACAGAGATATTAATGAATGTTACCGTGCCCTTTCTATTAGATATTATTGGCCAAAAATGAAAGATCATGTAACAAAATATATAAACGAATGTATTATCTGTAGACAAGCTAAGTATGATCATAATCCCATTAGACAACAATTTTCTGTAGTTCCACCCCCAACTAAACCCTTTGAAATAGTTCACCTTGACCTTTTTACTGTTCAAAATGAAAAATTTCTCACCCTCCTTGATGCGTTTTCAAAATACTCACAAGCCTATCGTCTTCGAGACGGTACAGCCCTTAGTGTAATTCAAGCATTTTTAACTTTTTGTACTCATCATGGCGTTCCTTTGACTATTGTAACTGATCAAGGAACAGAATTTACAAACGCTCTATTTTCTGAATTTACCCGACTTCACAAAATACAACATCGCAAGATTTTAGCACACGCCCCTAATGAAAATGGTATTGTGGAACGATTTCATTCGACAATACTTGAACATTTAAGGATTTTAAAACTAAAAAATAAAAATGAATCTTTAATGAATTTAATGTTATATGCAGTCTTAGCTTACAATAGTACAATACATAGTTTTACAAACTGTAGACCTATAGATTTAATTACTGGACACTTTGACCCTCGTGACCCCATAAAAGTTAACTTGACTGAGCATTTATTACAACAATACATACAAGACCATAGAGAGAGAATGATTAAAGTGTATGACCTAATTAACGAGACTTCATTACAACACCGAACAATACTAACTGAAAATCGTAATAAAAATCGTGAGCCTGAAAGGGAATACACCCCTAACGAACAAGTTTTTATCAGAAACCCTATGGCAAGTAGGCAGAAATTAGCTCCACGTTACACACAAGACACCGTCCTTGCTGACCTTCCTATACATATTTATACTAAAAAGAGACGCGGTCCGGTAGCTTAATCACGACTTAAAAGAAACCCTAAAGAACCCGTATTGTTACAGGATTCTACTAATGTCACTACTCCAACTGACGCAAGGACAAGAAGTAATGATTAATTCGTTAGACTCAGGTCCCGGCTTACTCCCTTTTAAACTAGGCGAAACGAAAATTATATCACATTACCATTCATTTTTAAACTATGTAGACCTTGATATTATTAATAACCAAACCCTACTAGTTAAAACTCAAATATATAACATTAGACGACAGCTAGATAATATTACATCTCTTTATGAACCTCACCTTAATTACCTTAATTCTAAAGTAGATAATTTAATTACCTTTCTGAAAACCTTTGAGCATGGTCGTAGTAAAAGAGGACTCATTGATGGCCTTGGTTCTGTCATTAAAAGTATATCTGGTAATTTGGATTATACTGATGCCATTAAATATGAAAATGCAATTCAATCTCTTCAAAGACAATCGAAATTTAACGAGCATATTAGTTTAACGAAAGAATGGTCGTTATGTAACTCTAAAACTATAGACAATATAGTTAAAAATCAAAATAATATTACTAGAGTACTGAACTCTATTATTAATAAAATTAATATTAAAGAACTTTATGCCCATATGGCCCAGTATCTATTAATTTTAAGTGTGTTATATTACCATAGACTATGTAATCATTTATTAGATATTTCTTATGATCATAGTCATAGTAAAAGAGGACTCATTGATGGCCTTGGTTCTGTTATAAAAAGTATATTATACTGATTCCGTTAAATATGACAATGCAATTCTATCTCTACAAATTATCGAATTAAAATTACAATCGAAATTAAACGAGCATATTATTCTAACGAAAGAATGGCTGTTATATAACTCTAAAACTATAGACAGTACAGTTAATATAACTAGAGTACTATAATAGTTAATACAACTAGGGTATTGAACTCTATTATTAATAAAATTAATATTAAAGAACTTTATGCCCATATGGCCCAGTATCTATTAATTTTAAGTGATAATATAGATACCTTATCAGAGGAACTAAGAAAACTAGAAAGTTCTCTAGGTTTTATACGTGCATCGAGCACGCCTCATTCTATTATTAGTATTGTAGATCTTGATAAAATATGAAATCCTAAGTTTAGAACTTAGATATTATTATGATATAATTAAATTAGGTTATTTTTATATCGGTAATCAAATAGTTATAGTTTTAAAAGTACCGATCGCCGTACCCTTGTCCTATGATCTTTACCGATTATCAATTGTTCCTAATAAATATAATCAAGTCCTTATTCCCAACCTACCCTTTATGGCAATTTCTAGTAATAATTCTATGTACATGGAGGCTGAATGCCCGAAGTCCAATTCTCTGTACCTTTGTGAACAAGAAACTAACTATGCACTTCGAGATGGACCTGACTGCATCAGAAACCTGATTGAAAAGCAAGAACTTGATTCAACCTGCAAACTAACATCCGTAATTCTTAATAATGAAGCGCTGGAACAACTGGATGAAAAACACTACATCATGAGTTTCCCTACACCCATGAAAATTAAAATATCTTGTGGTCAAGATTTGTACAAGACACTTCAGGCAGCTTTCTACTGGAAATCCCGCTTAACTGATATGTCAAGACACCTGCAATCACAGTTGTAAATTCAAACGACTATATAAAAGGATACGCTATAAGGATAATAGATTTACCTAACCTTGGAAATCAAGTGCAAACAAATATATCTCCTATAATACTGAATTCAATGAATCTTCAAAAGCTTCATTTAATAAATTCAAAAATGTCTCTAGAAACCCCAGTTAATTTAACTCAACTAGAAGATCATAGCGTATTATATCATACGACGATTCCTGTATACTTAATGCTTTTTGGAGCAAGCATACTTTGCATTTATCTGGTGTACAGAAGATTCCGTTTGCAAGACATTAAAAGAAGTAACGCGACTAAAAATAAGAATATTCAAGATAAAAGTGAAGTTCATCCCCACGCAATAAGGGTGGATCCTAGCAACTCTCTCAAGGAATAGTTGCTGATCTGCGGAGGGAGGTGTTATATTACCATAGACTATGTAATCATTTATTAGATATTTCTTATATACTTATTAATAATAAAATTGTTAAATTAGCATTTACTATATTTTCACGAACCGTGGAAACGCTGATTAAGCACAGGTGCATTGTATCATGTTAAAATCCCAGAATGTAAATCTGAAACCCTTGTTTGTTACACTTTCTGTATTCCTTTAATTATTAATTCATTACATTCATTCTTGTCTCCAACTTTGAGCAAGGACCACGTAGTTTGTAAATTAAATATAAGTATTAAATTTTAAGTTAATAAATTTGTATTTTTTTGGATCCTCCGGTTGTGACCGACGTAATTAATATTATTTTTTGTGTTATTATTGTTGTTGTTGTCATTTTTATGTTTTGTTAATTTACGATCGTACATAAGTTTTATTTTTATACAATAATTATTCTTCATTCCATCTTGTTCTTTTTTTTTTTATTTATTATATAATTTATGCATTCTGTTTAATGTAGGTACTCCATCATTGTTTCACCTTATTTTTGTTATATTACCTTAGTACCTACATTAACGTTTATCTTTTTAATTCTTTTATTTTTATGTAAAATATCTGTTTATACTTAGCGACGTAACTCGCTTAAAGGCAGCCACAGAATACCAGCTTTGAGAATATTGTTCTCAACAATCAGCTGAGTGGCCAACCTTTTTGGATAACTGTATCTTTTTTTCTTTTTTTTTAATTAATTAGCGTCAATAGTGTTAATTGTTAAGTGTTTTGTTGTTGTTGTATTTTTTTTTATTGTGCTGTATAGGTTGTCCAAATAAAGATTTTTGATTTGATTTGATTTGATTTGATTTGAATATGTAGATGAAATACAATTAGGAATAAATACATCTATAAATAAAACTAGGGGAAAGAGCCCGTCGGAGTTATTATTTGACTACGACATTACAAGTACGTCAGTAAATATACTTAACGAAGCGAGAACTAACTGGTAACACTAATGAGTAGGCAGTGGTTACAAACCTTTTCCCATAAGCACTATAAACTTCACTTATATATTTCATAACCATCACTTCATTAAACAATTAGTTTGTTTTTATAAGAATATTGCGAATGTTACAAATAACAGATAATATATTACTTAAATAATTTTATTTAACGACTCTTCAGAGCTGATATGAATGATTTTAGATTTTTCGTTTTGACGGACCATAAAGTAGTGCATAGTGCAGATGCGAACCCAACAAAAGTCATATTTTGTTTCTTTTATCTTTAGTTTTGTTCTTATCTTTAGTCGTCGCAGTGCAGACAAGAAGTCATCTTTTTAATATCCTGCTAGTAATTTTACAATTATAGGCTTAGAAAATAAACCATTAATATCGTTTTTAACATCAACACAGGTAACAAAAGCGATCGTATCTTTAGATGGATTTAAAGAATAACCACTTATTTTGGATAAGTTTTCGGTGATTTTTATAAGGTTCTCGTCTTTTCTCTGTGGAATGCCATTTATTTGTATGTTTGACCTTCGCACCCATTGCTCATTGTAATGTGGTTGATTTTTGTCTTTAGATCTTCATTTTCTGATTTATTTCATTCAAATCAGACATTTTAAATTCGACATTTGAGACACGTTTGTCTAAATCTTTAAGTTTGGTAAAAAGAAGATATTTTTCAGTTCCAAAATATCATTTTTCATGTCATATATATCGTCTCTAATTGATTGTACGTTTCACATTTGTGATTGTAACACCGCAATTTGCGAAGATATCGTAGAAAGCAAAGAGTTTAGAGAAGGATACGAAGGTTGAGAACTCATGGCAGGACATGATATTGTGAGGGTGGGCGTAGATTTTTTTACATAGCTGAGGCTCCATGTGTGATTCCCGTGTGTCAGTTTCTGAATATAACTAATTTTAACGAATTCACCTTAGTATTCTAAACCGCTTTTCCCATTGTGTTTTCGTGATTAAGTCAGAGTAAAGATTGTGTAATAAAAATGGAATACCTTTTTTATTTAAATTGATTAATAACTACTGTTAAATATTATGCATTAATCAATTAAAAATGTAATGAATGCTATCTTTTACGACTATAAAAATCAGTATTTTTTAATTCATTATGAAACGTTTTAAAATCTTTCGTCGAAATTTGGTAGACACAGAGAGACAACAACTGATATTGTAATAAGAAATACTTTTTCACAGGTTAAATGTTACCGAGGACACAATTTAACTAAATTACATATTATTAAAACGTAAAGACAGTTAACTAAAACTACTAGTTTTTATAGCAGCTACTATACTTTACCTACTAGTCTACAACTAGTTAGAACATCACTATACCAGTCATAAAAATAAAGAAAACAAAGCCAGCTATAATAAAAACAAAAAAAATATATCGTAATATAAACCAAAACGCCTTTTATAAATATGTTAATATTTATTTTGTGCTATTGTTTTTTTAATCCCCTTATTTAGATTATTTTTTTTTATTTTTTTTTGTCTCGTGTCTCGTGCTGTTAGCCCTAATAGCTGTTACAGCGTCACCGGGGGTGGTGGGCGATGGCATAAAAGTCTCCGCCCTTGAAAAATCGGAGCCTCAAGGGCCCGGGGGAAAACGTCCGTCTCAAGGGTGCCTGTAAGAGGCCGGACCTCGGTTTGAGGCGACGTTCGTTCTAAGGATGCTTGGGATGGGTGTTTAGACACTATCGTTCCTCGGCGGCAGAACGCCGAGGCAACGCACGCAGTTTGGGTCCTTGCCTTCGCCGGCGAAGGCGGTGTGTGTGTGTGTTTGTAGTGTGCCCTGAGCGTCTGTTACGTCCGACGAACGTACAAGTATAATCATCCGTGTCGATGAGGATCGATTTGGGACGTCTCCTCTTATGAGGAACGTTGGGGTATGGTTTGTAATTGGTCAAGTGTACAGTGTCCAACGAAAGATGGCAATACGGGTCGCACGCGGTTACCGGACGATGTCCTTTGAGGCGGCGAAAATTCTTTTCCAGGATATCCACCCGGCGGTGGGAAGGACCAGGACATTGCCCAGCACACGCTCGCCTTGTGCCCTGCGTGGAGTGCAGAGCGGCAAGTCCTGGTCACCCGGATCGGTCAGAATCTCTCCCTGCCAGCAGTTGTGTCGGCAATGCTCGGCGGGGATACGGCGTGGAGGGCCGTGGCCTCCTTCTGCGAGACAGTGATGTCCCGGAAGGAGGCCGCTGAGCGGGGTCGCGAGTGGATCTCGGATCCCGCTCGACGAGGACGCCGACGGGGCGCTGGTAAGTCCCGTCGCGGTCCTCCTGGTGCTCCTCCACCATAAGCGGGGCCCCTGGGGTCACAGGTTCGTCGGGTGGGGGCCCGGCGGGCCTTTCTCACCATCTCCGCGACCTCGGGAAGGATGGCTGACGTCCCGTGGTACCGTTTGGCCGTAGCTAGCACCGGCGAGGGTGCTGGGGGGAGCGCGTGTTAAGCGCCCCCGGTACGGGACTAGCAATAGCCGGCGGGTGGGGGCCCCCGTGGCATTGCATGCAATTCCTGACAAAAAAAAAAAAAAAAAAAAAATTGGTTTGTAATTGGTCGCCTCAACTACCAGTGGGTTGGGGTGGTGTTTGGCTCTATCAAAGTAGCTCTTAGAGAGCTCCTTGAAATATTGAGCTATGGTGGGTATGCCTAGCTCTCTATGGAGGTCTGTGTTTCGTAAATACCACGGGGCCCCCGTGGCAATAAGAAGAAATTTGCTCTGAATCATCTGAAGGGGATACAGATTTCTGTGAGCAAAAGCGACACTCGCATAGGACATAACTGAACGAATACAAGTAAAGTGTGCACTTATTTCTAAGTGACATTTTACTTCGCTTGCATATGAGGGGATACAGGCGACCTAAAATAAAGGCTGCTTTATCTCTGATTATTTTGACGTAAGGGATGAAGGATAATCTGCTATCAAGCGTTACACTTAGGTATTTGGTTCTATCACACAAATTTATCGGATTATTAAAAAGCGTTACCTTCTGCAGCCGACTGGTTTTATAATCTGACCTCCTTCGAAAGAGCACCGCGGTACTTTTCTCCGGGTTCAGCTCGATTCTCCATTTCCTGAACCAATCCCCTAAGGTATTGGCGTAGGACTGAAGGCGAGCGGTGATTAATCCAATCGAGTGAGAGGATGTATAGATGGCGGTATCATCCGCGAACAAGGCTAATTTAATTTTAGGACGCGGTCTAGGTATATCGCTTGTGTAGATTGAATATAAGAAAGGTGAGAGAACTGAACCCTGTGGGACCCCCGCCCTGATGGGGCGAGGGGAGGAGAGCACACCTTCCACTTTGTAGCGGAACGAGCGATTCGTCAGATAGTCCCGTATTAGTAATACGAGTCTGTCCGACACGCCGAACTTGTACAACTTGTATACCAGTCCCGCGTGCCAGACCCTGTCGAACGCCCTCGCCACATCGAAAAAGATAGCGCCCGTTTTTAATGTTCTGCGTCTACGAGCGACGCTCCCTAGTATGTGGGTGCTTGAATGGTTGGCTCGAAAGCCGAACTGTTCGTTTGGAATTAATTTGAGCCTCTCTAGCTCTGATTTTAATCTAGCGAGAACTATTTTCTCATATAGTTTGATTAATGTGTTACGTAAACTAATGGGACGATAGCTAGTGGGGAGATTACGGGGTTTACCCGGTTTAGGAATCCCTGTCACGATGGCCTCTTTCCACTGGTCCGGGAACGAACACCCGACCAGTAGAGCGTTAAAAATGAGAACCAGTAGGTAAATTAATTGAGGCGGAAGGAGTTTTAGTACCTTGTAGGTGATCTTATCGGGACCCGGAGACTTTTTGGAGTTAAAGGACTTTATAATAGTCTTTACCTCCTCCAAATTCGTGTCCTCCAAGATGGGCGATACCGGCGGTTGAGACGATCTTTCACAAACGGAAGATTCTACTGACGCGATATGATCTTTGTCGCAATATTGCGTACTTAAGGTACATTGCGACTCAAAGCTGTCCGCTAAGCATTCGGCCTTCTCCCTATCGTCAAAGGCGGGCGTGTCATTTGGTCTAGCGAGCGGAGGCATCCCCGTGACAGTGTCAGCTGCCAGGGATCGCTCCAACGCCCAGAAAGCCTGATGCGTTGGAGCGAGCCCAACCAGTAACGTGTCCCAGTTGCCGTCCCTAAAGGTCTTGAGAGCTTCTCTCGTTTTCCTTTGGAGACGGCGTAGCCTCCGTTTGTTGTCGCCGGTCGGATATGTGTCATGGGCTCTAGTCGCGGCATTTTTTCTATTTATTAGATGCCTAATGTCCGGAGGGAGAGCTTGGTGACCTTCGAAGGTCACCGGGATCTCTCTCGTGGACGCACCTATGCTATCTGTTAAATACGACGTTAGATGCATTGTGGAGGATTTGGCTACCTCGACTGTATCAATTAAGTCAGGTATTAAGTCGAGGTGCGCCGAGGCGGGTGACTTGAATAGCTCCTCTAGCTTATTCCAGTCGATTATCTTTTTACGCGAGGGTGCCGCTAAGGGAGGAGGTCCTAGCTGGATTAGGACTGGTCCATGGTCAGAATCGAGCTCGGACAACGTCTCGATGGACCGCAACTGTAAAGTCACGTCCCTCAAGAGCGCTATGTCAAGCACATCTGGACTACAATTATTTTTATATGAAAAGTAAGTCGGATTTAATAGAGCGATTATCTCAAAGTTGAGACCAGGCTTGTCTAGCAGTCCGTTAAGTGTTCGTCCCCTAGTATTTGTTCTTAAGGAGTTCCAGCGAGGGTGTTTGCAATTGAAATCGCCAGCCAGAATGGTGGCGTTTCGCATATTAAAAATTGATTTTAGATCACTCTCTAATAGGTGTTTAGTGGGTGAGAGATAAATGGATGCTAGCATAACCGGCTGATGGCCGGTCATACTCACCTGGCATACCGACGCCTCTATATTTACTACCTTTGCAAGTCATTTAAGCTGACATTGGGGGGAGATTGTAAATGTTATTGAGCAACTCCGCGTGCTCCAATAATGCGGCGAGACGCGCGTTCGGATCGCGTTCCGCTGCTTTAAGCTTCCTCGACAGAGCTAGGAGCTCTGGAGGTATTGTGGTTGGTTCGCTATCGCGTCTACATATCGCACTCCAGTGTTTTCAATCACGACCCCCTCCACCGAACTCAGGATGCTAAGAGACGGACCTACCAGCGCCCGACTGAGATAGCTATACTGTTTCACGACTTTCTTGTTTCAACTTGCTATCTCAGCGGCACCATAAGGTCCGTCCCCCGAGGGTGGCGCCAGTATTTTTCAATATAGCGCCCCACCCCAACAAAGGTAGAAACAAAAGTTACTTAATAAATTATACATAAGATAATAACAGTATTTGTATTTATGCAAGTTAAACTCATATTAAAACACCTTATATTAAAGTCTTAAAAGGTTCAATGAGGTACTATAGGTGCATAGTGCACTGTTTCTAAAGGGCAAAGAAATCTCAACCTAATTTCAACTAAAATAATATAATTATATAAGTGGCTTTAAAATTTGTAAAAGAAACAAAACTAAGCGAAGACAATGACTAAATGACTATAAATATACTTAGGTATATTAAAAGTAGATAGGTATTTTTAACATTAATTCCGATTTCATGAAAGAATTAAAACCATGTACAAATAGGATAGCACGAAATTACTATAAATATTAACATAATCCTAAAGCATTATTATTATAAATATTATAAATGTAAGAGCTAAGTCATAAATAATTTGAAAGTTAAATATCCAATAATCACTTTAAAAGTGTTTTTTTATATTTAAGCAGAACAAATATTTTTATAGGTAAGTAAGTAATAAAAAAGTAGGTACTTACCACTTCCGTTATATAATAAAACTCTGTTTCACTTTACTTACAATTAATTCCCCATCTTGCTTATAATTCACAATATATATTTTATATATCTTATTAAATGTAATTGTATTTTGTTGTTTCAATTTAAGTAGGGAAGGTCAGTGAACCAGTAACAATATTTTACGTATAGGTTTATGATTATTATTTAATGTTATAGACATTCAAAATTGGATTTTAATAAAGATTATTTAAAAATATATAAATAAAGAATTAACATTTCTCCAGACGGCAAATATTTTAAGTAAATTTTTTTAACTTCTCTTGTTGGGCCTCATTTTTTTTATTAAATTTATTTACATTGTATACTTAGTTTAATAAATATTTTGTAGCTAGTTATGTTAGCTCAAGGTATGAGAACGGTAGAAGTAAATGCTTGATCAGCGTAATAAGAATGTAATACGAATCGTCTCATATCTTGGGAACATATTTGATGTGAATAGATTTTATAATATTAATTTCAATTGATTGTTGCATGCGCTTCTGCTCAGTCATATCTTAAGTTTATAATTAAAGTTAATTTTTAATGTAATTTTAATTTCTTTATTTTTAAAAAATCCACTCGCGTTCCCGTAAACTTATCTGGCGCAGCCGGTAGGATAGTTCCACTATAAATTATAGCCTTCATCTCTTAATTTGGCGTCAAAATTCGCTCGAAGGACTCGAAGGACTATAAGGAGCTATCCTGAACCAAATAAATAAGACAGTGAGTGAGGAGCCTGGAGCTGATGATGCTGATTGCCGGTTGGTGAGTACGAGTTTTCACCTTCCTTACATCCATCGTAATTCCATGTTATAAAAAGGATAAGACTTCTCCTTTAATAACGTATTCTGGTTTTCTTAGGTTAGAATATTCTTAAAATATAATTGTGTACCACAAATAAGTAAGAAAATAAATAATTATATAGAATAAAATTAAATAAATAAGATATTTTACATATTAAAATTTGTAAAGAATTAATTTGAAATAAATTAGGTATTAAGAAAATAAAATTTATATTTCAATTCAAAATCATTGAAATATCGTAGTTTGAATTAAGTTTTTCTTTATAAATTGTTTCAATTCCAAATCATTGAAATAACTCATCTTAATTGAATTAAGTCGTAAATTTTACTTTGTTCATATTATTATTATAAATAAGACAGAATGAAGCACATAACTTTAATTCCTAATGAAATTTTAAAATTAATTCCGCTTTTTGGCGGCGATAAACGCCATCTAAACTTATTTTTAAGAAAATGTGAATATGTAATCGATAAATTTCAACGTGGTGATTCACAAAATATGTATTTAATGCATGCTATTACTAGTCGTTTAGTCGACCGGGCCGCTGCCCTTATCAGTGAACGTGAGGATATTGTTTCATGGTTAGATTTCAAGGAATTATTAATTCAACATTTTGGAGACCCACGTAGTGAGGAATGTGTTGCCATAGAGTTGGAAAATTTAAAATTAAAATCCGGAGAAAGTTACTTTGATTTTTGTAATAGAATACAATCGGTACGTTCGCTTCTATTGTCCAAGGTCAATCAAATTTTAAATGAGGAAATAAAACAAAGTAAAATAATTATTTACAACAATACATCGTTAAATGTATTTTTATATAATTTACCTGAGAGTATGGTACGAATAGTGTTCATTAAGGGAACATAAATAAAATAATGACCCACACGTTAGAAAATTTATATTTGGAAATTAACAAAATTAGCGAGTATGATGTTAATCGATTGAGGAACTATCGGCAATGAGCGGGGTCTCGGGGGTCATAGATGATCTGTGCCCCCCGTCCCTTGTGCAGACCCCGCGGACATCCGTTGGCGCTGTTGTCCTGGCGGCAACATATTCCCGGCCCTGGAAAGCTTAGGCGCTTTCTAGCAACTTCAGATCATCTGGCCTTGGCAGCAAGCACATCCGGTTGAGAGCACGTCGAACGATTCCTCTTGATGTACAAACATCGGCAACACGAGTCACACCGTCTTTTCCTGGAAACAATCTTTTTACGCGTCCGAGTCGCCAACAAAGGGGTGGGGTGTTGTCCTCCTTCAAGACGACCAAGTCGTCAAGCTTCAATTGCTCTTTCGCATATGTGCGCCACTTAGTTCTAGCTTGAAGCTCAGCGATATATTCGTGGCTCCAGCGCTGCCAAAAATGTTGCTTTATCTGCAGAAGGCGCTGAAACCTGTCGAGACGATTTGTATTAGCTTCTTGTAAGCACGGAGAAGGCAGTGATTGAAGGGGTCTACCAACCAAGAAATGTCCCGGAGTCAAAGGATATAGGTCAGATGGTGAGGAACTTAAAGGACATATGGGACGGCTGTTAAGGATACTTTCTATTTGGGCGAACAGAGTTGAAAGCTCTTCATAATTTAAGTGACTGGTCCCTAAAATCCTAGTTAAATGGAATTTAGCAGATTTTACACCGGCCTCCATTAAACCATTGAAGTGAGGAGCGTATGCTGGTGAGAAACGAAATTCGACGCCTTCGCTAGCGGCAAAATCTTGTATGAAATTAGAATTGAACTTAAAAAATTCATTTATTTCTTTGGAAGCTGCCACAAAGTTACCACCATTGTCGCAGAATATCTGTTTCGGCAGCCCTCTTCGAGCAATAAAACGCCTTAAACTCAAAACAAATGCATCTTTCGAAAGTTCACTGACCGCCTCCAAATGAACACACTTATATCTAAGACAAATAAAAATACATAAATAACATTTTGATATTTTACAACCGCGACCTTTGCGATCCGTAATCATAAATGGACCGGCGAAATCTGTACCTACGGTTAGAAACGGAAAATCAGGCATTAGTCTTTCGGCGGGTAGGTTGCCCATGATATTTTTCATAGTTTGACCCTTGACGCGTCTACATACGTGACAATTTCGTGTAATACGTCGGGCCAAGTTTCTTCCACCTATAGGCCAGAATCGAGTCCTTAAAGAGGCCAAAAAAGCTTGAGGACCTACGTGTAAAAGTCTTAGGTGTTCATGTTGGAATAAAAGTTGCGTAAAATAATGCTTGGCGCTTAATACGTCACGTACGTCGAACGTCGATGACAGCTTATTGTTGTGTGTGCAATAATATAAATATTTAAGTACTAACAAAGTTATATTTATCTATATTTTTGATTTCTTTATCAATTCAACTGGTGTGTAAACTATACTTTTAACTATTTGTGCATGAATGTGTGGTTTTTAGCAATAAGCCTATTGCTTATAATAAGTGCAGTTGCCGGCATCTACCTACATATAACAATAGTAATAATTAAAAGTGAACTTTAGTAGTTGGGAGAAAACAGGAAGGAAATAAAAGTGCTCTCAGTGTTTTGGAACTATTTATTGCTACAAATAATATTATAAAACTTTATATAATTTATTCAAAATTATTATATTGTACATTGTCATCTAGCGTGTACTATCAATACCACTAGAGATTACTTACTTTGAAATGGCTAATAAGTGTCATCAATGCGGGAAATTTATTGGTGCAACAGATGGCGCGAAGTGTTCCAAATGTTCTATGCGATATCATCGTCCTTGCATAAATATTAGCCCGGACGCACATATATCCTCTAAGTGGCAATGCCGGGACTGTAAGTCAGGTACGCCAGTCAAGATCCCGATAGCTGTAAGTCCCTCATTTGCAGCAACGGAAGAAGCGGATAAACAGGTAACTCAAGTAAGAGACGACTCAGTTGCTACGCTTATTTATGAAATTCGCTTGCTGCGACAAGAGATGGCAACTACTTCCCAAGAAATGACTTCATTCAGAGAGGAGCTGCTTCGTTTAAATACAGCGGTATGTTCTTTTGATACTCGTCTTCATGATGTGGAAGAAAGATTACGTAGTTTAGAAACTCGCACTCAAAACAATGATAACGCAACTGGTATTTCAGATACTGTATTTACTAAATTAAGAACAGAGTTAAATAATAGGGACCAATCCCTTCTTTTGAACGATATCGAAGTGTCTGGTGTTGCAGAAAAACCTGGGGAGAATATCTTAAATATTATCCACAAGATCGGTCATAAGATCGGAATTGTCTTAGAAGATAGAGATGTCGCTAGTGTCGAGCGCTTAGGTCCTAAACGTTTACAACCGGTGAACAAACCGCGTCCAATTATTGTACGGTTGGTGCGTCGTGGTGTGCGTGACGATCTTTTACGTGCTGCTCGTATTCGTCGCAATACAGACACTACAGGGATAATAGAGGGCGATGCTCAGCGGTTTTACATTAATGAGCACCTTACTCCTACAAACCGCCGTCTTCTATATAAAGCTCGAGAGGAGGGCAGAACAAAAAGTTGGCGTTACGTTTGGACTAAGGGCGGCATGATCTTTGCGCGACATAATTCTGAAAGTCCTATTCATCGTATTCGATCTGATTCCGACGTCGCCACGGTTTTTTCTCGTCATTCCATTTAGGTCACCTTTTCATAATAATGTATTTCATGATGTTGATGTATTACAATTTGTTACTTTTGTCATTAACTGAAAAATTTTATTGTGTTGCTTATCCTATAATTAGTAGCTTTTGTAGTTTTGTACTAGCATTAATTATTTTTGAATTTATTTTAACTTATAGAACTGTGACTTCCATACGTTGCAAGTGCTTACTTCTTCATGAGTTTTTAATAACAGTTATTTTACAGCGACATTATTCGTTTAAAGCATTGAAAGTTATTTTTAAAGTAATATTAGAACATGTTATATTTTTTTATATATTTATTATTTTTTGTATAGTAACTATTTTCATATTATTAAATTATAAGGTTATATATATTATAATAATGAATAGGTCTGTAATTTACCTCTATTTAGGAAAAAATATAATATATAGTTAAATGTTAGGTTTACGCACACTAAAATTTGGTTTCATTAACCCCTGTTCGTTGGGTACAGGTCATGAAGAGTTTCTAATAGCAATGGATCGAAATAATGTTGATATAATGGGAATTAATGAAACCTGGTTAAAGAAAGGAGAGGAAGGTCGCGCTCCGAATGTTCCTGGCTATCGTCTACGTCACAAACCCAGGCCAGAGGAAGTACGTTCACGTGGAGGTGGTGTGGGTTTTTACATAAGGCGAGGTATTTCGGTGCAGACCCTTACCCACCCTGAAACTAACAGTGTAGAGCAAATGTGGTTGAGCGTTAATATCGGAGGTAAAAGAGTTATAGTAGGTACAGCTTACAGACCACCATGGTTGAATCCATGTACTTTTTTGGGGGCGATAACTGACTCTATTGTGGGGTTTGCAAACTATGACAACATAGTACTTATGGGTGACTTTAACATAGATTATCTTGATACTAATAGCGATAATACTAAGCAGTTACAGGATTTTCTTTCATACACCAATCTAAAGCAGTTTGTAAGTAAACCAACTCATTTTACCGACTTCAGCGAAATTTTAATCGATCTCGTATGTTCTGACTTGGATATCAACCACATTGACGTGGAATACATCTCCAACCTTAGTAGTCATGCTTTACTAAGTTTCGAATTTAAAACATGTAAATTTAAATTAAAAGGTATTTATAAGTTTTATAGGCGATATGACAACATAGATATTTATACACTACAACAAAGTTTAAGCTCCGTGAATTGGAATAGAGTTACTGAAACCCAGAACCTTAATACTAGCGTTGATATATTTAATAGCTGCCTATTGTCAGTTTTTGATATGTTAGCACCTCTTAGGCGCGGTTTCTATAAAGATATCAAGTTGCCGTGGATAACCTACAATATCTCTAAAATGATGCAAAAACGAGACGAGGCTCATATTAGAGTGAGAGATACACAAAAAGAAACACATATCTCTTATTACAAAGACTTGAAGGGTGTAGTACTAACGGCGCTTCATAGGGAAAAATGTGTCTACTTTACAACATACTTTAACGATCAATTCAGTAATTCCAAAATCATGTGGAAGCGTCTTCAACAAATTGTTTCCTATAAAAAAACAAAAAAACTAGGTCTGCCCTCGAACTTAAGTGATCCCAATGTAATTAATGCCAGCTTTTTAAATATACCAACTTCTACATCTTCTAATCTAACTCTCCTTAATTATTATAAATCAACCCAAGGCGTATTAAGTAACTTCATATTACATCCAGTTGAAGAACAAACAGTTGCTAAAACGTTATACAGTATAAGTTCAAATGCTGTTGGCACAGATGGCATGTCTCTTAAAATGTTACTAATGTCTAAAAACTATATTTTACAACCTATTACGCATATTAAAAATTTTTCAATACGCCTAGGTAGTTTTCCAAAATGTTGGCAAAATGCTCTCATAAAGGTTATACCAAAAAATGATAATCCCAAAACTATCAGCGATTTACGTGCAATAAGTATACTACCATGCCTCTCTAAAGTGTTAGAAAAAATCGTCTATAATCAATTAAGGGATTATGTAGAAAATAATAACATCCTTCCCTGCCTGCAGTCCGGTTTTAGAAAGGGTAGAAGTACAACAACAGCATTGACAAATGTAATAGACGATGTTCTTAGTGCCCAAGACTCGGGTATGGGCACGATTCTCGTGTTGCTAGATTTTTCTCGTGCATTTGACTGCATCGACATTCCATATCTCCTCGCTAAACTTCACTTTTACGGTTTTACTTCGAATACTATTAAATGGTTTGAAAGTTACCTAAATAATCGAACTCAATCAGTTGAGATCACAAATGAGGACGGTTCAAAGGTCACATCTGATAGTAAGAAGGTAACTAGAGGAGTGCCACAAGGCTCTATCTTGGGACCTATACTTTTTTCTATCTATTGTGCAGATATAGTCGACTCAATACACCATTGCAAATATCACATTTACGCTGATGACATACAGCTTTACCTTTCTTTTAAGCCTTCAGATACGTCCTCAGCTGTAAGTAAAATAAATGAAGACTTGCAAAGATTGGAGTTGTGGTCCAGGTCAAATTATTTAATATTAAACCCAAAAAAAACCAAATATTTAATTCTTGGTACTAGAATGTATATTCAGAAAATCACCATGCAATCTCTGAATATTAACATTAATGGTTTGCAAATTGAACGCGTTACAGAAGCACGTAACTTGGGTTTATTGATGGATGAAAATCTTCGATTTCAGAAACATGTTATTATCTCAGTTCGTAACTGTTTCTATCGGCTAAAATTACTATATCGTATTCGAAAATATTTGACTGTAAAGATGCGGATAAGGTACTGTGAAGCCATCATATTATCAAAACTAAATTACGCTGACACCGTAATAGGTCCTAGATTACTAGCGAGTAGTAAAATGCTCATTCAACGTGTGCAAAACGCATGCACTAGATTTTGTTTCCACATTCCACCGCGAACGCATGTTACTCCATTTCTTAACTCTGCAAACGTATTGAAAATGGACTACAGAAGAGAATTACATCTAGCCTGTCTGTTATTTGGCATTGTTAAGTATAAAATTCCCATATATTTGTATAATAAACTAAAATGGCTTAGTGACTACAATCCCTCGTACAATACAAGAGCTGCCAATAGTATTTTGGCTATTCCCTTGCATAAAACAGCAGCATTTCGGGGAAGTTTTAAATATGCTGCCTCTAGCTGCTGGAATAACCTCCCCCCTCCTTTCCGAATCCTAAAAACGAAGGCAAATTTTAAAGTTAAATATAAAAATTACTTAATAAAATTACAAAAAGAGTTATAGGAATTAATAATCTTCTAACCTTTTCTTATCGCGTACGCGTTATAGCTCTCGAGTTATTTAATAAATTTAATAAGTATTACGGGAATAAAATACCAGCATAAGTAGGTGATTCTGGCAATTAGACAACATTAAAATTCGGAATACTAATTTATGAACTGTGGTTTACTGATGATTAATTATTATTACTATTATTACTTTCTTTAATAGTTTGCTTATTATTATTATTATTACTATTATTATTATTATTATTATTATTATTATTATTATTATTATTATTATTATTATTATTATTATTATTATTATTATTATATCTGATTGCATTATTACCAATTTATTTATTTATTTTTCTTTTCGGATTATAAACTGAAGAATTAGGGATCTGTAAGATATACACGTATAATTTATTTCAGTAATAATATATTTTAATAATTTATACGTGCATTTATATAAAATTTTTGTATAACATATATTATTAACAAGTAATCTGTACTCAACATTGAAAAATAACATCAAATTATATTTATGTTGTTATTTATTATACTTTCACTTTTTATTTTTATTTTATTTTATTTCATTTAATTTTATTTATTTATTTATTTTTTTTTAATTTTTAATATTTTATTTATTTATTTAATTATTATTATTATTATTTTTTTTTTTTTTTTTTACTTTATATATCTAATTATTTAATTTAGTATTGAATAATGGTTATGATTAGATATTGAGGTATAATAAGTACTTAAGCAGTCATCAACGTTCGTTCACGTCGCGGCGCGGCGGCCACTGAAAACCAGCGCTAGGGTCACGTATCCCAGCAACAGCTGAGTGGTTTACCGGTTTAGATGTCACAGTTTTATTTGTTAATTCTTTATTTATTGTTTTCTTTGATTTATTTTTTTTTTTTTTAATTTTTTTTTTTGGGTTACATTTATAGTTTTATTTCTTTATGTTTATTATGTGATGTCTAAATAAAGGTTTTTGAATTTGAATTTGAATTTGAATTAATAACATTGGATGTTTGACATCGAAATCGTATTCTGAAGCCTGTATTCTACCACCTACTCTAATAATACCTTCATACAGGAAAGGATTAAGAGATATCATTTGTGATTTTGTGCTCAGTTCCTTTTCATTTAATAACGTTTTGCGTTACTTATAAAACGATTCCATTTGGGAAATTAAAATTAAATAATTCAAAGCCTTACTAAGTTCGACAGCAGTCAATGCACCTGTAACTTTACTGTTAATATGTTTACAATTATAAATAAATCTATAGATATATCCAACAATATGTTGAACTTGTTTCAGTTTAGAGTATTTTTTTAAATCGACTAATAAATATATGCTAGTAATAGTACTGATGTGTGTTTTAACCTCGGGTAAATGGTTGGTCTCTTTATCAACTTGTAATTCTAAGCTAGAAGGCCAGTTACATTCTGGTAATGATAAAAAACTAGGTCCATGCCACCATATGCTCTTGTCAAGGACCTCTTGTGGATTTACTCCACGGGACACAAGGTCAGCTGGGTTGTCTTTGGTAGGAATATGGCACCATGAATCAGACTCAGTCAACTCTCTTATTGCTGACACTCTATTAGCAACAAAGGCCTTTAAATTAGTTTAACCTATGCGTAACCAGCTAAGTACGATGCTAGAATCAGTCCAGTAAATATGTCTTGATATTTTACGTCGCAAAGCTTGTGTGACGGAAGAACTTAACTCCGCTGCCAGTAAAGCACCTGAGAGTTCGAGACGAGGTATTGTTGTTAGTGTTGATGCTGGTGCAACTCGTGATTTGGCTCAAAGAAGACGGACATGTATTTGCCCTTCTTTATTAATGGATCGTAAGTAAAGACATGCACCGTTGGCGAGTTGAGAGGCATCGCAAAAGCAATGTATCTCAACGGTTATTGGATCTTCAATCGACACCCATCTAGGCACTGACAAAGTGGATATGGATTTAAAACCCTCAGTAAACGTTTTCCATGCCTTGACAATGTTTTTTGGTGCCGCATCATCCCAATCATATTTTAGAGACCACAACGTCTGAATTAAAATTTTGGGAACAATAGTGCACAAAGATAGGAGCCCCAGGGGATCGAAGATTTTGAAAGTCGCAGACAAGATACTTCGTTTGGTAACAACGTCTGACGGAACTAATTTGACAGGAAAATTAAGACTGTCTGAAGAAGGATTCCAATCTAGCCCTAAAGTATTTGTAGATTGACTTAGCATTAGACTACCTTTAGATTGTAATTTCTTTGAAGACAATAACGATGGCAAATTTGAACGATATTTGCGAAGTTTGAAACCAGCCTTGTGAAGAATTGACGATATTGTTTGTTGAATGAATTGAATTCGGTCTTCTAGATCATTCGAGGTCAATAAATCATCGACATATATATCCTTTTGTATAACGGTTTTAATCAATTCGTCGTGACATTCTTCTCCTACTTGCCAGAGACATCTAGTTGCCAAATAACTTGCGCTAGTATATCCGTATGTAACTGTATTAAGCCGGAGGGTTTGTATAGGTTTCCTTTCAGAGTCACGCCAAAGAATCAGCTGTAAATTTCTGTCAGACTCATCTATTAATACCTGTCGGTACATTTTTTCAATATCCGCTGACAACACATAACGATGTTGACGGAATCGGATCAGAATATTGAAAAGAGAGTCTTGAACTGTAGGGCCTATCATTTGAATGTCGTTTATAGACAAACCTGACGTAGTGCGAGCTGACGCATCAAACACAACCCTAAGGCGCGTGGATTCACTATCCTCACGGATGACGGGGTGATGAGGCACGAAATAAGCGTTTTCCGGTCGATCTATCTCTGTAATTGAAAGATGACCTAGACTGTGGTACTCTTTCAAAAAATCTACATATGCTGTCTTAAGATCCGGTTGTTTGCGAAAACGACGTTCCAGATTAAGAAATCTTCGTTTGGCTACAAAATGTGATTCACCTAGACAATCTGGATCATCAAGCAGTGGCAACTTAACACAAAAACGTCCTTCTTTAGTCCTGGTAGTGTGTTTTAAAAAATGAAGTTCACAAGTTTTTTCTTTATCAGTAAGTAGGGGTTTTTGTGGTAAGCTTTCCATCTGCCAAAAACGTTTTAAATCCGTATGAAGTTCGGCTAAAGTATTATTTTCTATATTTGTGAAATTACATTTGGTTTCTGAGTCACTTTTAGCAGCTCGATAGTGCATAGGACCTGCAATGAGCCATCCTAATTTGGAGTCATGTAGAATAGGGTTGCCCTTACCTAAAGAGTGCTGTTTGGGCTTAATTATATCCCAAAAAAGATCAGCACCGATTAGCAATCCTATTTCAGAAGGCTCATAAAAGCTGGGGTCTGCTAGCTTGAACGATTTTAAATTGATATGAGTGACATTTAACCTTGTTTTGGGAATTTTTCCCGAAATTTGTGGAATGACTAAACAAGATGTCAAAATTTTGAATGGACGTACCTTCGATTGGATTTGTATATAACATCTCTCGGCATTAAGTTTAAAAGTAGTGTTACCTATACCAATAACATTTTTAGCTTCTGAGTCCAATGAAGTTAAATTTAATTTATTTCTCAATGCTTCTGTAATAAATGATGATTGACTGCCGTTGTCTAATAGAGCTTTAGTAGTTATAGATTTATTTGTGCTAGGATTAATAACGTCAACCAAAGCTGTACATAACAATGTCTCAGAAGTTGAAATTGCTGACATAGAAACGGGGTAAGAAGCTTCCTCGTTAGTGTCTGGTTCTGTATCATTGTGTAAACAAGTATTATGGCGTTTTCTACAAATTTTACATGAACCTGTGCAATCTACATAAATGGTTATTATGACCTTTGCGTAAACAGTTTGTACACAATTTTTGCTTAGACACAAAGACTAACTTATCCTCAATTGACTTAGATTTAAACTTTGAACAATCAT
The DNA here is from genome assembly GCA_959347395.1 of Mechanitis mazaeus. Lineage (NCBI taxonomy): Eukaryota > Metazoa > Arthropoda > Insecta > Lepidoptera > Nymphalidae > Mechanitis > Mechanitis mazaeus. The sequence continues at coordinate 6,761,451 of OY365757.1, forward strand.
AAATACGATGGGAGCTATCATTGCAATATATTCATTGTTTAGATTGTGTTATAGACTGGTTACCCTGTTCTATACTAATAAACAATTTTGTATGCGGAGTTGAAATTTTCTTGGTGCTATGTATGTGGCTCGGTAAATGTTTATTGCCTAAATCGAGTTTGCTGCGATAAACGGATTCAAGAACATCAGCGCGTCCCCTTATAAACAACAAAAAATTATTCAATGTAGGCATATCCTCAGCGCTAACATTATTGTGGATATATTCTTCCCATTTGACACGAGAATTACTATCTAACTTATTTGCAAACATATATATGATCACGGTATCCCAATGGTCGGTCGGTTGTTTCAGCGTATTTAAAGCGCGTAAATTTTTTGTAATATGATCAATAAGAAATCTTAATGATTTATCAGATTCGCGTAACGGTTCAATACTAAATAAAGCCTTTAAATGGTTATTAATTAATTGGCGAACATTATTATAGCGTTCACATAAAATACTCCATGCCTCTGTATAATTGTTGTCGGTAACTTCCAAATTACTGATCACTCGAGTAGCTTCACCCTCCAGATACGAATTCAAATAATGAAATTTGTGTATGTTTTTAATTTTAGAGTTGTGGTGTATTAAAGAACTAAATGTGTCGCGAAATTCTAACCACTTATAGTAAGTACCATCAAAATTACTTATTTTAATAACAGGTAAGCGAAATCCAATTATTTCATGGTTGTCGTCGTCGGCAGAGGTGAAACTGCTGCTGTGTTCAAGCGAGGACTTTTTTGTTACGATATTTTCTGAAATAATTTCTTTTGCCCTTGCGATCGAACTGTAAAACGCTTGTTCAATTATTTCTCTTATATCTAATTCGCTACTTAAATTGTTTTCATCTATCCCTTCAATTTCATTTTGCACGCTATCGAATTCGACAAATAACGCTTCAAGTCTAGCTATCTTCTGTGTCAACACGCTAATATCGGTAGGAATAGGTTTTCTACTTTTAAATTCATCTAACTGGTTAATAAATTTTGTTATGCGTCCTTTGATTGAAGCGCTTTTTAAATTTAAACATTTATATTTAGTTTCCATAATACCGTTATCAACGAGTAAACAACAAATAAATAGCAAATAAACAAAGTCAATTAGTTATTATTGCATACAATACGCTCCTTGCTTCGCCGGCTGTTATAACGGAAACCGGTTTAGATCAGCTGACGACCGCTCTGCACGGAGATCCGACGCGCGACAGTAGTATGCGTCAAGCCGAGCTGGGATGTATGCTTGCTAGGTCCACCCGACAGCTGAAATATATGTTGATATGCATTGTATTTTAGCAAATAAATAACAAAGTTATGAAGGATATTGAATTATAGGCAGAACGAGGCGAAATAAACACTTTAGTGCGTAAAATAGTGACTATAGTGAGATATTAGCGTTTATTATGACAGATCAACACAATAGTGCTAATTCATTATAATTTTCTTATATCTGCATGTGCGCTTATTTAATTAATTGCTTAAATATGCTCAGATTTAAATTAATCCAACCTGGCAACGTAAAATATGTTTGTAATGATAAAAGTAACAACTTTCGAATAGGTTAAGCTATTCCTAATTTTCTTTTTAAAATATAAAATGGGAAATTGTTATAAAATAGGCTTTCAAGTCATAAAATAATACGTAAAATAAAAAAATTAAGCAACAAGAAAAATGTAATTAAATTTATATGTGGGTAATTAGATTCTCTTTCGTTTATTTTATATCTTTGTTCGCACAAATGAGATAGCTGTTTTAAAATGGGAAAGATATAGAATAATGGAACGGGCTCACTTTTGGCTGGTAAACCACTGCTGTGCTTCAGCTTGGCTGGTTCACGATGGCTGCAAAATTCTTGATGCCACGAGTTCACGGTGACCTTTGTCCCGCGCACGTAGTACGAGCTTAGTTCGGTTGTCGTCCGAAGATTGCGTATTTAATTTTATTTTTCACGGTCGCCACTTATGTTCATTAAGGGAACATAAATAAAATAATGACCCACACGTTAGAAAATTTATATTTGGAAATTAACAAAATTAGCGAGTATGATGTTAATCGATTGAGGAACTATCGGCAATGAGCGGGGTCTCGGGGGTCATAGATGATCTGTGCCCCCCGTCCCTTGTGCAGACCCCGCGTACATCCGTTGGCGCTGTTGTCCTGGCGGCAACAAATAGTAAGATTGAAAAACCCCAAAAACTTAGAATCTGCATTAAGTATAGTGTAAGAAGAAGTGAATTTCCAAGAACAATATAATCAACGAAGTAAAAACTTTCTAAAACAAAATAATTCATCTACACCTTCAGCTCAGTTTAAGTCACAAAATTATTTAGATTTTTCTTCGAAACCAAATACTTCACATAATAATAATTCCCAGAGAGTATTTCATCAGTTTAATCAACAACCATCATTTAAATTTGGAATGCCACAAGTATCAAATAACCCACCTACGGGATTTAGACCACATTTGCCACCATATAGATTCGGTATTCCTAAAGGACCTTACATACCACAATCGAGAATTAATCCTTATTATGGACATCGTCCTGTTCAGCAGGGAGGTTATCGTCCACAATTTAACACTACTAATTATAAACCCCCGACACAATTTGGATATAAACCCAACCTTAATAAAAATATACCTTATCAGAATGACATTTCTATGAGAAGCGTTTTACCTAATAAGCCAAATTTTCCAGTAAATGAAATACATACAAATGACTATTACTATTGTGACAGTTATGAAAATAATTATTATCCGGAACACGTGACGTATGATCCTGAGTATAGTCCCTATTATTATGACCATGAAGACATTTTAAATCAGGAGGAAGATGAAAATAACTTGACTGACAAGGAAAATAACAATGACCATGACCAACAGAGTAATGTAGAAAATTTTTCCATACGAGCTTCAAACCTAAAGAACACATAGAATTAAATTACGAAAAAGATTTAAGGTTACCTTATGTATATATTCCCGAAATTGATGCAAAATTTATGATCGATACGGGAAGCACCCGTTCATTTTTAAGTCAAGAAAAAGCTGATTTTTATTTTAGAAATTACATTTCTTACGAACCATTCGAAGTTATTAGTACACATGCAAGTAGTTCGCATAATCAAGTAGTTAAAATCCCCTTGATGCCTACATTTAATTGTAATAATATACAAAAATTTTACGTGTATAATGTGGATTCAAAATATGATGGGTTAATTGGTAATGATCTTTTAAAACAATTAGAAGCAGTAATTGATTTAAAAAATAAAATATTAAAAACAAAATACTCAAAAATTCCTATAATACATAACGATTCGGAATATATTATTGTTTTACCATCGCGTTGTGAACTAAGAGTATCCATACCAACAAATCAACATTCTGGAGATGCCGTTCTTAATTTTACAGAATTCTGCGAGGGTGTGAGAATGCCAAGTGCGATAGTAAAATGTGTGAATGGTTATGCGAAAACAATTATTCAAAATACATTAGATAAACCTATGGAACTTAATATTAAATCTCCATTTAAAGTAGAAAAATATCTTATATCCGAATGCAAAGTTAATACTATAAAAGATAATAGAGTAATAGAAGTAGAACAACTTTTAATTAGAAATTTAAATAAATTAAGATTAGGACACATGAATAGGGAAGAAAGAAATAAAATATTTAGCTTATGTCAGGAATATAAAGACATATTTTATAGTGACCAACTACCCTTGACCTTCACTAATGATGTAAAACATTTTATCAGAACTAAGAATGAATATCCTGTATACATAAAACCATATAGACAAGCACCTGTTCAAAGTGAAGAAATTAAGTGTCAAGTGGAAAAACTTTTAAATGACAATGTAATCCAAGAATCTTTCTCACCTTGGAGCGCTCCAGTTTATCTCGTCGCTAAAAAGATGGATGCCTCTGGAGAAGTAAAATACAGAATGGTTGTAGATTACAGACGACTGAATGAAATGACTATCGATGACAAATACCCTCTCACTAACATTACTGACTTATTTGGCAAACTGGGAAAAAGCACATACTTTACAACTTTAGACCTAGCTAGCGGATATCATCAAATAGAAATCAACGAATCAGACCGACAAAAAACTGCCTTTAGTACCCAATCAGGACATTTCGAATTTTTAAGGATGCCTTTTGGATTAAAAACTGCTCCAGCAACGTTCCAAAGAATGATGGACAACGTCCTTAGAGGGTTACAAGGTATGCATTGTATGGTGTACCTAGAAGACATAATTATATTCTCAACAAGTTTAGAAGATCACCTCAAAAGCCTTCAAATCGTTTTTGATAGATTACGCAAAACTAATTTAAAGGTTCAGCTTGATAAATCAGAATTTTTGCGCAAGGAAGTTCTGTACCTAGGACACAATATTACTAAAGACGGGTTAAAACCGAACAATGACAAAATTAAAGCAGTATTAGATTTTCCACTACCAAAAACTACCACAGAAATAAAAAGTTTTCTAGGGTTAATAGGATATTACAGACGTTTTATAAAGGATTTTGCTCGAGTTACCCAACCTCTAACGGCTTGTTTAAAAAAAACGAAATAAAATTACGCTTGAAAAATACCTAGAAGCATTTCAGAAATGTAAAGAACTATTAACTAATGCCCCCCTTCTAAAATACCCAGACTATGAAAAACCATTTATTCTCACTACAGACGCTTCAATTAAAGCCCTAGGAGCGGTATTATCTCAAGGATCAATTGGTAATGATCGTCCTGTTGCTTATGCTAGCAGAACCCTTAGCGAAACAGAAACACGTTATAGTACAATAGAACGAGAGTTACTAGCAATAATTTGGGCCGTAAAACACTTTAGACCCTATTTATATGGCCGGAAGTTTACTATTTATACTGACCACCGTCCCCTAGCGTGGTTATATTCCCTTAAGGAACCAAATAGCAAGCTTACGCGTTGGCGATTACGTTTACAAGAATATGATTTTGAAGTAATTTATAAAAAGGGAAAACAAAATACAAACGCCGACGCACTGTCGCGAATAAAGTTAAATGCTATAGATTCAGACGGAAATTCATCTCTAGCAGTTAATGTTGATGAAAAAGAATCCCGATTTCAAGACTATTTACGTGAGGTCACTAATGAAATTTTAAGACTTACTACAAGACATGACTCTGACCAATCTAAAACTGTTACGATATCTGACTCTGAAGCGACCATAACAGCTAGCCCTAGAGATTTATCAGACAATGATCACGAATACCCTATTCCTTCTATTACTACTAGTTCTGCAACTGAAACAGTCCATTCAAACGTAGAATGTGATACATCAGGCATTCCAATTTTACATGAAGCCATAGATACAAAGCCAAATCAAATCTTGGTATTTTCTTGGCTCAGAAATGAGATACAAGTGAAAGACCTATCTAGGCCTAAAGAGAAAATTCTTGAAATATTTTTACCTTTAAATAATTTAGACCTAATAAAACAATTTCTTAAAGAATATATTCGTCCAAAGATTAAATATTTCATTTACTTCGAAAATCCTGAACACAGAAAAGATTTTGCAAATACAATAATAGCTTTATTTAAGAAAGGCACGATAGACATTAGGGAGTGTACAGAAAGAGTAGTTTTTATAGAGGATGAAGGAGAACAAAAGGCAATTATATTAAAATACCACCAAGGCAAGACATGCCATAGAGGCATTAAAGAAACCATGACTAGAATGAAGCGTAATTATTTTTGGCACGATATGCAAGAAACTATTTCAGCAGTTATAAATTCTTGCGAGTCGTGTAGAAAAATCAAATATGATAGGAGACCAATTAAACCAGTATTGCAACTAACCCAAACTCAAAAAGCCCCTTTTCAAGAAACATTTATAGATACTTTTAGTATAGAAGGAAATTATTATTTAACTCTGGTAGACGCTTTTAGTAAATTAGGTCAAGCGATAAAAATTAGTAATCGTTCCACCCCTGAACTAGTACGCGCTTTGATTAAATATTTATGGAGTTCCAAGAGAAATCACTTCCGATCCAGGAACAGAGTTCAATAACGAGTTAATGAGAGAGTTAGCAGATATGTACAAACTTACCCTTCATATTACCACTCCAAATAATCCTAACTCAACAGGAATCGTAGAAAGGTTTCATTCGACGTTAATAGAAATTTATAGATTAGCTAAATACGAACAAAAATTTACAGACGCAGCTTCAGTTATGACTTATTCTATTATGGCTTACAATCATACTATACATAGCGCTACTGGGTTAACGTATAACGCATTTGAAGTAGTTTTCGGTCATACCGATTCTAATGATGCATTTAATATAGAATTTCAAAAATCGTATTTACAACAATTACTTAAGAGATCACTCAAAACGTACAAAGTATTTGTATCAATATATTTCGAATAAATTACGTGAAAATAAAGAAAAATCGATAGAAAAGAGAGGTGGTGAGCAAAATATAGAATTAGGGTTAGGTAAAACTATTTTTACCAAAGCAGTTAATACAAGAAGAAGTAAAGATAAGCTTCCTTATCAAAAGGCATGTATAGATGGCGAAATTAACAGAAACATAGTCCCAGTAAAAATTAGAGATCGTAAAACAAAGGTTCCTATTAAAAACATAAAACGACTTCCACAGGTACTTGATCTTCCTGGTGATGACGAAGGACACTCAATCCCTTCGACTTCAAAAAATTGAAGGCAATCCGGGATTATTACCTGTCAAGCAAGGTCAGGCTTATAAGCAAGAAAGTAAATGGATTATTATTAAAATACTAGATTTAAGTATAATTTTTAGAGATTTAGATTTTAATATAAATAGATATAATAAATTTGATAAAATAATAGATATCGATAAACCTTATTTACATGAATTTACTAATTTGAAATTGCAAGTAGAATATTTAAGAGATAATACTATAGAAAAAGTAAGACAAATAGTACCGATGAAAAAATTCAAAAGAGGGTTGTTTAATCCGTTAGGTTCATTTGTAAAGGCGATATCTGGTAACTTAGATAACGACGACGCAATGCATTATGATAATCTGATTAACGAGTTGTTGGTAAACAAAATTTAATCAGGAATAAAGTTACAGTGGTTTCCAAAATGATGGATTATAATATTAACAGTACAGAAGTTTTATACAACAATACGCTTATTATAAACGAACGTCTCAAACGCGTAGAACAAATGATAAAAGATATAACAACAAAAGAGAATAATTCTATTTACTCAACTTATGTTCTAGGAGCATACAGCTTGTTCATTAACAATTTTCGTTCGATATATATAAAATTAAACGAAATAGAAACTTCTTTAGCTTTTGGTAAATTTTCTGTGCTACATCAATCGATAATAAACTCGACAGAATTGTTAAATATATTATTACAAATAGAAAAATTTCATAGATTAATATGTCCTGTAATAGAAAGTAATCTAGTTAAAATAGAGCAAACTATGATTGTTAAAGCATATGTTAAAGGAAACCAGATTATGTTCATAATGGAAGTGCCTCTCACAGATAATAATACGTATAACTATTATAAAATTTATTCGTTACCTATTTTTAATAAATTAAAAAATGAAACTTCCATTATTATCCCTGAATATCCCTTCCTTATGGTGAAAGGTTCGAAATACTTACCGATCGCAACGCCGCGTCGGCAACTATCTGGTGATAACCAGTACAATGTACTGAACATAATGTAGTGCCATATGCGACTACAACTTGTACGGAACAGTTGATGCAGTTTCAAAATAATTTATCACATTGTACTCGATATACAGTACATATTGAGAAAATTAAAGCGCAACGACTTTCAACTGCCCGCTGGATAATATATTCGCAAAATAATGAAGTTGTGACTTACAAATGTGCTAATGAATTATCAAAAACATCTATATCAGGAACCTATCTATTAACAATTGATTCTGGCTGTGAAATTCTTCTTGGTGAACTTCGTCTAAGCTATTTTCCGCATATAACAGAAAGAGAGGTATATAAGGTCACACCAATCATAAAGTTACCGGAAATCAACAATGGAAATACTTCGATTTTCTCTCCGATTGACATCAAAGTAATTAATCTCGATGACGTGAAATATCTGTCTACAGTTCTAAAGTCAAAAAGTGTTAGTGAAAGTGAAAGTGAAACAGAGCCAATAATAAAAATCAATAGTGTCAGTGTCGATACTACAGTTTTATATGTAATATTAATTATTTTTATTTTTATTTTTATTTCAAAGAAATTTAAGACAAAAATATTCACACTTGCTCGAAACCCTCAGAATCAAAAATCTTCCGATGGTTTCGAAGTTAAGGAGGGAGGAGTTATGTTAGCTCAAGGTATGAGAACGGTAGAAGTAAATGCTTGATCAGCGTAATAAGAATGTAATACGAATCGTCTCATATCTTGGGAACATATTTGATGTGAATAGATTTTATAATATTAATTTCAATTGATTGTTGCATGCGCTTCTGCTCAGTCATTTCTTAAGTTTATAATTAAAGTTAATTTTTAATGTAATTTTAATTTCTTTATTTTTAAAAAATCCACTCGCGTTCCCGTAAACTTGTCTAGCTTTCTTATTTTAAAAATTTTAACGATATTACATGAATATGAGTAATTTAAACATTTTAACTATTATTTTCTTAGATTTTAACGAGTACATATTCAATCGTGTTCACACCCGTGAACACGATTGCTGCAAAGCATTCGAAACGTCGTCGGGTTAAAATAAAAATGTTACCAAATTATACGCGAGTTTTAATCAGTAAAAAGATATTTTAATTAGTTCATACTTAACATATTTTAATATATTTTAATTAATTACTTCATACAATATTAAACAAAACGATCTCAATATAAATCTATAAGGCTTCATGTGTAAGTGGATATTACTAGAATGACTAGTGATATTTCATTTATTTAATGGTTTAAGGTAGAAATAGACCTCTTGTATAGAGTTACATCATTATGCATTATGTTCCCAAATAATTTTTTTTACAGTTCAACTCTCGAATATTAACTTCAACGTGTAGTTAAAGTACTATGAATACAAAGAATCGCTAGGTTAGTTGTACAACAAATGAACTCTAACCAAAATTACGCATAGGAACTAAACCTACATCTAGGAAACACAGATATTCTATTTCTAATTCCCTATGCTCTAAATGTCTTTTTTTCTGGGGTAGAGGTCAATAAGTCAACACGTTTTAGAAGTAGCTCTGATTATTTTTAATAAACATTTTTGATAATAATTGTATTTATAAGTAATTTATGAAGAATATTTGCAAGTGATTAGTAATACGTATCAGCTAGTGATATCCTTACGTTATATACAACTTCACTTCAACGAATTAGTTAATTTAAATATATACAAGTTCAAGATGGATTCCTTAAAAGAGTCATTAACAGCTATGACTGATATGTTCAACAAAAGCATGAATGATTTCCAACTTAGCCTGCAGAAGCAGCAGTCGCCCCTGACAACTTCATCACTTTCAACTGAATTCGCAACATTCAGAACATTTATCCTTTTGGCACTTAACACTATGCAACGGCAACTTGAGTTCCTTTCCAAGGAAGTAGATCGGCAAGAGATGCGTGGCAGACGCAAAAATGTTATTACTTCATGGTGTTCCGGATGACAAGAAAGAGGATCTCTCTGCACGGGTGACGGGTCTCTTTGCCGATCACCTGAACCTTCTCAATTTTTCCCAGCTCAAGCATTAAGTCGTGTCATCGTCTACGGCGTTCGTCCGATAAAAAATCCAGGCCAATTGTCATTAAATTTACTGACACGTTGGTGCGCGATAAAGTGTGGTTCGCCAAGACGAAGCTCAAAAGATCCGGTATGACACAGTCTGAATTTTTAACTAAAACTCGGCATGATGTATTTGTTGCGGCGAGACAGCGTTATGGACTAAACAAATGCTGGACCAGAAACGGTGTAATTTATATATCAGGAGATGATGATAAATTACATATAATTGAGTCAATGGCTGATCTTCACGGAGTCACTATGTTATTAAATTCACCAACAACGTCACAGTGTGCTGCGGTTCAAAATAATACTAAAGTGGTTGTTACTCGTAAGAAGAGAATAATTAAGAAATAGATAAGGTTCGCGTTTACAAATATGTATGTTAGTTTAGAATACCCTCTTTTGTAAAAATATCAATTGCTTAATATTTATTGATTATTGCGTGTTTCTGTCGCTTATTACTGTCATTTGTCATTTTAGCTTGTCATTTGTGACGTTTGTCAAATATTTTAAAAGTTGTCTTTTTTAATTTTAAAGTTTGTTTTTTCTTGTTTGTGATGTTGTTTCTCTTTGTAATATATATTTTTTATTTTTTTTTATTGTTGTTACTTATATATTTTGATTATATAATTTAATATTGTTGAGTCTAAAATTTTCAACTACTTTATTATTCTTTACATTTGTTAGCTAGCTGGTATGTTGACTAATTGCAGAACAAAACATCAAAATTTTTTTTTTATTTTGTTTATTTTGTTTCTATTTAATTGATTTTTTTTTTAAATTCTTTTATATTTAATTTATTATTATATTAATTTATTTGTTATTATATTTTAATATTTTATTATTATTATAATTGTTTGTTTATTTAATAATTGTATATATTTTTATCTTATCTTATTATACATTTAACGAAATCATAATCTTATAATTTTAATAATTATGTCTTTTAATTTCGATTGTACTCCGATGGATGATTATTTTTTATCCTTACCTTCTCCCTGTAGTGAGCAGTAATGACAGTTTTGTCAGTAGTCCTACATTGAATGATAATCTCTTTTCTTATTTTTCTGATGTATCAAAGAATTTTAATGTCCTACATATTAATGCACAGAGTATTCCTGCACATTATCCTGATTTGTTAACTTCTTTTGAAAATAAAAATATTCATGCCATTTTAGTGTCCGAGTCATGGTTAAAGCCATGTCTGCCGCCAATTTCTTACTCTCTTCCTGGTTTTCAATTAATTCGTAATGACAGGATTGGCCGAGCTGGTGGTGGTGTGGCTATTTTCCTGCGCTCTTATATTTCTTTTAGGATTATAAATATTTCCCAAACTCAGATAGGTGGAGCTGAGCACCTTTTTATTGAAGTTACACTTAGCAACACTAAACTTTGGTTGGGTGTCTACTATAGTCCTAGCCTTACTGTAGATTATTTTTTAGCTCTTGAAATTCTGTTAGATTTATATACTCCGCAGTTTAGTCACACTATCATTATGGGTGACTTCAATACATGTTTACTCAAAAATGACCATCGATCTGCTCGTTTGATTAATGTACTTGATAGTGTCAATCTGCACATACTTCCTCTAAACGCTACTCATAAATTTCCTAATTGTATTCCTTCTTTTCTTGATTTAATGATTGTTTCATCTTTGGATCATGTTGAAAAACACGGTCAATGTGCAGCTGATGCGTTTTCTTTTCATGATCTTGTTTTCCTATCTTACAAAATTAGACCCCCAAAAACTAAGTCAAGGGTACTTCACCTTCGTAATTTTGATGGAATGGATTTAGAAAGTTTAAAACACGATACTTTAAAATTAGATTGGTCAGATTTATTTAAGGTTGACGTGACGTTGACGAGCAGGTAGCCGTCTTTAATCATATTTTAATAAAACTTTTACGATATTTATGCTCCTACTCGTCCCGTAAGATTGAAGCACCTTCCAGCCCCGTGGCTTATTAATGAAATAAGGAAGTTGCAAGCAAAAAAAAATTTGGCTAAGGGTAAATACAAAAACGATAGCTGTGACAGTAACAAAGAGAAATATAAAAGAGCTCGAAATCGTTGCAATAAAGTGTGTAGAGATAAGCAACAACGCCATATTTACAAATCTATCTTTGAACAAAATGATCCTGGTAAAACCTGGTATTTCCTACAATCACTTGGAGTTGGAAAAGCTCGTCAAGATAATATTTCTCACAACTTTAGTTCAAATCAGCTTAACAAGCATTTCTCTAAATGTGCTGCCATTGATAGTGCAGCAAAATCAAATACACTTAATCAGCTTTCTGCTTTATTCACTCCTGATACTCAAGAATTTTATTTTGGTCAATTTACTATTAGTGATGTTAAAAAGAACATTTTAGCTATTACTTCAGATGAAATTGAATCCGATGGCATTAGTCGTAAAATGATTATTCCTATCCTCGATATTTTGGCTCCCGTCATTACTTACATTTTTAATTATTCTATAGCCACAAATACATTTCCTAGTTTATGGAAGGATGCTCAAGTAACACCTGTACCAAAAAATAAAAAACCTTCCTCCTTGTCTGATTTTCGTCCTATATCTATACTTCCTTTCCTTTCCAAAGTTCTGGAGCGCCTTAGTCATAATCAACTTAGCGCGTTCCTTACTCAACATAGCCTTCTTAATCCTTTTCAATCCGGTTTCCGTCCTGGTCATAGTACGACTACTGCTTTGGTGAAAATCACAGATGATATAAGGCATGGTATGGAGTGCCGTAAATTCACGGTCTTAATTTTACTAGATTTTAGTAAAGCTTTTAATACCGTAGATTATGATATTTTACTTGCTACTCTTAGTTCTATTAACATATCTCCTGTAGTACTTGACTAGTTTCATAGTTATTTGTATAGTCGCCGACAACGAGTTAAGCTTTGTGACTCTTTGTCAAACTGGTCAACATCCATTGCTGGCGTACCGCAGGGTGGCGTGTTGTCTCCTCTTTTGTTTTCAATATTTATTAATTCTGTTAGTAAGCATATTTCTTATCTCTACCACCTTTATGCAGACGATCTTCAAATTTATACTCAGTCAACTTTAGAGGAACTCCCTCAGTCTATTAATTATATAAATAATGTCCTTACTGAAATCTCACAATGGAGTAAATCTTTTGGGCTCTCGGTGAATCCTAATAAATCTCAAGCTATTATAATTGGTAGCCAAAAACTCTATTCACGGATTAATTATAATAATTTGCCGAATGTTCTATTTGATAATGTTAATTTACCTTTTAAAAATAATGTAAAAAATTTGGGTATCATTTTTGATCAGTGTCTTTCTTGGGGACCACAGATCAATATGGTGAGTAAAAAAATGTTTAGCTCTGTTGCATCCTTAAGAAGGCTGCGTAATTTTCTTCCCATCTCCACTAAAATTGCGGTGGTACAAAGTGTCTTTTTTCCTATTCTTGATTATGCTGATGTGTGTTATTTAGATTTAAAAGAGGAGCAACTAAACACACTTGAGCGTCTCCAAAATCTTTGTATACGATTCATATTTGGATTACGCAAATATGATCATTTAACCGAATTTCGTAAAAACTCAAGTGGCTCCCAATTCGCCTTCGCAGGAATACTCATATTCTAAATCTTTTATACTGCATTCTGTTCAATCCTATCCTCCCCTCTTATTTAAAAAAGCGATTTACATTTCTTGGAGAGTCTCACAATCATGATCTTCGCTCTCAAGATAATCTTGTTCTAAAAATACCTTCTCACTTCTCTTCCTGTCCTTGCTGTCCAACTTTGAAATTCCCTTCTAGGTCGTCGCACGCTGGATGCCCTCGGGCCTGTCATGAAGGACTGGCTCGAGAGGCCGCGGGGTTTCCTCCCCTTCCGCTTGGTGCACGTAATGATGGGTCATGGCTGCTTCGGCTCGTACCTGCACCGAATCGAGCGGGAGGAGAGTCCGACGTGCTGCCACTGCGGCGCGCCGGACGACACGGCACAGCACACTCTTGAAGTGTGCTCTGCATGGTCCGAGCTCCGCCGCAGTATGGTTGCGGAAATCGGCCCCGACCTCTCGCTCCCCGGTGTCGTCAAAACTATGTTGGGGAGCGAAAAAGCTTGGGTAGCGGTCGCCTCCTTCTGCGAAGAGATAATGCAGCAGAAGGAGGCGGCGGAGCGTGCGAGAGAGAACGACCCTCTCGCACCTCCGCACAGAAGACGGCTGATGCGCAGGAGAGTGCGAGTTGCCTCTCCTATACGGCGGTGAGCAGCGGACGCAGGCACGGGGGCGTCTGCGTCGCCTCACAATACTGAGTATAGTGCTGATCGTCAAGCTCTGCGTTACGTCGTCTCCCTCTGCGGCATCTGGTGTACTGGCGTCTGTAAGCCACGCAGGACACACGGAGCTGCGACAGCTCCTCAGACCACCAATAGACACCGCGCCTCAAAGTAACGCAACGTACGCGAGGCATCGCCATGTCGCAAATATGCGAAATGACTACGCCCAATCGCGCAGACTCGTCGTCCACGTTGACATCGTCCTCTGTCGCCCCTACCAAAGCCTGGACCAAGGCAGCCTCAACCAAGACTTCCTTGTCAAGGCGTTTTAAAGCCCATCGTGGGCCGTCCTCCCTGGAAAGTCGGCTGGAACCACTCGGCGCAACAGGTTGTGTGGAGATATCGAACCTCACGTAGCGATGGTCTGACAACGTCTCCACACCCTCCATTACCCGCCAGTTGAAAATATGGAGGATGGCATCGGCGAACGTGATGTCCACGATCGAACCACCCCGCTGACGCACGCATGTATTTACCGACCCCCGATTCAGCAAGACCAGACCCGTAGCCACTACCCAGTCGTCGAGAGTCAATCCACGTGCGTCCGTGGCCGGGCAACCCCAAGTCGTGGATTTGGCATTGAAGTCCCCGATAGTCAGGACCCGACCGGGGCTACTTCTTCCGGCGAGAGCACCGATTTCGACCAGAAACTGTTCGAAATTGGCAAGACTTCGATTCAGGATGCCGGCATATAATCGCCGGCATCTTAAGTTCCGACAAGACCTTTTTTTTTTTTTTTTTTTTTTTTTTTTTTTGTCGCTGGGAAAAAGATGCGTGCTTATGCATCCCCTCCCGTCGGGGGTCGAGAGGGGTATGTGGGACTCCCCGGTGCTCCCGGTATACCCACTAAAAATTACCCAGCGGCGCTCCGGTCCGGATCCGGTGGCTCGTTAAGTGCCCTCTGCCCCGCCGTCCATTCGTAGGCCCTGGCGAGCGTCCAGGCCTCGAGCTCCCACGGCGGGGTGCCTGCGAGGACGCACGCAACCGCAAAACTAATGGTGCGGTACGCCCTCGCCACCCGCTGCGCGATGGCCCTTTGTGGCCTGCGGAGGGCAGTGGTGTTATCCCGCCTGCCCAATGAGTCCGCCAAGATTGGAGCCCCATAGAGGGCCATACTCTTGAGTATGCCGGCGTATAGACGCCGGCATTTGTCCCCGGGCCTCCCGACGTTCGGGAGGAGCCACGAGAGGGCGCCCGCAGTCCTCATGAGGCGTGTCGACAGCAAGGAGAAGTGGGCACTAAAGCGCCACCTGCTGTCGAGCACTAGGCCCAGATATTTCATCTGGGCCTGAACCTCTATGCGGACACCCGCAATGTGGACGTGGGCGTCGGGCGGTTGGCGCTGCCGAGGCCCGTGGAAAAACACGGCCTCGGTTTTGTGCAGCGCCACCTTCAGCCCTAGGCGGGTGATTCGGTCCACCACTCGCGAACCACTCGCCGAGGCCAAGCTGGCCGCCTCCTCGAAATTTCTCCCCCGGGCTGTTAGCAAGGTGTCGTCTGCATAGCAGACGACGGATGTGCCACGGGGGAGATTGCCCCGCAAAAGCCAGTCGAACCCGATGTCCCACAGCAGCGGTCCTAGGACAGAACCCTGTGGAACACCGGACTCGACGCCGTATCTAAGGAGCCGCCCCGACCTGTCCACGACCAGTACCGAGCGGCCCCTCAGGTAGTCCTCCACCTGACCCCGCAAATACGGAGGCGCTCCATGAAAGCGGAGCGCCTCCAGTATGGTGGAGTGGGGAATGGAGTTGAATGCGTTGTCGATGTCGAAAGACACCGCCAACAGTCCATCCCCCGCATCCATAGCCTCCCTCACCTGGCTCTTTAGGCGGAATAGGGCGTCCACCGTCGAGCGCCCAGCTCGGAAGCCGAACTGGGCTTCCGAGAGGTCCGGGCCAACTGTGCCCAAGTGCCCCTTGATACGGGCGGCGAGAATCCCCTCGAACATTTTACCGACCTCGTCCAGAAGGACGATCGGTCGGTATGCCGACGGGGAGTCCATTGGCCGCCCTTCCTTCCTCAGAAGGCACAGTTGGCCCTCCTTCCAGGCCCCCGGGAACCTCTCACACGCCAAACACGCACTGAAGAGGTCCCGGAACCTTTCGCCCATCTGGGAGGCGGCGATGGCCACGACCCTTGCAGGGACGCCATCCGGACCCGGGGCCGTCTTTTTCGCCCGGAGGCGGACGACCGCCCTCTCCACCTCGTCCTCCGTCAGTGGGGGGACCTCCTCGGCCAAAAGAGCCGCGCCCTGCGGGGTGCTCATCGCTGGCGGGGTGAAGTTGTCCCTGCGTGGAAACAGGGACTGGACCACCCCGTCCAGCAGCGACGGCTCGAGGGTCTCGGCGACCGGAGGACCGTACGGGCGCAGTTTGTTACGTGCCGCCTTGTACGGCCTCCCAAACGGGTCAGCGTCGAGACCCTCGAGCATCTCCGCCCTCGCGCTATCCTGGGCGGCGCGTATTCGCGCCGTCAGGGCCGCCTTGGCCTCCACGTATGCCACGTAGAGGCGGTCCTCGTGCGCGAGGTCGCGAATGCGCCGCCGCCGGCTCCTAGTGTAGGCCCGCCTGGCCGCCACGCAGGCGGCTCGGAGGTCCACCAACTCCTACGACCACCAGTAGACGGCGCGTCGAGGAGGCGGACGACGAGACCGGGGCATGCTAGAGTTGCACACCCCGGTCAGGGAGGCTCTGAGCTGGACCGCCGCAGTGTCCACATCACAGGCGTCGACGGGGGGCGAGAGCCAATCCTCGAGGAACGCAGCCTCCGAGGCGGCCTCCCTGTCTAGGCGGGTGAGCGCCCACCGTGGAAAGGGGGACCGTTCCACGCGGACCACCTGGCCCCGGCACGTCCGGATGTCGAAACGGACGTACCGGTGGTCCGACAGCGTCTCTGCCAGCTCCACCCGCCAGTCCACCACCCGGGTCGCCAAGGAAGGAGAGGCGAAAGCGAGGTCCACAATGGATCCTCCCTGCCGTCGCACGCAGGTGTGGACCGTGCCCCTATTTAGGGGGGACAGGCCGGACGCCACGGACCAGCTCTCCAGCTCGCGTCCCCGGGCATCGGTGGCTGGGTTGCCCCACACCACCGACTTGGCGTTGAAGTCGCCCGCCACCAGCAACACGCCGCGCCGCGCCACTCTGCCGGCCACTGTGGCGAGGACCTCAAGGAAATTCTCGAAGTCCGTGAGTGGGCGGTTTGGGGAGAAATATACCCCAATGAGGGGTATGTCCCCCCACGCGGCGGCCACATATCCCAGTCCCCTCTCTAAGAGCGAGAGGGGAGGGGAGTCTGTGGAAGACCGCGCTACTAGTGCCACTGAGCCATCATCGTCCCCCAGCCAGCTGCCAGGGACGGAGTAGGGCTCGGCGACAACCGCCACGTCCACCAACCACTCTGCGAAGGTTTGGACCAGGAGGTCCTGGGCCGCTCTGCAGTGGTTGGCGTTCGACTGAAGAATGCGATGAAACCCGGCCATTAATCAGTATTCATCGCATCTCCCCCAATGGCCGGCACTGATGGTGAAGTACCGGCGGCAGCGGCGGCAGGGCGCGTCGGCGCCTGCGCTTTGCCCTTTTTCAGGGGTGGTGGACAGCACCTCCTGCTCGTCATAACGTGGTCCGCTGGACGACCACTGGCAGCGCACACTGCGCAGCGCGGGGTGGCGGCCTTGCAGGTGGCCGATCTGTGCCCCTCCTTCCCGCAACGGAAACAAAGTTCCCCGCGCTCAGCAGCGGAGGGACAGAGAGCCCGGGTGTGGCCGATGCCGAAGCACTTAAAGCACTGCATCGGCATCTTCTCGAGCGCCCGGATCCCGCCCGAGCTAAATCCGACCTGAAGGTGGCCCTTCTCCAAGACCGCCTTGGCCACCACGATCGGGCACTCCACCCTCATGGTGCCCATGCCTCCGCGCCCGGTCCTAATGACCCGGCCCTTGATGGCTGCAATGGCGCAACCCCCCGCCGCCGCAACAGCGGCCACCACCTCCTCTTGGGTGACCGTGTCGTCGAGGCCGGTCACCTCAAGGGTCACGCACTTCATGGGCCTCACCACCTTGGCCGTATTTGCGACGGCTTCTTTCAGCTTCGTCGCGAAGAGGTCCGCCTTGGTGCCGCCCTGGGCCCCCGAAAACTCAAAAATCCGAGCCCCCGTTTGGGTCTTTCTACAAGTGACTCTGCCAGGTCCGAGCTGCGCAGGGTCCACACTCGTACGAGCCCGTCGCAGTACGGACTCGTATGTCTCCCCCCGCTCCGCCGCCTCTGGGGTCAACGTGACCACCACCGCCGCGGTTTTCGGAGGAGGCGCCAACTTCCTCCTGTTGTCCGCCGAAGCCGCAGACTTAGTTGCAGTAGGTGCTGGGGGGGCCGACTTCTTCCCTTTCTTTTTTAATTAGAGGACTTGGAGGCCACCTCCAAAATCTCCTGGCTGTCCTCTAGAGCCATGCGCTCCATCTCCTCCACGGAGTGGTCCAGGTAGAGGACACTAGAAGCGCCATAGCCGGCCTTAGCTCTGGCGGTCCGCGCCATCTTCTCCTTGGAGGCGATATTCTCCTCCAATTCTGCCCGCATGATGGCCCGCTTTGTTAATGCGGACCTTTTGGACTCCGGAGAGCCTCCGGGGTCCTGCCTTAGAAAGGCCCTCTTTCGCGACTCGCGGGTTGAAGAGCCGCAATTCGTCACCTCACTTCTAATCGACTCCGTGTCGGAAAGGTCCGACCCGATGTCGCTGAAACGTCTGGCCGCTGAGTTAGCGCGGCTCGTCTCCGATGCCGAAGCATCCCTCGACTGAGGTTGGCCCTGAGAAGGGCCTTGGGGTTGGCCCTGAGAAGGGCCTTGGGGTTGGCCCTGAGAAGGGCCTTTTGGTTGGCCCTGAGAAGACGCCCCAAGACCTGCATCAACCTGAACCCGAGCACTCCATGGCTTCTATCCAGCCAGCGGTCGAAGACACCTACGATGGCCGCGACTGTCCTTACGCCAAATGTCGCTCACTCTAACCGCACCCTCCATGTTTCAACAGCATTGGTTTGGGCAAGGTCACGCCGTTGCCGAATCTCGAAAGGGGCGGGGTTTTCACCCCGTGCCCGAAGGCCAATGCGTCAATGATAAACCGACGCAAGGACTTGGTACAGAGCTTGCAAGTAGACAAGCCGCCTCGCTCGATATGGTTCGGTATCCCCCTAATTACCCCTAACGCGATGGCACGCTGAGGTGCCCGTAGCAGAGATAGGAGCTTCACCGAAAGAGCGTCAGCCCAGACGGGAGCTCCGTAGAGGGCGCTAGAGGGCGTAGAGGGCGTAGCGGCGCTCCGGCTTCGCCTTAATGGAGGGGGTCTGGGAATATGTAGCGACCAGTCCCCCTCCGGCGTTTGCCCGCCTTACGGCAGGCCCCTCAAACAATCCCCCCCCCCGGCTGGGGAGGGGTCCTGGCCAGAGCGCAGGTGGGGTGATCTGTGCAATGCAGGCCGAGGCGCCCCCGCGCCTATCGCCCGCTGATCACCCCTCGGGGCGGATGGTGGCGGCCGTTGTGTTAGCCGCCGAGTTTCGCCCCTTCTACGTCTGCGGAGCGGCGTCGCGAGAGGGTCGTCCTCCCGCGCGCGCTCCGCCGCCTCCTTCTGCGACATGACATCCTCGCAGAAGGAGACCACCGCCTGTCATGCCTCGTCGCCACTCAGCATGGCGGCAATCACCCCGGGGAGCGAGAGGTCGTCCCCAACCACCGCCGCAAGGGTGCGGCGGGGTTCAGCCCACGATGAGCACACCTCCAGGGTGTGCGCCGCCGTATCCACCGCTGCACCGCAGTGGTGGCACGCGTGAGTCTCCTCCCTCCCTATACGGTGCAGGTACGATCCGAAGCATCCATGCCCGGACAGCACCTGCACCAGACGTAGGGAGAGGTGGCCGTGCCGCCGATCGAGCCAGTCGCTGAGGACCGGCCCGATGGCATCCAGCGTCCGGCGGCCGTAGGCTGCGGACGCGAGGTCCTCCGTCCAGTGCCGGATGACGGCACCCCTCGCCTCCTCGCAGAGCTCCTTTCGCTCCCCCGGATCCGGTGGCTCGTTAAGTGCCCTCTGCCTCGCCGTCCATTCGTAGGCCCTGGCGAGCGTCCAGGCCTCGAGCTCCCACGGCGGGGTGCCTGCGAGGACGCACGCAACCGCAAAACTAATGGTGCGGTACGCCCTCGCCACCCGCTGCGCGATGGCCCTTTGTGGCCTGCGGAGGGCAGTGGTGTTATCAGGCCTGCCCAATGAGTCCGCCAAGATTGGACACGGCCTCGGTTTTGTGCAGCGCCACCTTCAGCCCTAGGCGGGTGATTCGGTCCACCACTCGCGAACCACTCGCCGAGGCCAAGCTGGCCGCCTTCTCGAAATTTCTCCCCCGGGCTGTTAGCAAGGTGTCGTCTGCATAGCAGACGACGGATGTGCCACGGGGGAGATTTCCCCGCAAAAGCCAGTCGAACCCGATGTCCCACAGCAGCGGTCCTAGTACAGAACCCTGTGGAACACCGGACTCGACGCCGTATCTAAGGAGCCGCCCCGACCTGTCCACGACCAGTACTGAGCGGCCCCTCAGGTAGTCCGCCACCTGACCCCGCAAATACGGAGGCGCTCGATGAAAGCGGAGCGCCTCCAGTATGGTGGAGTGGGGAATGGAGTTGAATGCGTTGTCGATGTCGAAAGACACCGCCAACAGTCCATCCCCCGCATCCATAGCCTCCCTCACCTGGCTCTTTAGGCGGAATAGGGCGTCCACCGTCGAGCGCCCAGCTCGGAAGCCGAACTGGGCTTCCGAGAGGTCCGGGCCAACTGTGCCCAAGTGCCCCTTGATACGGGCGGCGAGAATCCCCTCGAACATTTTACCGACCTCGTCCAGAAGGACGATCGGTCGGTATGCCGACGGGGAGTCCATTGGCCGCCCTTCCGCAGAAGGCACAGTTGGCCCTCCTTCCAGGCCCCCGGGAACCTCTCACACGCCAAACACGCACTGAAGAGGTCCCGGAACTTTTCGCCCATCTGGGAGGCGGCGATGGCCACGACCCTTGCAGGGACGCCATCCGGACCCGGGGCCGTCTTTTTCACCCGGAGGCGGACGACCGCCCTCTCCACCTCGTCCTCCGTCAGTGGGGGGACCTCCTCGGCCAAAAGAGCCGCGCCCTGCGGGGTGCTCATCGCTGGCGGGGTGAAGTTGTCCCCACGCGGAAACAGGGACTGGACCACCCCGTCCAGCAGCGACGGCTCGAGGGTCTCGGCGACTGGAGGACCGTACGGGCGCAGTTTGTTACGTGCCGCCTTGTACGGCCTCCCAAACGGGTCAGCGTCTAGACCCTCGAGCATCTCCGCCCTCGCGCTATCCTGGGCGGCGCGTATTCGCGCCGTCAGGGCCGCCTTTGCCTCCACGTATGCCACGTAGAGGCGGTCCTCGTGCGCGAGGTCGCGAATGCGCCGCCGCCGGCTCCTAGTGTAGGCCCGCCTGGCCGCCACGCAGGCGGCTCGGAGGTCCACCAACTCCTGCGACCACCAGTAGACGGCGCGTCGAGGAGGCGGACGACGAGACCGGGGCATGCTGGAGTTGCACACCCCGGTCAGGGAGGCTCTGAGCTGGACCGCCACAGTGTCCACATCACGGGCGTCGACGGGGGGCGAGAGCCAATCCTCGAGGAACGCAGCCTCCCGGTCTAAGCGGGTGAGCGCCCACCGTGGAAAGGGGGACCGTTCCGCGCGGACCACCTGGCCCCGGCACGTCCGGATGTCGAAACGGACGTACCGGTGGTCCGACAGCGTCTCTGCCAGCTTCACCCGCCAGTCCGCCAGAAGGCGAGGTCCACAATGGATCCTCCCTCTCGTCGCACGCAGGTGTGGACCGTGCCCCTATTTAGGGGGGACAGGCCGGACGTCACGGACCAGCTCTCCAGCTCACGTCACGTTCCCTCTCTAAGAGCGAGAGGGGAGGGTAGTCTGTCGAAGACCGCGCTGCTAGTGCCACTGAGCCATCATCGTCCTCCAGCCAGCTGCCAGGGACGGAGTAGGTTGCGGCGACAACCGCCACGTCCACTAACCACTCTGCGAAGGTTTGGACCAGGAGGTCCTGGGCCGCGCTGCAGTGGTTGGCGTTCGCCTGAAGAATGCGATGAAACCCGGCAATTAATCAGTATTCATCGCATCTCCCCCAATGGCCGGCACTGATGGTGAAGTACAGGCGGCAGCGGCGGCAGGGCGCCTGCGCTTTGCCCTTCTTCAGGGGTGGTGGACAGCACCTCCTGCTCGTCATAACGTGGTCCGCTGGACGACCACTGGCAGCGCACACTGCGCAGCGCGGGGTGTCGGCCTCGCAGGTGGCCGATCTGTGCCCCTCCTTCCCGCAACGGAAACAAAGTTCCCCGCGCTCAGCAGCGGAGGGACAGAGAGCCCAGGTGTGCCCGATGCCGAAGCACTTAAAGCACCACATCGGCATCTTCTCGAGCGCCCGGATCCCGCCCGAGCTAAATCCGACCTGAAGGCGGCCCTTCTCCGAGACCGCCTTGGCCACCACAATCGGGCACTCCACCCTCATGGTGCCCATGCCTCCGCGCCCGGTCCTAATGGCCGGGCATTTGATGGCTGCAATGGCGCAACCTCCCACCGCCGCAACCGCGGCCACCACCTCCTCTTGGGTGACCGTGTCGTCGAGGCCGGTCACCTCAAGGGTCACGCACTTCATGGGCCTCACCACCTTGGCTGTATTTGCGACAGCCCCTTTCAGCTTCGTCGCGAAGAGGTCCGCCTTGGTGCCGCCCTGGGCCCCCGAAAACTCAAAAATCCGAGCCCCCGTTTGGGTCTTTCTACACGTGACTCTGCCAGGTCCGAGCTGCGCAGGGTCCACACTCGTACCAGCCCGTCGCAGTACGGACTCGTATGTCTCCCCCCGCTCCGCCGCCTCTGGGGTCAACGTGACCACCACCGCCGCAGTTTTCGGAGGAGGCGCCAACTTTCTCCTCTTGTCCGCCGAAGCCGCAGACTTAATTCCAGGAGGTGCTGGGGGGGCCGACTTCTTCCCCTTCTTTTTTCTCCCCACTTTTACCCACGGCCCGTTGGAAGGGGTGGTGGAGGGCAGGAGCGGGTCCGTCTGGGTGGTAGTGGCAGTTGGGGCAGCTGGGGCAGCTGGGGCGGCCGGGGCGGCCTTTTTGCCTTGCCCCTTCCCTTTGCCCTTCGCCTTCTCCGGCGGGGCTGGGGCCGTTGAGTGCCCCGGTGCGACGGGAGCTCGTGCGGGCGCCCTATCCGCCGCGAGTGGAGGGCGGTGCCGTTTCTCCGGCAGGAGCCGGTCCTCTATGCCCGCGAAGCAGGCCCTCGTGAAGGCCCTCTCCTCCATGACAACCTTTCGGATGATGTCCTCAAGGTTGGAGGGTGGGGCCATTGCGACTGGACCTTCAGAGGTCCCTTCAGGCCGAGCCAAGAGCTCGGCAACGCGCGCGTGCAGCGCGGACACCTCCTTCTGCAGGCTGTCCACCTTTCCCTGCAGTTGCCGAGTCTCGTCGGAGGTGGTGCGCTGCGCCAACTCCTTCACTATGCCAATGAGGCTCGCCGCTCGGCATTTTAGGGCCTTCTGGAATGTCCCCTTTAAGTATAGGGCTAAACTGAAATGGCTATTGGTTCGTCAGAGGCACAGTTCTAGGATTCTCCATCTCCTTTATTCCATTTTAAACGATCCAACCACTCCCCCCTATCTCAAAGAAAATTTTCAATACCTTCATGCCACTCACAATAGAATTCTCCGTTCTTCTTCCAACCTTACAGCCGCGATTCCATCCCATTCCAGTGACTTTTCCCACAAATCCTTTACCATCCAAGCCTCAGTTCTATGGAACCAACTGCCTGAAAATATAAGAAGAGCACCTTCCAAAAGTAGCTTCATAAAACTCGTTAAAGAACACTTTTGAAATTCATCTTAAATATATGTATTTATGTATGTGTATCATTTAAGTATTGTATATAAAGTATTATATTATGTTATATAAAGTATTATATTATGTTATATTATGTTATATATTAATTATTATTATAAAGTATTTATTATATTATATCTTATATTGTAATTTTATTGGTATTGTTTTTCGTAGTGAATTTTTTATTATATATTTTTTTTCTTTTATAAACGCCTACCACAATTTTTCACCTTCACAAAGGTTAACTGGTAGAGAATGCCACCAGGCATTAAGTTCGCCGCCTTTTGTTATTTAACCATAAAGGGTAAATAAAATAAAATAATTGAGGGTGGATCGAATTTCGATGCGCATCCCCGATACCACGAGGTGAGCCCCACTGGGGGAAGCTCTACGAGGCCCATGAAATAGTATGGCCTCCGTCTTGTGTAAACCAACCACCAATCCAAGGGTGCGTATTTGCAACACTACGTGGGCAACTCCAGCAGTTGCCAGAATGCACGCGTCCCTGTAGGTCTTGCCAGCAGAGACCAGGGTGTCATCGGCGTAGAACACTACGTCGAAACCGTATAATGTCGCGCCTCTCAGCACCCAATCATATCCAATGTTCCACAGGACCGCCCCTAAGACCGACCCCTGCGGAACGCCGCAGGACATTGGGTGACCCCACATGTCATATCCGGTTGGGCATATTACCGTCCTAGATGACAGGTATTGCCCAATAACCCGGCAGAGGTACAGGGGCACTCGGTGAAAACAGAGCCATGATGCACTCCCAGGGCAAGGTGTTAAAGGCGTTAGCAATGTCTAAGGACACTGCCAGTGCCACCACGCCCCGGTTTACAGCGCCCTCTGCCAGATTCTTCACCTTGAGGATGGCCTCCAAGGTGGATCGTCCTCGCCTGAGCTATTGAAGTCAAAATAATATATAGCATGTAAGTCTTTTGTAAAAGTTGTAATCAAGAGTGAATAAAAGGTGGAATAAATTGAAGGAGTTTTATTACATTTCAGAAGTGGAATTACCCAAAAAAAGGGTACTTAAATTACGATAGGTGCAACCGGAGGATCCAAGAAATACAGATTTCTTACTTAACATTAACTTATTAATTTATTGCAAAGTTAAAGAAATTACTTGCTACAATTAAATTAGTGACAATCGGTCGATGCTTGTACCCAGAGTGGCAATATTTTCAATTTGATTACGAAAGAAAACTTCGATTGACGTCAATGGCTGCTTGCAACACTGCTGAGCTTGTAGAATTTGAAGGTCGTGATAAATAAGAGACGTGCGTTTCGTATAGCATTTTTTTTTTTTTTTTTTTTTTTTGTCAGCCGTCAGTCAGTCAGAGAAAAGCCCGCCGGGCCCCCACCCGACGAACCTGCGACCCCAGGGGCCCCGCTTATGGTGGGGGAGCACCAGAAGGACCGCCACGGGACTTACCAGCGCCCCGGCGGCGTCCTCGTTGAGCGGGATCCGAGGTCCTCTCGCGACTCCGCTCAGCGGCCTCCTTCCGGGACATCACTGTCTCGCAGAAGGAGGCCACGGCCCTCCACGCCGTATCCCCGCCGAGCATTGCCGACACAACTGCTGGCAGGGAGAGATTCTGACCGATCCGGGTGACCAGGACTTGCCGCTCTGCACTCCACGCAGGGCTCACGGCGAGCGTGTTCTGGACACTGTCCTAGTCCTTCCCACCGCAGTGGAAGCAGTTCGCCGCCGCTTCGCGTCCGATCTTACACAAATAATCACCGAAGCACCCATGCCCGGTGATTATCTGTGTGAGTCTGTAGGTGAACCTTCCACCCTGTCGCTGCATCCAGGCTTCGAGGTTTAGCAGGAATGCCCCCACGACGCGTCTTCGTGCTACGTGCTCTTGAGTGAGCTGCGCGCGCCACGTTGCAAGAGCGGCCTGTCGTTCCTGCCTTCGATCGAATCTTCTGGCCCGCCTCTGCCCTCCTGGTGGATGGAGCGGAGCCGGTTTTACACACTCGCATCCATCTCGGCTAGGATATCCAGGGGCGGAAAACGGGCAAGGATTGTCGCCGCCTCAAAGGACGACGTCCGGTAACCGCGTGCGACCCGTATTGCCATCTTTCGTTGGACGCTGTACACTTCCGTGCGACAGCGTCTGATGCCCAGCCTCTTCGCCCAAACAGGCGCCCCGTAAAGGGCTACCCTCTCGATCGAATTAAATCGAATCGATCGAATCGAAGGGCACCCGCTACTCTCTCGATCCGGGGGACCAGGCGTTCGAAGTGCTCCTCGAAGCCCAAGCGACTGTCAAGGGTGAGGCCTAGGTACTTCATGTACGGCCCCATCCGGACTTCAGACTCACCCACTCGGACGCGCGAGTCGGGGGCTTGTGGTACCATAGCGCCTCGGTCTTGTGAGGTGCTATCAGCAATCCTAACTCGCGGATTTTAGCGACGACGACGCTAGCCTCAAGTTCAGCGAGCTCCTTGGTCCTCTCGAATGTGTCTCCGCCGGCGACCACTAGAATATCGTCCACATAGCATACGAGAACAACGCCAGGGGGGAGATCGACACGCAGAACCGCATCGTATGCAAGATTCCACAGTACCGGACCCAAAATTGAGCCCTGTGGAACCCCACACTGGATCTCCCTCCGGATCCTCTTAATTCGTATAGCATTTAATCCAAGACTGGCTGTACCCACACCAATACAATATATACCAATACCTTCACCCTTAGTTTATACATAATTCATTAATTAATCTTACAACTAATGTTAATAGTAATAAGATCTATTTTTGCTTGAGGGTTTATATTAAAAAACAACGTGTTCTCTCAATGATTTTTACTGGACAACTGAACGGATATTAAACATTACAATTATATAAATGAAGCATTAGGGTTCCCTTTAACATATCTCCCCACCAAAAGGACGATTTGCGTCCTTTTCTTAAAATTATCCTAACTTAATCATTACATGCACTAGGTAACAAACATAATTTAGTGACAGAACGCTTAACAATATTTTCACCACTCTTAATACTATAGACACGAGTAATGCCATCGGGTCCTGGATGCTTCAGTATTATCCGGCCTAGATTCCACTTGCTTGGTGGGAGATTATCCATTTTAATAAGTACTATATTTCCAACTTCCAATTCCTTTTCTTTCTTTAACCATTTATTCCTTTGCTGTAATCTAGACAAATATTCACAACTCCATCTTTTCCAAAATCATGTAATAATTTTTGTATATATTGCCATCGAGACAAATTATTGGCTTTAATAAATTTTAAACTGGGACTGGGAACAACAATAGGCGTTTCGCCGATTAAAAAGTGTCCTGGTGTTAGAGGTTCAATTCTCTCAGGATCTTCATAATTTATAGGCGTGAGGGGTCTTGAATTTAGGCATGCTTCAATTTCACACAAAACCGTGGTCATCTCTTCATAAGTAATAGTAGTATTCAAAATCCTTTTGAGATGATATTTTATTGACTTCACACCGGCTTCCCACAGACCTCCGAAATTGGGACTATATGCCGGTATGAAGTGCCAGTGTGTGCCGTCAGATGCTAAGGTTTCGGAAATGGAACTTGAAAATTCTAGCTTCGCGTCTCTCCACGCCTTAACCAATTCTTTATTAGCACCAATGAAGTTTCTTCCTTGGTCACTCCATAAATGTGCACATTTTCCACGTCGTGCAGTCGTCGTCCTTCTGCAGTAAGATCTCCTACTAGTGGATAGCCTTAGTAGCCATACAAATAAAAATTGCTATATAACTTTTCGTAGATTTCGCACCGTGATATCTTGTCATCAATATCGGAAACGGGCCTGTAAAATCCACACCTGCATGTAAAAAAGGTCGAGATGGTGTTACCCGTTGCTTAGGTAGATCTCCCATTATTTGTGACTTAACTGTTGCTCCTTGTCGTGCACAAATAAGACAATTATGTATTTTTCTCTTAACCAAATTTTTGGCTTTAAGTATCCAATATGCACTATTCAAGTAACACAGCATTAAATGTATTCCACCATGTAATGTTTTCATATGCGCCTCAGCAACTATCAATGCAGTAAGATCATTTTTATTCCCTAAAATTATTGGATGCTTTGCCTGTTCATCAATAGAAGCATGTCTCAGTCTACCTCCTACTCGTAAAATATCATTATCATCCAAATAGGGTGCTAGTGATTTTATTTTACTTGTCTTTCTCACTTGTGTATTACTTCTTATAGATTCTATCTCTTCTTTAAATTCCATATATTGTATGATTTTAATACATATGTGTAAAGCATGTTCTAAATCATCTGGTGTTATATATTTTTCAAAATTAATTTTCTTATGGTTTAAAAATCTGTGACAATAAGCTATAGTTTTTGTAAGTTCCAAAAGAGTATTAAATTCATTAAATTTTTTCATAATTGTACATTGTTCAATTTCATTTATGTTAAACATTTTTATAGTATCTTTCTTTTCCAAATGTGTAGATATAATCTTAGTTTTGTCAAATTTTAAATTCTTTTCTGCTAACCATTTTGGACCCTTCCACCAAAGATTACATATAGCTAGTTCTTCTAAGAACATTCCTCTCGAAGCAATGTCTGCTGGATTTTCATGTGATTGTATATGGTTCCAGTGGTCATTTTTTACATTACTTATTATTTCAACTACTCGATTGGCCACAAATGGTTTCCATCGAGTAGGTTCACCCGACAACCATGCCAAAACAATAGACGAATCGGTCCAAGCATAGACTTGTGATGTAGGTATTTTCATTGCATTACTAACTTGCTTTAACAATCTTGACAGAATCAAAGCTCCACATAATTCCAATCGGGGTAAAGATATAACTTTCAACGGAGCGATTCTTGTTCTAGCAGCAATGTGCATCACTTGTATACTACCGTCCGATCTAATAACCCTGCTGTAAACAGTTGCTGCATATGCCTTGATGGATGCATCACAAAACCCATGAATTTGTATATTTTGTTTATCTTTAATTAATTACTGTTCCAAGCAAACGATTAATTTTAATTTTATTAATATTCTGTAGATCTAAACATATTTTAAACCATTGTTCTTTCAATATAGAATTAATTTCATCATCCCATCCAATATTTTCTAGCCATAATTTTTGGATTAATATTTTTGATAAAACTATATAAGGTGCAATCCAACCTAAAGGGTCAAAAAGTTTTTGCATAAAGGATAATATACTTCGCTTGGTAATTATCTCATTAGTAGGAATGTTTAAATTATATACAAATTCATCAAATTTTAAATCCCATAGAACACCTAAAGTCTTTATTCTTCCATCTATAATTAATCCTAATTGTGCCTTCGAAGATCTGTCTTTTTCATCAATAGATTTCATAAATTCAATATTATTAGATGACCATTTTTTCAGCTCAAAGCCCCCTAATTTTAATAGATTTTTTAACTCCTTGCTTATCATTATTGCTTCTTCTACTGTATCACACCCCGACATAAGATCATCCATATAAAAATCTTCTCTTACTATTCTAGAAGCTTCTCGATATTTATCACCTTCGTCTATAGCCAATTGAATCAAAGTTCTTACTGCTAAATAGGGTGCTGATGTAGTACCAAAAGTAACAGTTAATAATCTAAATTCCTTGATATGTTCACTTCGATCATTTCTCCAAAGTATTCTTTGATAATCTGTGTGATCTTTATCAACTAGTATCATACGGTACATTTTTTCTATGTCCGAAACAAAACAAACATTATACATTCTCCATCTCATTATCAAACCGCGAAGGTCATCTTGTAATAGTGGTCCTGATAACAACTCATCGTTAAGAGATATTCCATTCTCACCTTTGCATGAAGCATCGAAAACGACGCGAGTCTTTGAAGTCTCCTTATCATTTCGGATGATTGCATGATGCGGTAAATAAACCGACTTCGCATTTAATTCATTCACAGGTATTTCTTCTATGTGCTTTAAGGATAGATACTCTTCTATAACCTTACGATATTCTTCTTTAAACTTAGGCGATCTTTGGAATCTCTTTTCTAATTGTAAAAATCTGTTAGTTGCAATCTCTTTAGTATTTCCTTCAGATGCTTTTAACTCCTTATTTTTAAATGGTAACTTTACTACGTATCGCCCTTCTTTATTTCTAACATGCGTATCTTTATATATGTCTTCACACATTTGTTCGTCCCTAGTGTATTTTCTTTTTGTATCTGTATCTAATTCCCAAAAACCCTTTAACATCTCTTGTATATCAACTTCTTCATTTGTACTTTCATCATCATTTTTAATTTTATTATGCATCGATCTCATTAGACTATCCCTTCCCTTCATTTTCATATTTATTTCACCAAAAACAATCCAACCAAGGCTAGTTCTTTGGGCGCATGGTGTGCCTGTTGGACCTTTGACAAGACCTTCTTGTATTATATTTGCATATTCCCTAACACCAAGTAGAAGGTCTATGTTACTTGATAGATAGTAACCGGGATCTGCTAACTCTAATTGTGTTAAATGTGGCCATTTATTCTTAGATGTACAGTCATTTATTTTTGAAGGTACATAAAGTAGTCAAGTGCTTAGACATTATATATGCTTGTATATTCACACAAAATTTTGGTTTCAACAACGATACAATACGTAACATGACTACTTGCTTGACAGCCACCTTAATTGATTCCATACCGGTAACTATTTTGTTTACGGGATATCTTCTCAGCTTCAACATTTGTGCCGCCTTTTCACTGATAAAACTTGCTTGTGATCCTTTATCTATGAGTGCCTTGACAACAGTTGAGTGACCTTGTTCACTTTGTATCGACACAAGAGCAGTAGCAAGTAATGCTATGTGATCTTCACTAGAATTCTCAATAGATAATCTTGCATTAACTCTCACTTCTCTTTCATTGCCTTCTTCAGATACTGTCGATTGCTTTAGTGTACCTTCTTTACATTCCACAGTACCCATCTTCTTTTCTTGATGCAATAGAGAATGATGTCTTCTATGACATACACGGCAGCTATATGGAGCTCGACATTTCATAGCAGAGTGTCAAGTCATTAAACAATTAAAACATATTTTGTTTTCTTTCGCGAACACACCCCTTTCCATATTTGTAAGTTTACCGAAATCACTGCAGTGGCTTAAAGAGTGATTGCCCTTCCACTTCACACAAGACTTGGTAATAGCAATATGAAACACACGCTCTTTGATTATTTTTTCACGAACAGTCGGTGCCGGCGCAACCAATTCTAACGTGCGGAACTTCGATTCTAAGAAAGTTTGGAGATCTTCCCACGTTGGTAAATGTTCAGAATTTTCTTTGAAAGCAAATTCTTCCCATTGCTTATGTGACTCCGAGTCCAACTTCTGCACAATGAGAAATATAATTATAGGATCCCAGGAGTCGGTGGAGATATTTAGATTTTGCAAACTTCTTAAACACTCAGTTGTTGTGTCTAAAAGCGCCTTTAATTGAAACGAGGACTGTGAGTTTAACTTCTTTTGAGAAAAAAGTCTTTTTAACAATGAATTTAGTATAAGCCGTTTGTTTCCATATCGATGACGTAATGCATCCCAGGCTATTGTATAGTTGGATTCCGTAATTTGTAAATGTTTTAGTAAATTTGCAGCTTCACCGGTAAGACTCGTTTTTAAATAATGTAACTTCTGTACTTGGCTTAAATTTGAATCTTGATGCACTAAAGAAACGAACAAATCCTGGTATGTCGGCCATTCATCGTAATTGCCACTGAATATAGGTAGTTGTATACTTGGTAATCTAGCTTGAATACTGGGATTATTTATTTTTGAAGAACTTTCACTTTTTTCCGAAGCTTTAATTCTCATTGACAACATATCTTTAAGATCAGATTGAATATTTAAATAGAAATCTTCTTGAATATAATATTCTTCATTAACTAAATAAGGTAAAACTCCGCGCTGCTCCCTTGTTATAGTTTTTAATAAATCTTAATGCGCTTGCTTGAACGTGCTCCAATATTCGTCTATGCATTTTATTCTAGACTCGATATATCTCTTTGTAAGACGATCCTTAGGACATTTCTTTAAATTTATTTGCGCTTTCTTTAACAATGTAGAAGTATGCTCTAATATCGTAAGTGCTTGATCCGAAGTACACGCCATAGTACTTAATAACTCGTGTAGGTAATATTGCAATAAATACCTTCATATATTTTTCTATTCAATTTCTTGCAAATAACGAGTAAACAACTCCCTATCGCAGATGTAATGCGATGCCGACCGCTGTCTTTTGTTTAGCGGAGCGCAGGTATCTAACTTGTAATCCGGCTCGTTGTGGACCATATGTTAATAGTAATAAGATCTATTTTTGCTTTTGGGTTTATATTAAAAAACAACGTGTTCTCTCAATGATTTTTACTGGACAACTGAACGGATATTAAACATTATAATTATATAAATGAAGCATTAGGGTTCCCTTTAACAACTAATAATAATTAATAATAATTTTACTTTTACTTATTTACTAACAAAAATAACAAGCGTCAGTGTCGTAACTTTAACAAATAAAATTAATACTATAAGAACTTAATGGCAATTAAGAATATTCATCATATCCGAAACGCTTAGGTGGTTTAATAGCACGTTTTGATTGTTCATCTATAGATGGTGATAAAGTCTTATTATCAGGCACGCTAGTTTTGACCATGGAAGGTTCCGGATTCGCCGGGGGCGACGCCGGAGCAACACCCTCGTTGTCCCGGGCCTCTTTGTCACGGATACACTCTCTACTAGTAGGTACTACCAGGGAACTAAGTCTACGACTTTTAAATTTTATGGGAGATTGTGATCCTTTTTTTTTTTTTTTTTTTTTTTGTCGCTGGGAAAAAGATGCGTGCTTATGCATCCCCTCCCGTCGGGGGACGAGAGGGGTATGTGGGACTCCCCGGTGCTCCCGGTATACCCACTAAAAATAACCCAGCGGCGCTCCGGCTTCGCCTTAATGGAGGGGGTCTGGGAATATGTGGCGACCAGTCCCCCTCCGGCGATTGGCCGCCTTACGGCAGGCCCCTCAAACAATCCCCCCCCCGGCTGGGGAGGGGTCCTGGCCAGAGCGCAGGTGGGGTGATCTGTGCAATGCAGGCGGAGGCGCCCCCGCGCCTATCGCCCGCTGATCACCCCTCGGGGCGGATGGTGGCGGCCGTTGTGTTAGCCGCCGAGTTCCGCCCCTTCTACGTCTGCGGAGCGGCGCCGCGAGAGGGTCGTCCTCCCGCGCGCGCTCCGCCGCCTCCTTCTGCGACATGACATCCTCGCAGAAGGAGGCCACCGCCTGCCATGCCTCGTCGCCACTCAGCATGGGGAGATTGTGATCCTAGGCTAACATTGGCAACCCTACGCCTTAACTGGTCGATATGTCTATGTACCTCGGTTCCGTCATTATAACGCACGGTATAATCTGTATTACCAAATTTTTTTGCAATCTGGCCCAGTACCCATTTATCCCCGCCGCGGTAGTCACGACACCACACTTCCCCCGTTCGCTCAAACCGAAATTGACGCGAAGCACTTGCTTCATTTATATTCCGGTCTTGTCGCTCGTTCATGCGTTGTAAACGATCAGATCTCAACTTATCGAGGCGTGTTCGGAGATTTCTACCGAAAAGTATTTTAGCTGGGCTCTCCCCCGAGGCGTAATGTTCAGTATTCCTATATACTAATAGAAATCTAATTAACGCTGTTTCGAAATCGATCTTTTCTTTTCTTGCCTTCCTAATTACGCGTTTACAAATTGTTAAAGGGAACCCTAATGCTTCATTTATATAATTGTAATGTTTAATATCCGTTCAGTTGTCCAGTAAAAATCATTGAGAGAACACGTTGTTTTTTAATATAAACCCTCAAGCAAAAATAGATCTTATTGCTATTAACATATGGTCCACAACGAGCCGGATTCCAAGTTAGCTACCTGCGCTCCGCTAAACAAAAGACAGCGGTCGGCATCGCATTACATCTGCGATAAGGAGTTGTTTACTCGTTTTTTGCAAGAAATTGAATAGAAAAATATATGAAGGTATTTATTGCAATATTAGCTACACGAGTTATTAAGTACTATGGCGTGTACTTCGGATCAAGCACTTACGATATTAGAGCATACTTCTACATTGTTAAAGAAAGCGCAAATAAATTTAAAGAAATGTCCTAAGGATCGTCTTACAAAGGGATATATCGAGTCTAGAATAAAATGCATAGACGAATATTGGAGTACGTTCAAGCAAGCGCATCAAGATTTATTAAAAACTACAACAAGGGAGCAGCGCGGAGTTTTACCTTATTTAGTTAATGAAGAATATTATATTCAAGAAGATTTATATTTAAATATTCAAGCTGATCTTAAAGATATGTTGTCAATGAGAATTAAAATTTCGGAAAAAGGTGAAAGTTCTTCAAAAATAAATAATCCCTGTATTCAAGCTAGATTACCAAGTATACAACTACCTATATTCAGTGGCAATTACGATGAATGGCCGACATACCAGGATTTGTTCGTTTCTTTAGTGCATCAAGATTCAAATTTAAGCCAAGTACAGAAGTTACATTATTTAAAAACGAGTCTTATCGGGGAAGCTGCAAATTTAATAAAACATTTACAAATTACGGAATCCAACTATACAATAGCCTGGGATGCATTACGTCATCGATATGGAAACAAACGGCTTATATTAAATTCAATGTTAAAAAGACTTTTTTCTCAAAAGAAGTTAAACTCACAGTCCTCGTTTCAATTAAAGGCGCTTTTAGACACAACAACTGAGTGTTTAAGAAGTTTGCAAAATCTAAATATCTCCACCGACTCCTGGGATCCTATAATTATATTTCTCATTGTGCAGAAGTTGGACTCGGAGTCACATAAGCAATGGGAAGAATTTGCTTTCAAAGAAAATTCTGAACATTTACCAACGTGGGAAGATCTCCAAACTTTCTTAGAATCGAAGTTCCGCACGTTAGAATTGGTTGCGCCGGCACCGACTGTTCGTGAAAAAATAATCAAAGAGCGTGTGTTTCATATTGCTACTACCAAGTCGTGTGTGAAGTGCAAGGGCAATCACTCTTTAAGCCACTGCAGTGATTTCGGTAAACTTACAAATATGGAAAGGGGTGTGTTCGTGAAAGAAAACAAAATATGTTTTAATTGTTTAATGACTGGACACTCTGCTATGAAATGTCGAGCTCCATATAGCTGCCGTGTATGTCATAGAAGACATCATTCTCTATTGCATCAAGAAAAGAAGATGGGTACTGTGGAATATAAAGAAGGTACACTAAAGCAGTCGACAGTATCTGAAGAAGGCAATGAAAGAGAAGTGAGAGTTAATACAAGATTATCTATTGAGAATTCTAGTGAAGATCACATAGCATTACTTGCTACTGCTCTTGTGTCGATACAAAGTGAACAAGGTCACTCTACTGTTGTCAAGGCACTCATAGATAAAGGATCACAAGCAAGTTTTATTAGTGAAAAGGCGGCACAAATGTTGAAGCTGAGAAGATATCCCGTAAACAAAATAGTTACCGGTATGGAATCAATTAAGGTGACTGTCAAGCAAGTAGTCATGTTACGTATTGTATCGTTGTTGAAACCAAAATTTTGTGTGAATATACAAGCATATGTAATGTCTAAGCACTTGACTACTTATGTACCTTCAAAAATAAATGAGTGTACATCTAAGAATAAATGGCCACATTTAACACAATTGAAGTTAGCAGATCCCGGTTACTATCTATCAAGCAACATAGACCTTCTACTTGGTGTTAGGGAATATGCAAATATAATACAAGAAGGTCTTGTCAAAGGTCCAACAGGCACACCATGCGCCCAAAAAACTAGCCTTGGTTGGATTGTTTTTGGTGAAATAAATATGAAAATGAAGGGAAGGGATAGTCTAATGAGATCGATGCATAATAAAATTAAAAATGATGATGAAAGTACAAATGAAGAAGTTGATATACAAGAGATGTTAAAGGGTTTTTGGGAATTAGATACAGATACAAAAAGAAAATACACTAGGGACGAACAAATGTGTGAAGACATATATAAAGATACGCATGTTAGAAATAAAGAAGGGCGATACGTAGTAAAGTTACCATTTAAAAATAAGGAGTTAAAAGCATCTGAAGGAAATACTAAAGAGATTGCAACTAATAGATTTTTACAATTAGAAAAGAGATTCCAAAGATCGCCTAAGTTTAAAGAAGAATATCGTAAGGTTATAGAAGAGTATATATCCTTAAAGCACATAGAAGAAATACCTGTGAATGAATTAAATGCGAAGTCGGTTTATTTACCGCATCATGCAATCATCCGAAATGATAAGGAGACTTCAAAGACTCGCGTCGTTTTCGATGCTTCATGCAAAGGTGAGAATGGAATATCTCTTAACGATGAGTTGTTATCAGGACCAGTATTACAAGATGACCTTCGCAGTTTGATAATGAGATGGAGAATGTATAATGTTTGTTTTGTTTCGGACATAGAAAAAATGTACCGTATGATACTAGTTGATAAAGATCACACAGATTATCAAAGAATACTTTGGAGAAATGATCGAAGTGAACATATCAAGGAATTTAGATTATTAACTGTTACTTTTGGTACTACATCAGCACCCTATTTAGCAGTAAGAACTTTGATTCAATTGGCTATAGACGAAGGTGACAAATATCCAGAAGCTTCTAGAATAGTAAGAGAAGATTTTTATATGGATGATCTTATGTCGGGGTGTGATACAGTAGAAGAAGCAATAATGATAAGCAAGGAGTTAAAAAATCTATTAAAATTAGGGGGCTTTGAGCTGAAAAAATGGTCATCTAATAATATTGAATTTATGAAATCTATTGATGAAAAAGACAGATCTTCGAAGGCACAATTAGGATTAATTATAGATGGAAGGATAAAGACTTTAGGAGTTCTATGGGATTTAAAATTTGATGAATTTGTATATAATTTAAACATTCCTACTGATGAGATAATTACCAAGCGAAGTATATTATCCTTTATGCAAAAACTTTTTGACCCTTTAGGTTGGATTGCACCTTATATAGTTTTATCAAAAATATTAATCCAAAAATTATGGCTAGAAAATATTGGATGGGATGATGAAATTAATTCTATATTGAAAGAACAATGGTTTAAAATATGTTTAGATCTACAGAATATTAATAAAATTAAAATTAATCGTTGGCTTGGAACAGTAATTAAAGATAAACAAAATATACAAATTCATGGGTTTTGTGATGCATCCATCAAGGCATATGCAGCAACTGTTTACAGCCGGGTTATTAGATCGGACGGTAGTATACAAGTGATGCACATTGCTGCTAGAACAAGAATCGCTCCGTTGAAGGTTATATCTTTACCCCGATTGGAATTATGTGGAGCTTTGATTCTGTCAAGATTGTTGAAGCAAGTTAGTAATGCAATGAAAATACCTACATCACAAGTCTATGCTTGGACCGATTCGTCTATTGTTTTGGCATGGTTGTCGGGTGAACCTACTCGATGGAAACCATTTGTGGCCAATCGAGTAGTTGAAATAATAAGTAATGTAAAAAATGACCACTGGAACCATATACAATCACATGAAAATCCAGCAGACATTGCTTCGAGAGGAATGTTCTTAGAAGAACTAGCTCTATGTAATCTTTGGTGGAAGGGTCCAAAATGGTTAGCAGAAAAGAATTTAAAATTTGACAAAACTAAGATTATATCTACACATTTGGAAAAGAAAGATACTATAAAAATGTTTAACATAAATGAAATTGAACAATGTACAATTATGCAAAAATTTAATGAATTTAATACTCTTTTGGAACTTACAAAAACTATAGCTTATTGTCACAGATTTTTAAACCATAAGAAAATTAATTTTGAAAAATATATAACACCAGATGAATTAGAACATGCATTACACATATGTATTAAAATCATACAATATATGGAATTTAAAGAAGAGATAGAATCTATAAGAAGTAATACACAAGTGAGAAAGACAAGTAAAATAAAATCACTAGCACCCTATTTGGATGATAATGATATTTTACGAGTAGGAGGTAGACTGAGACATGCTTCTATTGAGGAACAGGCAAAGCATCCAATAATTTTAGGGAATAAAAATGATCTTACTGCATTGATAGTTGCTGAGGCGCATATGAAAACACTACATGGTGGAATACATTTAATGCTGTGTTACTTGAATAGTGCATATTGGATACTTAAAGCCAAAAATTTGGTTAAGAGAAAAATACATAATTGTCTTATTTGTGCACGACAAAGAGCAACAGTTAAGTCACAAATAATGGGAGATCTACCTAAGCAACGGGTAACACCATCTCGACCGTTTTTACATGCAGGTGTGGATTTTACAGGCCCGTTTCCGATATTGATGACAAGATATCGCGGTGCGAAATCTACGAAAAGTTATATAGCAATTTTTATTTGTATGGCTACTAAGGCTATCCATTTGGAACTAGTAGGAGATCTCACTGCAGAAGGATTTATAGGGGCTTTTAAAAGGTTTTGTGCACGACGTGGAAAATGTGCACATCTATGGAGTGACCAAGGAAGGAACTTCATTGGTGCTAATAAAGAATTGGTTAAGGCGTGGAAAGACGCCAAGCTAGAATTTTCAAGTTCCATTTCCGAAACCTTAGCATCTGACGGCACACACTGGCACTTCATACCTGCATATAGTCCCAATTTCGGAGGTCTGTGGGAAGCCGGTGTGAAGTCAATAAAATATCATCTCAAAAGGATTTTGAATACTACTATTACTTTTGAAGAGATGACCACGGTTTTGTGTGAAATTGAAGCATGCCTAAATTCAAGACCCCTCACGCCTATAAATTATGAAGATCCTGAGAGAATTGAACCTCTAACACCAGGACACTTTTTAATCGGCGAAACGCCTATTGTTGTTCCCAGTCCCAGTTTAAAATTTATTAAAGCCAATAATTTGTCTCGATGGCAATATATACAAAAATTATTACATGATTTTTGGAAAAGATGGAGTTGTGAATATTTGTCTAGATTACAGCAAAGGAATAAATGGTTAAAGAAAGAAAAGGAATTGGAAGTTGGAAATATAGTACTTATTAAAATGGATAATCTCCCACCAAGCAAGTGGAATCTAGGCCGGGTAATACTGAAGCATCCAGGACCCGATGGTATTACTCGCGTCTATAGTATTAAGAGTGGTGAAAATATTGTTAAGCGTTCTGTCACTAAATTATGTTTGTTACCTATTGCATGTAATGATTAAGTTAGGATAATTTTAAGAAAAGGACGCAAATCGTCCTTTTGGTGGGGAGATATGTTAAAGGGAACCCTAATGCTTCATTTATATAATTGTAATGTTTAATATCCGTTCAGTTGTCCAGTAAAAATCATTGAGAGAACACATTGTTTTTTAATATAAACCCTCAAGCAAAAATAGATCTTATTGCTATTAACACAAATCTTCACCGCATTTTCCGCCGCCCCGTTTGATGCTGGGTGATATGGTGCAGAGAAAACGTGGCTTATTCCATTCCTTTTAATGAAAGTTCCGAACTCTGCACTAGAAAAAGGGGGACCGTTGTCACTTACAATTTGCTTAGGCAACCCAAATCTAGCCCACATATCTCTTAATACGCTTATCACTGTACCTACTGCAGTGGTTTTCATTTTCACGGCTTCGATCCACTTAGAGCATGAGTCAATCACCACTAAGTAAGACACACCGTGTATTGTGTCTAAAAAGTCTATATGTAAACGCGACCACGGACGGTTTGGAAATGGCCATGGGCTTGGTGTGTGGGCGCGTGGCGCATCCGCGACGCTGGCACACACTGCGCACGTAGGGCACGCCGGTTCCACCGCTTCGTCCACTCCCGGCTACCAAACGTAACTCCGGGTCAAAGCCTTCGTTTTGACCATGCCCATATGTGTTATCAATTTTCTTATAGTAATAACATTTGTTGTTATTAAATATGTAAAAACATCTATTATAATTTATTTGCTATTCAAACAATGAGTACTGAACTTGACTTCCATAGTGAGGCCCGTACGATACGGACCAATAAGAAATTAGTATTTTATCGTCCAATCAGAACCCAGTT
Organism: Mechanitis mazaeus; assembly: GCA_959347395.1. NCBI lineage: Eukaryota > Metazoa > Arthropoda > Insecta > Lepidoptera > Nymphalidae > Mechanitis > Mechanitis mazaeus. The sequence goes on from OY365757.1 coordinate 6,801,597, forward strand.
ATAGTGGGAGTTTGGCCGATGATGAATCGTGCGTTCACAGCTGTGGCATTCACGTTCTGACTCTGAAAGTGTAAAATACTCTAAGTGAAAAGTGTCAATATAATTGGATATTGTGAAACAACTTTAAATACTTCGTTAACATTATTCTACCTTCATATATTACCCTACGAGACTATCTTACACCGTACATTCTTATTTCTCATTATTTACATCATCTAAAAACATAGTCACAATTGTAGACTAATGACCAATTGATAACATATGTGAGTCGTGTAATTTATTACCTTTTTCCTACACAATGCGGGAATTACCACTCGATGCCCCCACATAATACATCCCATTTCACAGTACAATTCGTTTTTTTCTATTTAAATAATGTTGAATTTCCTTCATCTCAATTTCCATTAGCCAACCATCAGATATGTAACTAATAATCCTACTTAAGATGGGATCTGTTGCGGTTTCTCTTTTTAAAATAGTATATTAATAGGGCTTCCGTCGCAAAATGTAAGTATGTCTGTTCTGGTAATTCTTCCTCCGCGTCGTGCGTGTCTTCTTTATGAGATTTTTTTTATTAACCGAGACAAAGCATCGGCTGTATTTTTATCCATGTTAATGTATTTAATCGTAAAATCATAGGCAGAAAGTTTAATATGGGTTTGCCTGTGTTCGGACAAAAAAGACTCACTAATTGGTTTATGGTCAGTACTTAAAATAAATTTTCTACCATATAAATATTGATGAACTTGTCTATCGCAAATATAATAGCCAATGCCTCCTTGTGTATCTGACTACAATTACGTTCAGCTACGGTGAGCGCGCGAGAGGCATACGCGACCGGGCGCTCGGGCCGCGTCGCACCCCCACGCTGCGCCAGTACCGCGCCAAGCCCACGCGAGCTCGCGTCCACCGTCAGCACCACCTCCCGACTCATGTCGTAATTCACTAGCACTTTCGCACCACACAAAGGATCCTTCGCCGCCACAAATGATTGACTTTGTTCTTGACCGCAGATAAAGTGTTTACTTTTCTTAAGTAGATCGTATAACGGTGTTAAAATTGATGACAAATTCTTAACAAACTTCCCATAAAAGTTAACCATTCCCAGGAATGACTTTAATTCGGAGGGATTACGTGGTGGGGACATGTCCACTAAAGACTCCATAAATTTTTGAAAAATTCCCGGGCTCAAAGCTAGCCCGTACCTAATCGGTTATATCTAAATAAACCCTTATGCGTATTTATGACAGTATATGATTTAGAAGTTTCATCGAGTACTAGTTGGTTGTACGCCTGTGACAAATCTAATTTTGTGAAGTACTGATTACCAGACAAATTAGCAAATAAGTCGTCTACCTTCGGAACCGGGTACCCATCGACCAATAAGACGCGGTTTAGGGTTACCTTATAGTCAGCACATATGCGAATATCACCATCCACCTTGCTCGCTATCACCAAAGACGTGGCCCAGTCGGACCGCTCCACGAGCTCCATGACGCCGGCGCGCAGCATGGCGTCCAGCTCCGCGTCGACGCGCGGTCGCAGGGCGTACGGTACGGGGCGCGCGCGACAGAATATAGGCTCCGCACCCTCGCGAACATGAAACTGTACTGGCGGTCCCGAATACCGACCCAGCGTGCCTTCAAATAGTGACTCATGCCTAGAAGTTATTTTTTTTATAACTATACTTTTGTTTTCTTTTGTTCTCTTTGGTACTTCCATATACAATTCTGAAGTCACTGCCTACCTAACAACGAAATTTTACCATTATTTAAGACATACAAATCCAATTTCTTTGTCAAAGTTTTATAAGTAACTGCCACTTGCAAATAACCCAACGGTTGAACTATAATACGTATTTCCACTTATACACGAAATTGCGGAACCTGTATCAACCTCCATAACTAGTGGCTTGTTTTGTACCAGTAAGGAGATATATACCGGTTTGTATTTCGCTAATGACATTTGGTACATTGGTTCTTCATAGTCGCTTAGTTTGCCATCGCCTATGCAATCCGAGGTAGTACCGGCCGAATCACTGTTACCCGGTCGCTCGATCGGCGATGCGTGCTCGTGCACCCAATAGTTGCCCGCTTTCGCGCCGCTGTCCCCCGCAGCCGAGCAATAACTGCGTCCGTTTCCCAGCCCCCGCGACTCCTCGCTCGCCCGTCTGCCCGTCCTCTGTTTCCGTGGAAAGTCGCGTTTTCGCCGCGTGGCTGTTGAAAACCGGCCATTCCCGCCGCCATCTTGAATCTTGCACTCTTATTTGGACACATTCTCTTTAAATGTTCTATACTCTTACATAAACTATACTCAAAGTTTTTGTATTTACAGCGTTTGGTTTTATTTCCGTCGTCACCGCACGCCATACACTTGTAATAGCCACTCTGAACCTTGGTAACGTAAACTTTGGTATCAGAATCCACTGCACTTGTATGTTTTTGAGACGCTTTCAGTGTCATTCACAGCTTAACTGCTTTTCTGTATATAATGTTGTCATCTTCCGCGAACAATCGTCGTGTAGCTTCACTCAGTATTCCACACACAAATTGGTCGCATAAGTTTTCTTCCAGTGAGCTACCGAAGTCGCAATTTTTACTTAGCTTCTTTAGTTCCGCCACGTAGTCGGCAATAGATTCGCCTTCAGCTTGTCGCCTTTGTCGAAAAACATAACGTTCCGCAAGTATAGATGGCTTCGGCTGTAGATGATTTTTTAATAATAATACTGCCTGTTCGTAAGATAACGCCGAAGGTTTCTTTGGACTAGCTAATGTTGATAACAGCTGGCATGCCTCTTGACCTATCAACGCAATCAACGTAGCTAACTTCAATTCCGTTTGTACTCCATTTGCTAAAATATACATGTCCAACCGCTCACTGTGTTCAGTCTAATTACCCGACTTAACGTCAAACTCGTCAATTCCGCCGACCCCCATATTATATATTTATTTATTTATTTATGCACCAGAAAAATTTTACAATACTTTATAAAATAAAAAAATGTTGTACATAAGATAACTTATCTCTATAAAGAGATCTCTTCCAGTTACCCATCACAGTGAAAGTAAACAAGAATACAACAACAGTAGGTGGGTACATTATTAAAAAATAACACTTAACTAATAACAACAAATAAATAGATAGGTAATATATAATATATACACATAAAATATATATAATATATATAACTAAATATATAAAATGCATATATAGAAATAAATATTTATTATAATTACATACATAAAGAGAGATAGTGTTTCTTCAACCTATATTTGAAAGAATTAAGAGTGGGACTATCACAAACTTCAGGAGGTAACGAATTCCATAATCGCGCTGCTTGTACTGTGAAGGATTTAGAGTAGGCGAGTTAAAGCGGGGTACGTCGAGCCGTTTGTATATCACACACGAACGAGACGGTCTGTCGTGTGGTGTTGCTACATTAAAACGCTGGCGTAAGTAGATTGGTCCAGAGTTTTTCAAAATATTTAAAAGGGTTGTTAACGTATGCATATTCCGGCGAAAACGGATAGGGAGCCACTTTAATTGACGTCGGAAGTCGGATATATGATCGAATTTACGTAGTCCGTATATAAAACGAATACATAAATTCTGAAGACGATCTAATTTGTCTAGCAGCTCCTCTGTAGCATCTAGATAGCAAACATCAGCGTAGTCGAGAATGGGGAGTAATAGAGATTGGGCTAAGAGTATTTTTGTTTGAAAGGGGAGAAAGTTTTGAAGGCGCCTCAAGGAGTGAAGCGAGTAGTGAAGACGTTTACTTACTTCGTTTATGTGCGGTGACCAAGACAAGTTGCAGTCAATAGTTAGACCCAGATTTTTAGCTGTGTCAGAAAGTGAGATTGTAGTGGTGTCATAAGTAATAGGAAGTAATGTGTTAAAGTCAATCTTACTTCGCAGTTGCCAGCTTCCTATAATCAGAGCTTGAGATTTCTTAGGGTTAATCAAGAGACCAAATTCTCCAGTCCATTGTTTGATGCGCTTGAGGTCCTCATTGACAGCTTCTATTTCTGCATCAAGTTCATGTAGATAAGCGTGCCTGTATAATTGCAAATCATCTGCATAAAGATGGTAGGGAGAAGTAATAGTTTTAGTGATTTCATTTATGAATAAGGAGAAAAGCAAAGGAGATAGAACGCCGCCTTGCGGAACACCAGCAGTAGGATCAGCCCAAGTTGAGAAATTCTCGTCGGAGCGGATAACCTGCTGGCGTCCATAAAGGTATGACCTGAACCATTCAATCACGGGTGGAGATATGTTAAGAGAGCGTAGAATAGCGAGCATAATACCAAAGTCGACTGAGTTAAAAGCATTGCTAAAGTCAAGAAGAATTAATATGGTAACCTTTTTGTTATCCATGGCAAAGCGAATATCGTCAGTAATCTTAAGTAGTGCTGTGGAAGTGCTGTGGAAATTGCGGAAACCGGATTGAAAAGGGTTAATTAGGTTATGGGTGTTTAGGAAGTACGTAAGCTGTTGGAAAACAACACTTTCGAGGATTTTAGATAGAATGGGTAATATAGATATGGGACGAAAGTGAGATGGAGATGATGGATTATTACATTTGGGTATGGGAACAACATGAGCCTTTTTCCAAATTGTGGGAAAGGAATTGGAAGTAAGAGAGAAATTCAAAATGTAAGTGATCACTTCCAATACATGATCAAGGATTGGTACCAGCATATCACGACTAATGTCATCATTACCTATGGCTTTTGTTGTAAAGGATAGGATGCTCTTCTTAACATCACACTCCGTGACCTTCCGAAATATAAAAGGATTGCAACCGGGTTGGGGAATCTGAGACCTAGTGTTGGTTTTTGTAAGACACGTGTTAAGGTCACCAAGAATTATAATATGTTCATAAAAACAGGAAAAGGAATCTAAAATTTTTTCAAATGTAGAAAAGTAGTCAATGGTCTGGGATGGGCTATAAACAACACCGAGTAGTAATTTAGCGTGATGTGTTCCAAGTTCTAGAAAAAGATATTCTAAGTTACAGGTGTCAGGAGAAGATTGAGTGACAATGGAAAAAGTAATATTGTTTCGGACATAAACACATACGCCACCACCTCTTCTTCCATCTCGATCAGATCGAACAAGAGTAAAATCAGGAAGAGAGTATAAAGAGGAAGGGAGAGAAGGAAAGGAGAACCAGGACTCGGAAACGAGAATACAATCAACTGCGACGCTGCTAAATGATGCTAGGAGATCGGAGTAATGAGCCGGAATACTTTGAGCATTTATGTGTACTATGTTTAGACAGCGTTTATTAGTGAAAATGGAATTTAGTTTCAAATCAAGCGTGGTGATGTCGGATGAGGTAGAACTTGCGGCACTATAAAAATCTTCAGTAGAAGAACAAGAGAAGTAATCGTCATTTATTATTTTATCACATAAATTAGACATGATAAACTAAATATATAAATATATGTAAACAAATATAATAAGATATAATAGAATATAATATACTATAATAAAAAATATTACAAACTAAAACCAAAAAAAAAAAAAAAAAAAAACACAATATACAAAAACACTTACACCACTGGCCGAATATGAAAATACTATTAACACCATCACTATAACAGATATTTAATAGAAAAATTGATCGACTCCAATATAACATAAAAAATCAAAGCTTAGAAAAAAAAATAAAAAAAAAATAAAGATAATTATAGTCATAATGTACATGTAAAATAATAATAATAATAATAATAATAATAAAAATAAAAACTGAGCAAGAACACTAGGCTGAGTAACACTCAACTTCTGCGTCCTTTCCTAAAATATCAGTACAACTATCCGAACGATATACTTCAAACTGACATTTAGACCATAATATAAAATAAACAATGATTACACTACAAACTAGAATTAATTGGAGCTTTAATTTTGAAATAAACTTCAAAGTAAAATAATTATAACGTAAATAAGAGGCCTAGTACCTGACATACATAATAAAGATCCAAAATAGACGGAAAACATCATTTGGCAGCAGTTTTATTGATGCGACGCGGTCTCAAAAGTTTTGGGTCATGTGTAGTAGTAGCCTCTTGCAAAGGATATTTAGATATTAAGGACTTCAGTTCAGTCATTGTAGTAATTTTTTTGCGTGTGTTGTCAGGCAAAACAACAAGGATAATACCATCAGCGGACCAAGACTTTTTAATCCCAAAATGCTTTCTAGCGGCAGTGAACACCTCCTGTCTGGGCTTCGTTAAAAACTCTGTGACTATGACACCAGATCCTTTTAGAGACGTTTTGGAGCTCCAAACTTTATTTCTAACTTGTAATCCACTGAAGCGTACAAGAACAGGCCTGGGTTTATCTCTTTTGACTCCCAGCCTATGACAGACATCCAAGTGAGAACTGCTAACATCCACAAGCTTCATTTTGTCACTTATAACACTACTAATAATGCTTTCTGTCTTCTCACCATCATCTTCCGGTATACCATGAAACAAAAGCACTTTACTCCGTGAAAGCATTTCATGCTTGTCAAATCCTTCTGTGAGAAGCTGAAGCTGCTGATGCAACATATACAAGGATTTCCAGATGAAATCCTTAAACGTACCATAGTCATTTGCCAGCGTTGCAAGATCCTGAGAACCACTTTTTGGTGGTGATTTAGATGATGCTTGAGTTTTAGCAAGTGCTTTGTCAAAGTGGCTCATAGGGGATTCAAACAATTTCACAATATCTTCCATGTTCTTACTGACTTGACTATGAAGATCCATTATGACAGTGATAATGTGACGGTGTTCTAAGTGGGTGTTTAAAACTTGCCAGGTGATGTAAGCAACAATATATTTCTCAATTAAAACAAATGCACTTAAAAATTTTAACAAAAACTATTAATTTTTAAAGAAAATAGACAGACGAAAAAATTTTGATGTTGTTAACTCAAACTACCCACACAAATATCATTATTGTATCTTTTTACCTTTTTTTTATATTACAATTCTCAATGTCACAATGTTCGACTTTGACACTATTATATTTTCTATGTCGTAGGTAGTCACAGAATTCGTTTCCTACCTCGTCGCCACTGATAAATAAGAGATTTGCGTTTCGTATAGCATTTAATCCAAGGCTGGCTGTACCCACACGAATACAATATATAATAGGTCGTAGGTGCCGTGTGCAATGTACCTGTGCAACACCTGTGCCGTGTGCAATGTATGTATAAGCATACTGACGGGACGATTTACCCTAGTAAGCTATGTGTAACACGTAGATAATCATTATTTTTATTTTTTTATTTCATTATTTTTATTATCATAATTGTTTTTGAAGGCATTATAGCAAATTCAAGTTATAAATTTATATTCTCTAAGAAGCATGGTTATGGTTATCTTTATTACTATTATTATTGAAATTAAATATAAAGTTTAGATAATTCTCAAGTATGTATTCTGTTAATTATATAATAGTGTCTGAGAGTACTTCGCAATATATCAAATAAAACTATTTTTACGGATTAAAAAATCGCGTATAATTTGGTTACATTTTTTATTTTAACCCGACGTTTCGAATACTTTGCAGTTATCGTGTTCACGGGTAGACGAGATGTAAGTGTCTGTCAGAAAGTCAGTTAAATAATCATCTACCTCCAACGGTTCCTTAGTTTGCGGGCATAGAGTTCCGGATGTAGACAAAACGCACTAACTGTATCCTGAGATCTGACAATGCGGTCACAGACTTGAGACCTTACAGTATTTATGAGTGGTTCCCTGGTGTTAGAAAGGCTCCAATCATCTTCTCTATTGTAATTAGGATATTTTTAAATTTCAATAGCCTCGCGAATCATTCTTGGTATGTAGCGGGGTTCCCTAGCGAGGATTTGTGGTTTATCAAATCTAATATAGTGGTTGGGCTTGTCTATGGTATGTTCACACACTGCAGACTTCGATGTACGCCTATTCTTGATATCCAATATGTGTTCCCTAACTCTTGTACCGATGCTTCTCTTCGTTTGACCAATGTATGGCAAACCACAATCGCAGTCAAGTTTATATACCCCGGCACATTGTAA